>OY288272.1:6782031-7382031 GCA_958450335.1 Hibiscus tridactylites | reverse complement strand
TGTTATTTTTTACTGTTATATTCATGGTCCTTGTATTTTTTAAAGATAATTCATTTGAGTCTTTCTACGTGTTTATTTTTTCAATATAATATTATTTACTCTCAGTTAAAAAGGATAATCATGAATCACGAAATGAACCATAAAACTTATATGAAAACTAAAACAATTAGACAAGTAGATATAAAAATATACAATTTTTTTCATTGTTTTAAAGCGAAATATAATAGAAACATAATTTAATAAAATACAATTTAATATATTATCAATATTTGATGCTAACACATCATTAAAAACAAATCGCTTAAATTTATGTTTCAAATGATTTGATAATAAATCATTGTATGATTCATTAATAATACATGTAAAGTTGTATGCTTTGAATATATAAGATATGAAATCATACATCATGCATAAACCCTACAAGACATCATTATCATTAAATAATTTTACACACTACTAAATTAAACATAAAAACCTTTGGTTCAATGAACTAAAACTGAAGAAACAAATCTAACGTGATTCGAAATTTTATTTTATTTCTCAAGGTATGATTCGTGATTTTGCCCAGTGAAGTTTTTAAATGGAAACTTGTTATTTTACACACAACTAAATAACGTAATTTAACTTCCCGAAACCCGTGTGTCGACTCGGTGTTACGCGTGGCGGAAATCCACGAGATGGGAGTCGACAAAGGATCGTCTTCCACGTGCTATAACTGTAAAGCAATAGCTGTCGCCTCTCATCTCACACTTTTACTTCACAATTCCACTGCTCAGTCGACGGCTGTTTAACCAACCAATGAATAGTATACTACTCCAAATACATATACCAATTGAAAGTTTCTTTATAAAACAAAAGGGCAAATTTATAATTTCATCCTCATACTTCCCTCCAATTTTCAGGGTTTTGTCCTGATTAATTCGGACTGACCCGCATCGCACATTTAAATTTAGTGAATTTTTTTTAATATACAACACTTCGAATCTAAGACCTACTTAAGTAATACCAAACTAATTAACACTTGGACAAACATGGTTGGTGGTATAGAATTATTCTTTATAAATAGTGTTGTTATTGTTATTAGTTTAGGCTTCTCTGAACCTCTCAAAAAAGGAGTGGGGACCAGGTGGGGGTAAAAATAAAAGAGGATATCGTGGGAGGATGGTGGGACCTACAAGAGTGGAGTGGGTCCCATGTATTTGAACAGTTTGGCATCAGTTGGTTTCGTCGGTTAGCGTTGGGTTTGCTATAAAACGGGGTTCAAAGCTCCCAACCCTTATTGTCTCTCTCGCACACATTCTCATTTTCTCCCTCTCATACAAAGAGAAAAAACAAATTCCTTTTGTAAGACTTTTAATGCTTCAACATTTCCTTCTACATCTTTAAGCTTCCAAAACAGAGTTCTCTGTTCCAAGTTTGAAACTTTACCACATTATTAACATCCCCAACACTTGTTGAATTCCACCTCTTCTTTTAACTACCTTAATTTACCCAAATGGGTAAGCTATGTTTTTGTTTTTGGATTTTGGGGGGACTGGGGGAGGGGGACATACTCGAAAGCTGTGGTTTTTAACTCTTTACTTAAAAAGCTTTACTAAAAATGTTTTTTTTTTTTTTTGGCTTTGTAGTGAGTTTCTTCGAAGAAAGAGCAAAGAATATGGCTGCCGCTCAAAATGTGATCACTGATCCGAAATCTGTCCTCAACATGGCAATCACCGTGACCGTATCGGCACAAAAGCCGCCGGCACCTCAAGGATACATCTCCATTTCCAGAAAGAAGTTGCTGCACAACCTTGAAATCACTGCTGGGGCAAGAGTTAATGCATGGGTTGATTCCATGAGAGCTTCTTCTCCGACTCATATCAAATCAACACCTTCCCTTGCCGATGACCATGGCTCCTGGAATGTAAGTCGTAAGCTTATCTGGCTGGTGTCTTTGATATTTAGAACAAATAAGAAGATTCTGATATCTTCTCTTTTTATGGTTGATGAAAACTTTCAGCTACACCATCCATCTGCCCTTGAGATGTTTGAGCAGATAATCGATGCCTCGAAGGGGAAACAAATAGTAATGTTTCTTGATTACGACGGCACTCTTTCACCTATCGTCGAGGATCCAGATCGAGCTTTCATGTCCAAGAAGGTAACCTATTGTGTATACAAATTATGAAACAGACAGAGTGTTTTAGTCTTTATATAATTAGTTTCCCTGTTAACAAAAGTGTTCATGTTTTGTAATGAACCAGATGAGAAAGACTGTAAGAAAGCTTGCCAAGTGTTTTCCTACTGCTATAGTGAGTGGCAGATGCAGGGACAAGGTACATTTTATTCTTTGGAAAATTCTCAAGATTTATGTTTTTACAGTTGATAATTGTTTCCTTCTTTTGCATACTATAGGTGTATAAATTTGTCAAATTAGCTGAGCTGTACTATGCTGGAAGTCATGGCATGGACATTAAAGGGCCTGAGAAACGTTCCAAATCTAACAAAGTAAGTGAACCGCAATGGTAATCTTTTTCTTTCTACAAGTTGACAGAAAAAAGAGTTACAGATATCGGGATTCAATCACATAACCGAATTAACTTCCTCGTTCTCGTTGGTACCAACTCTTCCTAACCCTGTGCTTTTACACTCCAGGATAATGAATCTGTTCTCTTCCAACCAGCTAGTGAATTCCTTCCCATGATAGATGAGGTTTACAAACAATTGGTTGACACAACAAAATCAACTCCAGGAGCTAAAGTCGAGAACAATAAGTTTTGTGTTTCGGTACACTTCCGCTGCGTTGACGAAAAGGTAAACCCCGAATACCATGTACTATTATTACCATCATAGTATCAGAAATCATGTTTGTTTACATAGAATTTTCCTTATTAAAAATGCAGAAATGGAGTGAACTGGCACAGAAGGTTAGATCAGTTTTGAAGGAATACCCCAAACTCCGGTTAACTCAAGGCAGAAAGGTTCTAGAAATCCGTCCTACAATTAAATGGGACAAAGGGAAAGCCCTTGAATTCTTGTTGGAATCTCTTGGTAAGTTTCACTTCTTTATTACATGTTGTTTGATTCTTGAACATCTCCACTTCATGTCTGCAAGTGTATACATATTATATATATAACCCATAAAGAATTTGAACAGCAGCCACCTCCACCACTTGATTACTTTATTTCAGTTAAAATTGTTAATGCTAGCAAAATCATGACACGATATTCTCTGATCACTAACCATTATTATAAAATGTGTTCTCCATAGGATACGCTAACTGCACCGATGTTTTTCCGGTCTACATTGGAGACGATCGCACGGATGAAGATGCATTTAAGGTATCCAATGCTTGAAACGAAAGCCGAGGCATCTCTTTAATTTATAAACTAGTGGATGTTGCTAATACGTTGATTTTCATTGGTTTTCAGATATTGAGAGACAGAGGACAAGGTTTTGGCATTCTTGTCTCCAAGTTCCCCAAGGAAACAAGTGCATCATATTCTTTACAAGAACCCAATGAGGTAAGTTCCGAACCAGAGATTGCATTTATTACGGTTGCAGACATAAATATCGGGCCGTAAAACAACAATTTACAATCGTAACATCATAACATAAGTAGTTTTCTTTTTGTTGTTTCGCAGGTGATGGATTTTTTACGGCGCTTGGTTGAATGGAAACAATTATCTTTACAAGCGCAATCCAGAATGTAAAGACAAAAAGATATGGGGAAAGAATACTTGTCCACTAGCTTAAGAAGGGACTGTAAAAGGGTGGGGGTTAGATTATGTAGTAAATTATTGTTCAAGATGAACAAGAAGGGAAAAGTATATGATGATTATACGAAATCTGTCTTGATTATCGGCTTGAAAGCCTTGTACATCTTGTAACTACCTAATTACAAGGATTAAAGACTTGTAGCTTTGACATCTTGTCTGTCTCCAAAAATAGTAGTATTTAAATCCAATGTGTAACACCATCTATTCATAAACTCGCCCTTAATATATGACATGTAATAATATGCGAGATGATAATGATAAATATATAATCGCAAATTTAACCTTAATTTCTAGTATCTATACACTATACATAGGGATAGATACTAATTTACAAGTGAAACTTACATAGCAAGAAATCTACTTAAACTGAGTTTTGCAAGTATCCAACACAAATTTTCTTTTTCTCCCAATCTTATTTCTTCACCAAGTAGGTCACACCGTAAACTTTTCGGGCCTTATCAATATGAAATTCGAGTCACAAACTTTAACATAACATCCGATAAGTTTAAAAGTTCCATCATTTGCAATTCTTTAATTACTTAAATTATGGCCGGACTACCAAAAGAAAAAACTTTGTTTCGACTGTAAATATGTACAAAGAGCTAGGATTTTCTTATACCAACTCGTAAGTTTTATATATTTTTTAAAATCGTTGGACGAGAGAAAATAAATAACTTAAATTAACAGTAGAAAATAAGTTTTTTATATAAAAAATAAAAGTTAATTTTAGACATCAATTTATCATCATACAAAAGTTTAAAAAGGGTGTAAAACTTTTTTTTTTTTGATAAAAGTCACTAAATTTTTAGGATAATCTTCACCCGTGGTCCTTTTCGTTTGAGGTTTGTTTTATTTTGGTCATAAGAATTCAAAAAAGATTATTATAGTCACTTACGTTTAAAATCGTTTCTATTTTGGTACCTTAACCGTTAGTCTCCGTTACTTAAAAAAAGTTAATTTCTAATTTAACCCCTAAACTTTCAAAACTTTATTTTTAATACTTTTCCCCAGAAATTATAAAACTAAAACCCTAAAAATTAAATCAATGACTATAACTCAGCACTACAATTCATTCCCCAAAAATGATAGAGGTATGGGATTAAGCTGCTCTTTTAAATGCACTTCAAATTAATCCTTTGCGGTGAAAAAGGAAAACATTATTCACAAATAAAATTGATATCGTAAAGATTAAAAGCATCGGTATATCGGGAACTGCAACGCCTTCGCTTTGTCATCAACTCTCATGTTGTAAATTGGCCTAAAACTTAATTGTTTATGCATAATAACTCAAAAAGATGTGATATCTATACACGTCTTTTGCAGGTAAATAAAACTTCAATCATTGTGGACGCATTCAGATATATACAAGAGCTGAAAGAAAAGGTGGAGATGCTGAACCAAGAGATTGGAACTTCCCAGAATCCTTTGCCTACGGTGAATCTAAATATTAACTCATATTCGTAAATTATCTAGAATCCTTTGATTTGTATATTGTTTTAAATAATCTTGGGGAATGGGTTGTAGTGCTGGGTTATAGCTATTGATTTAATTTTTTGGATTTTAGTTTTATAATTTTTGGGAAGATGGTGAAGAATAAAGTTTTGAAAGTTTGGAGGTTAAATTAGAAATTAATTTTTTAAGTAACGGAGACTAACGGCTCAGGGACCAAAATAGAAATGATTTTAAACGTAGGTGACTAGAATAATCTTTTTTGAATTTTGGTGACCAAAATAGAAAAAACTCCAAACGAAAGGGACCACATGTAAAGATTACCCAAAATTTTTATTAAATCCATAGAAAAAATCACAATTACAATGCATCCAAGAAGAAAGAATATTTGGATTAAACAACCCAAAAACAATGAAAAATGAAAATTTCTATGGAGATATGCATACCAACAAAATTTAGCAGCCTCCTGATTCTCCTTGTCTCTGTCCAAACGAGACGCATAAAGAAGTAAGAAGGAGTGGTGCGCGATCCAAGCTGCCAAGCAAAAAGTACCGCTACTCGGGACTGATTTCATCGGCAAACAACCATCGACCGAGTGAGGGTATAACTTTCCAAGTGACCACTGACAAAAACATAAATCAGAAACTAACACCGATTGAATCTCTGTGCGAACAACAATCGATCGCTAGGGTATGTTGAAACTGCCACAAAGACAGATGAATCAAACCACAAAACAAAAACAAAGACATGTCATAAGACAAAAGAAAAAACGTGTCACAAGGACAAAGAAAAAAATTCTTATTAAAATAAAAAAACGTAAAAACTAATAAATCTAATGATTGTCAACAACCAATACTAAAATTGATTGTCGACCACCGATCAAAGATGTAAAACTAAATGGTGTAATTGGACATAATCTTTATATAACCATGATGAATCCAAAACTTTCTCGAGGTTGGAAATATTAAAACAGATTCAGACCATGTGATCCCTTAAAGTTTTGGCCATATTGAAAACTTGATTTTCACGTGGTACAAATAATGTTTAAGTTATATTTGTTCCTCAATTATTTAATTAGTTAGATTAGAAGTTATCAATGCACCTACTACTACATCTAAAATGCTTCCCACACAACTAAGCTTGTGCCATTTTTGTAACTAAAGTTCAGGCTGTCTGCAGATCCATCTGCAGATTTAAAACCATATACCTAGACCTCTACTTGTATATACATATTGATATGTTAAGAATTTTCACTTCATTGCTGGAGAGACGTAATTAAGCCACGTGTATTTTCAATAAAACAGAAACAATCAATAAAATAGTTAAAACAATTCATTAATACACGTGACATAGAATTATTAGTGTAGCATACAAATGGACACAGAAAATAGACTGTTTAGCCACCTTTAGATTCATAGCCTCCTTTTAACTCAAATGCATGGGGTTCCATATACATCCCACCTGGGAAAGAAGGGGTCTCTCATAATTTCCATATGAAGAATCTCTTGCATCAGCTTCTTTTCAAAAGGAAAAGGTGGGGAGAATATTCCAGGGTCTTTGATTTTTGGAGTGAAATACAGAATAGATTCGGATATTGTCTCCAGAAAACTCTCACGCCACTTCTTCGATTGCATTACGATTATCGCAGTTACAAACACAACAAATGTTATTAAAACTATTATTGATACGGTCCTGTGGATAGATGATGACTCGGTTTTCTGTAATTTATGAGGGACCGATCCGAGAAATGGGAATCTTCTTCTGACAGCATATATATATAGCTTATAATTTAGCTAGGTTTATATTCCCCCATTATTGATCTTAACATTATATATAGTTAGGGCTGTAAACGAACCGAACGAACACGAACGAGGGTGTGTTCATGTTCGTTCGTTTAACTTTAACCGAACAAATGAACGAACACGAACATAAACGAACACAAAATTTCTTGTTCGTGTTCGTTCATTAATTAAGGAATGTAGCTTGTTCGTGTTCGTTCGTTTAAATGGTAAACGAACATAAACGAACATAAACGAACACAAACGAACATAAACGAACATGAACGAACATATATAATTTGTTAAGTATTTAATATTTTTGGTTAGTTCGATTAATCCAGTTAATTAACCGATTTTAAACCGAATTAATCGATAATTAAAATTTGAAAAAACTCTTAATTATTAGTCGAAACCTAAAATTATCTAATAGATTAACCGATTTTGTTTTGGTTCGGTCGGTAAGTTCGGTTTAACCGAATAATGAACACCATGGACATATGTGAATAAATTTAAATGAACATAAACGAACGAACATAAATGAACATAAACGAACGAACATAAATGAACGAGCATAAACGAACGAATTACCGAACGTTTACGAACATAAATGAACGAACAAGCCTTTTGTTCGTGTTCGTTCATTTAATTAGACGAACAAAAAATCTTGTTCATGTTCGATTGTTTAATAAATAAACGAACATAAACGAACTTCCCGCCGAACGGTTCACGAACGGTTCGCTGAACGTTCGGTTCGTTTACAGCCCTATATATAGTACTCTATTTTGCATTTGACTAAAGTTTTGGAAAGTTGAAGTCCCAGATAATTGGCATTTCTTTAAGTCTACATTTCTGTTTATTGATCAAACTGAATGCCTATGAACCTGCAAGCAATTCAGTACAGATTCAATTACATATAGTAAAAGGACCAAATTTACATTTTTGTTTCTTTGTTTGTTGCTCAAGGATGGATCAACAAATATTGGAGGTAAGACGATAACAGACACCAATGATTGGGTCAGGGAGGATTTGGCAGTTTGCAGTTCCCATTTTTTTCTAGCATGTGCCTGCAATTCTTATCAAAACCCTGTTCTTCTTCTTTTATTTAAATCAAACATGTAATAATTGAGATACATGCATGTGAGATTCTACATGGTTCTCTTTGATTCCTTTCATTTTTTTTGAAATATGATACCTTTGCTTTGCACCACGGGATTTAAAGAGTACTAAATGTATGGAACCATGAGCCATATGAAGAAATAAATAGCTTTGGTCTATGCTACAAGGATCTTGTATTCTGTATTCATGTGCAAATTAATTTGTTAGATCAATAATTGTTGCCAACACAGGAAATAAAATATAGGACTCCTACCAACAAGGGTTGGGTGCATTTGTAAGGCACATTGCACTTTTAAGGAGAGGACGTGAGTTCGAACCTTGGAGATGACATTGTTGGGAGGGGTAGCCACGCACCCTGAACATGGACCGTAAGACGGACATGCATATAATCAAAAAAATATAGGACTCCATTCTGGCTCGTGTCTAAAGGTAAATGTCAGGTATGAGTATATGCTCGATACATGTATAATTTTACAAATTTCTCGATCTAATCATTTCTCAAAACTCATATCCAAATATGAGTTATACATAATTATGGGAAAAGTTAGGAGTTTTTCTTAAGAGTGATCAGAAGTCACTGGTGTAATTATCCTAAATTTAAGATAGAACGAATAGCTTAATCAATAGTTATATACCGTACAATGATGTAAATTCCTAAGTTTAAATTAGAATTTTTTTTAAAAATTGTCAATTGATGTAGCGTCGTATGTAAAGTTAATAGTTCAAATGTTGGTGTTGTGAATAACCAAGTTGGTTAGAAGGATCACACCTATAGTGAACCTCCACATTACTATTTATCTAATGTGAAAGTCGGTTAATGAATCATATACCAACGCTGCCAAGAAAAATTAGAGTTTTTATTGTCATATATTTTTACGGTTATAAGAAATTTATACAGATTTGAAAGAGTAGTAGTTGCTAAAAGGAAGGGTGAAACATTGTCATTTATTATGTACACTTTACATGTGAAGATTAATTGGATCCCACATTGTTGTTATTATTTTGGCATACCACAGACCTACATACACCCTTTTTCTCAAACGAGACAAAGAAATAAAGAGAAATTCATATAACAAAAAGATTAGAGTTGGCATCATATCGGATTCAATATTAAAATTCATATAACACAAATTATTTGAATTCGAGCTCGATGAAGGTGAGTTGAAACCCCCACAAACAAGGTAGATTATTAGTTTATGAAAACATATAATCGGTCCCTGCGTGGGGGGGAAGCATAGCCATTGCTTACAAACAGAAGAACATGGGTGGCCCCATTGAGTCCAAAGATATGTCGGAACCCCACAAGAGAGGAGAGAGTAAAGGAATCTGCTACCTGATAATTACTTGTTATTTGGGGGGGGCTCCCTTTGTGTTAGGTTTTTGAAAGGGAAACCCACTACTAAGGCCGGGAATCATTTTTGTTGAATGAGGAGTTGGAATCCACTTCAACCCTTGTTTTATATGGAGAGGAAACATTGATTTCTTGAATAAAGACATGAACATGGTTCCTAGGCACTTTTGGGGACAAACCCACTTCTTTATGTACGTGGAAAGATGGAGTCCACTTGATTGATCCCACTCCCATGATTGGTACCTTAACTCAACTAAACCATGTCCTGGTAAAACCTCAATTATTGGCTATGGCAGGCACAAGAAAACTCTTCTTTCTCTTTGTTGATATTTGTTAAACTAATAGTAGTTAGTTCTTGTTATACAATTAGTAGTTCAGTTAGTTTGTTAGAATCAGTTATAATAGTATGTATATAAACAAATGTAATTGTTGAAATTATATACAAGAGAGAAATTATTTCATTTTAATTCTTAACATGGTATCAGCTAAGTCAAAATTTTCTCTCGTTTTGCTTCTTGGGCTCTTTGTCGAGTTTTTCTCTTGTGCCTTTCTTTTTCGTTTTCGAGAGCAGTTCTTGGTTTCTCTTTTGATCTGCTACGCAGCGTTTTTTGTTGGACCTTTCATTCTCGTTTCCGAACCACCCAAATTCCCAAATTCCCGAATCATTGTTCTCTTTTGTTTCTAGGGCTTTTTCTGTCATACCTGAAATGGAGATTGATTTCAATCACCCATTGTACCTACACCCGTCTGATACGCCGGGGACGTTGTTAGTTTCGCATCAACTTTCTGGGCCTGAAAATTACAGCATCTGGAGCCGTTCGATGAAGATCGCGCTGTTAGCGAAGAATAAGTTGGGGTTCGTCGATGATAGTTATCGTAGAGAAAATTATTCGTCCAACCAATCTGCTCAATGGGATCGTTGCAATGCCATCGTCTTGTCCTGGCTCCTCAACACTATCAGCTGTGAGCTCTCTGTCGGTGTGGTTTTTGCGTCAAGTGCCACTTTGGTGTGGAAAGATTTGAAAGAACGTTTCGATAAGGTGAATGGTTCCATAATTTTTTTCTTGCATCGTGAGATTGCAACGATTGCTCAAGGGGATTCATGTATTTCTGTTTATTTCACCCGTCTCAATTTATTGTGGGATGAGTATGGAGCTCTCGTTTCGTTTCGTTTTCCTTAACTTTTGATTTACACCTTGACAATGTTCTATTTGTTCCAAATTTTAAACATAACCTTCTTTCCATTTCTAAACTTACCCGTGATCTTCAATGTTCAGTAACCTTTTATCCTGATTTTTCCCTTATACAGGATCTTTGCACTGGAAGGATGAGGGGGATTGGTAGGGAACTTCGTGGTCTCTATTTCTTTGAGTCGGCTTCTTCTGGTTCTTTGCTTGGTCAGGTTCATTCCAATGTTTTGTCTTCAGATTCTTTCATTGATTCTTCTGTTTGTACTGGTGTGTCTTTACCAGATATGGTCTTTATTGTTTCTGCAAATGTATGACATGCCTGTTTGGGTCATGCAGCTATTTCTACCATGACTAAAATTAGTACTTTGCCTTCTTTTAAGTCTGATTTTGAATGCATTCGTACTTGTTATGTGTGTCCTCTTGCTAAGCAAACAAAGTTACCTTTTCGTTTGAGTCAATCAGTTTCTTCAATACTTTTTAATCTTGTTCATCTTGACTTATGGGGTCCCTATAGGGTCTCTACACATTCTGGGCATCGTTTTTTTTTTCTAACAATAGTGGATGATTGTACACGCATGACTTGGGTATACTTACTGAAGCTTAAGAGTGACACCATTTTACATCTTAGACAATTTCTTTCTATGGTTTCTAATCAATTTTCTGCCAATGTTCTGAATTATTCTCTTCTCTGAGGATAATTCATCAGAGTTCTTGTGTTTCTACCCCTCAGCAGAATGACATAGCTGAGAGGAAACATAGGCACATTTTAAAAATTGCCAGAGCCTTGCGTTTTCAGTCCAAAGTTCTAATAAAGTTCTGGGGAGAGTGTGTTGTTACTGCTTGCTATATTCTTAATAGGTTACCTTCTAGTGTATTGCAATGGAAAACCCCTTTTGAAGCTCTTTATCATAAAACACTCAATCTTAGTCATTTAAGAACCTTTGGTTGTTTATGTTATGCCACTAAGCCTAATTATTCTGATAAGTTCTCTTCTAAGGTTGCTCCTTCAGTGTTTATGGGTTATTTCTCTACTCAGAAGGGATATATCATATTCTCACTTTCCTCAAAATCCTTTATTGTTAGTAGGGATATTATTTTTCATGAAACTCTCTTTCTTTTTAGTTTTTCTCTTCCTACCGACTCTATTCTTTTTCCTCTTCACTCTTCTGTTCCAGATTCTAAATTCTTGGTTTCTTCTTCTCACCCTAGTTCTTCTCCTTCTGTTTCTTTTCCTAATACTGAATTTACTTCTTCTCCTTCTGGTTCAGTAAGTATACCTGATGTCCTTATTGTTGAATCTGTCCCTGTTGTTGAATCTGTCCCTGTTGTTGAATTTGTTCCTGTTATTGAATCTGATCCTGTTGTTGAATCTGTTCATGTTGTTGAATCTGTTCTTACTCGAAAGTCTACTCGAATTTCTATTGTCCCTACCAATCTACTTCACCTTCAGGTCAGTATCCTCTTTCCAACCATGTTTCCTATTCTCATCTTCCACCCCATACACAATCTTTTTTGTCCTATACTTCTTTTTTTCAGAACTTGTTTCTTATCACCAAGCTAGTCTCGATTCTAGATGGGTACAGGCCATGAAAGAGGAGATTGAGGCTTTACAATCAAACAATACGTGGTCTTTAGTTCCTTTGCCTCCTGGGAAGGTTCCAATTGGATGTAAGTGGGTCTACAAAGTCAAATATCGAACTTCGGGTGAGGTTGAGAGATTTAAAGCCCGTTTGGTTGCTAAGGGTTATAATCAACAGCAAGGTGTTGATTATGTTGAGACTTTTTCCCATGTTGCAAAGATAACCATTGTTCGTCTTCTTCTTGCTCTTGCTTCTATATTTGGTTGGCCTGTAACACCCGTGTCTAGGGCCTAGGAGGTAGCCGGGTTGTTGTTCGAGTCAAATAAAGTCTAATTAAAATAAACCAATCTTGATTAATGACCTATTTGAATTTAAATAAAGAGGGAGGGACCAAAGTTGCGATTTACCCCATTTAAAATAAAGGAAGACAACTTTTCCATAAAAGTTGTCATCTTTCTCCTCATTTCCTCTTTACCAATTTCAAAACCCCCTCCCCATTTTCAAACTCTCCTAAAACCCTAATCACTATTCCATTGGGTTGGCTAATCGATTTCATCATCAAATCAAGAGGTAAACATAAATTCTTAACCTCCTCTCCATTCTCTACTCACCTATTGTTTTAGATTTCGAAAATAATGAGTTTTGGGAATTAGGGTTCTTATGGTAAATTGGGGGTTTGATGGGGCTTTTCAATTTATTTTGGGAAATTGTTTTGGGGTTATGCTTAGTCATGATGAAACTCACAACATATATAAATTTGGTCAATTTTGGGTAAAATTTCGTAGTGGGTCCTTAGGGCAAATTTTAAGGTATGAAAAATTGAGTTTTTGAGAGGTTTAATGTTGGAATTGAAGGGCTGATGGTTTACCTATGTTAGGAGGGTGTTTTGGGATGTTTTGGAAGCCATTTGGGTGCTTGGAATTGGGTATTTCAGCCCTTGGTTGTGGGAGTCCGAAATTTGGGGTTTTGGAAATGTTATGTAGTTTGGAAAATTGTGGAAATGGGTTGTGAGTTGCGAAGTAGATTGATGATTGAATTAGCATTGGGTTGAGAAGTAATGTATGTGTTTTGTGTGATTAGAATCAAGTTTGGGCATCGGTGAAGCATCGGAAGTGAACCCGGAAGGTTGAAGGTTGTGGCTTGCTTGGTCTTGTGCTTGGAAGCTTAGGTGAGTGGTTGTTTGCTTTTAAAGGTTTTAAATTAGTTGGTTCGAGTATATGGACTAGGTTGGGCTTGGTAGACCCACCTAGAGTTAGGATTAGGGTGGTAGCCTAATCCTAATCTTGATCTAAGCCTTTGGATGAACTCAAATGTATGAATGAATATGCCTCGTATGTGAAATGAGAAGTAATGCTTATGTATATTGTTTTATACATGTGAAATGAGGCATGGGTTGTATTGCTTAAAGCATGCATGGTGATGGTTCATGGTTGTGTCCATGGTGAGTACGTGCTAAGCACGGAAATGATTGAAATGGGTAATGTGGATTGAGTAAAATATTGGCACTAGTATACTTAAATACAAATGATCGATCATTAGGATGTTAGTGTGTACACATGAGTCTAAAGTCGCGCGTGGCCTTGGTGGCGTTGAGTCACCAAGGAGGAGTACGGGTTCGCCCGGAATTGTAATTGAATATAGTCGGTGATGAGTGGAATCCCATCGACGGGGCGTGAGGATGAGTGGAATCCCCTCCGCGAGACCGGTGATGAGTGGAATCCCACCGAGGTAATGTGGTTGTTGGATATGAGTTTCCAACGTGTCTATCCGCGTATTTGAGTCATAACTAGGTGCCAATGTGGATTGATATGTGTATCAATGTGTTGTGATGTATGAGCTGTTTGGATGTTTAAATGTGATTACATGTATGGTAGTGTTGAGCTCATGATTATGGCATATATGTGATATATTGCTCATGCATCTATATCTTGTGGACTCTTGGTAAATGTAAGTTGCTTTGGCTAGATCGTGCTCGGACCCTGCAGTGTTGAGGTTTGTTTTTAGAGCTTACCCTCACTAAGCATTATTGCTTACGCTCTCTTTGTTCAACATTGCAGATCCTTAGTTCGTGGGTTGCTCGGGCAAGTGGAGGGCCTCCAAGTGTGTTTTTGGACTGTGTTCATCAAGTATGGTTTTAATGCTAAGACATGTAATAGTTTAAGCAATGGGATGTGTAAGGTTTTGTTGGATTGTTGTTGGTTGTTTGGAGCATGTGTAGACTCCTTAGAATCTTGCTTTTGCATGGTTGTGTTGCCATGTTGATTGTTAACTCATGCCTAATTGCTTACTCGCATGTTAGCCTTATGCTTTAGGAGTTATATATGTGTTTGACCTATGTTTGAATGAATGCATGTTGTGGGAATGTTGCCTTAGTGATACACATGTCTAATTAATGTCGAAGCATGCTAATATGGTTGTTATACCTTAGGATGTCTTGTCTTGAAGTTGCTTGGCTGTTGTATGGTGCTTTGGGGATGTTTTGGGGCATCCTTGTGCCTCAAAACAGCCCAGAAAAGTCTGCAGGCAGGGGTGTTTCGGAACGGGTCCCCGTGTTCCGAAACGGCCCCTGTGTTTATGGCCTGCCGTTTCGAAACGGATGAGGGTCGTTCCGGAACGTTTTCGCTACTGGAATTTTGAGAAATTGGCGAGATGAAGTCGTTCCGAAACGGGCCTCTGAAGTTCCGAAACGGTCAAATCTCGTTGACCGCGAGATATTGACCGTCAAGGCCGTTCCGATACGGGTCACCCCTGTTTCGGAACGGTCACCTTGTGGTTGACCCAGGCCCGTTGACCAGGTCAGGGCGTTTCGGAACACCCTATAGGTGTTTCGAAACGGCCTGCTGAAATGGTATAAAATGGACTGTTTATGTCTTATTTGGTCGGAGAACGTTTCTTTGTTTGTAATCTTCCGCTGTTGTGCTTCACATAGAGATTAAATATGCATCTAGATAAGATTAAGTTAAAAGAAATTTTTGGGTCGTTAACCGAGGGGAAGCCTTAACGGGTTTCGCTTCGGTTTTCCCCGTGTGGCCCACTCGGACCGGTCATCCGACCAGACCAGGACGAGGGGGTTACACTTGTTGGTATCAGAGCCTAAGGTTACCGAGACCTTGGGCAGGTAAGTGAGGTGAGTTTAAGCTTTTAAGTTGGAATTGCACGGTGTTTGCTTGTTCTGCAAGAATGGTTGCTTATGTGACAAGTATGCTGATTGTTTTACTTTTAAGCATGTGTGTGTGGGTCCCATTGCTACTATTACATTGAAAAAAAAATGATTTTTAAGTGAGGAAACATACTTGGACACTTGGGAGCCTCACCTTGCTAACCCATCTTGTATGTTTGTTTGTTGTGGTTGTAGTTAATATCTGTGAGAGCAATGTCTAGACCGAGAGGTAGACCGAGGTTGGTTCGTCAGGAACCACGAGTTGTGGCTCCTGTTGAGCCGGTAGTGGGTGCGGGAGCTCACATAGAGGGACCGGGGGCTGCGGGAGTTGGCGCTCCTCCACCACCTCCACCACCACCACCTCCTCCACCGGGAGTTGGGGGCGAGGATGGAGTCGGAGGAAATGGACCTCAGGGTGGCCAAGGTGGCCAAGGTCCAGCTGGAATTGATATGACTCCGCTTGTGCAAGCAATAGCGGGAGCGTTCCAGGCCGCAGTTGCGGGAGCTCAGGCTGCAGCTCAGCCTAGGTGTGATGATGCTAGCTTACCTTTGGAGAGGCTCCGTAGCTTAGGGGCCGAGGAGTTTAGAGGATCTACTCCGGAGAGGTCGGAGTTATGGTTAGAGAAGACAGTTCGTATCTTGGCTCAGATGGGTTGTGCGGGCGCACGTAGATTGGGTTGTGTGATCTCACTACTTCAGGGTGATGCCTACACCTGGTGGGTCACCATCACTACCGGGGTTCCAGAGGCCGAGATAGATTGGGATTTCTTTGAGTTTGCTTTCAGGAAGAGGTACTTGGGACCGAGGTACTTGGATGAGAAGAAGCGAGAGTTTATGACTCTCACTCAGGGGGATGCTTCTGTGACTGATTATGAGATCCGCTTTGTTCGCTTGAGTCAGTATGCCCCAGAGTTGGTTCCTACTGAAGTGGAACGCTGCAACCGATTCCGATACGGATTGAATGAAGAGGTTAAGAGGTACACGTTGGCTTCTGACTACTCAGACTTTGATGTGTTGGTCGCGAGGGCCAAAGATTTGGAGCATAGTTTGGGTTCAGCCAAACGAGCTGGTGGTTCTGGTTCTGGAAAGAGGCATAACCACTTTGATGGTAGAGATGCTAAGAGGCACAGAGGTGGCGGGCATCAGTTTGATCAGAGACGTGGCGGTGGCCACCATGGTAGGGGCCATCAGGGCCATAGAGGAGGAGGGCGCTTGCCCGAGTGTGCACAGTGTGGGAGACAGCACACGGGAGAGTGCTGGGGTAACTTTCATGCTTGTTGGAACTATGGTTCGAGGGACCACTTTAGGAGGGACTGTCCGCGTCAGGCAGCTCAGGCACCGAACATTGCTCAGGCTCCTACGAGAGGTACTGATTTTCAGAGAGGCCGTGGGCACGGTCACGGCTACTTCCAGCCGAGGGCTGATGCACCTAGGGTAGATGCTCAGAGGAACCTTGCACATGTTGTGGCTGTGCAGCCAGAGGCGGGAGGACCAGCGAGGGTCTATGCTCAGAGAGAGGCCGGGAACGACACCGATGTGATAGCAGGTAATTTCGAGTTACAGTCTATGTCCTTGCTTTCTTTGGTTGATTCGGGTTCTACGCATTCCTACATTTTGAGTAAGCATGCACAGAAGTTAGATATTCCTGTTGAGATCTTAGATGTAGGTATGCATGTTACTAGTTCTTTTGGTGAGACAGTTGTGGTTAGACGTATGTATAGGAGGTGTCCACTGAAGATTCAGGGTCATGTGTTCTCAGTTGACATGATGGAACTTCCTTTCTACGGTTTTGATATTATTTTGGGTATGGACTGGTTGGTTGAGCATCGGGCTAGTGTGGATTTTGAAACAAAGAGAATTTCCTTGAAGCTTTCTGATGATTACGAGGTAGTGGTAGTGGGTGAGAACATTAAGTTCTTGTCTAATGTGGTGTCAGCTTTAGAGGCTCATAGGTTAATGGACTCAGGATGTGGGGCCTATTTAGCTTATGTTATGAATCCGGACATGAGTGAAGCTAGACCGAAAGATATCAGAACAGTGTGTGACTTTCCAGATGTGTTTCCTGAAGAGTTGCCTGGTTTGCCTCCTGACAGAGATGTTGAGTTTGTGATTGAGACAGTTTCAGGGTCTAGTCCAGTTTCGATAGCTCCGTATCGTATGGCTCCAAAAGAGTTGAAAGAATTGAAGAGTCAGTTGCAAGAATTATTAGACCGTGGTTTCATTAGGCCTAGTAGTTCTCCGTGGGGTGCTCCTGTGTTGTTTGTGAAAAAGAAAGATGGTAGCATGCGCATGTGTATTGACTATAGACAGCTGAATCAATTGACTGTGAAGAACAAGTATCCGTTGCCGCGTATAGATGATTTGTTTGATCAGTTGAGAGGTGCTTCAGTATTCTCGAAGATAGATTTGAGATCCGGGTACTATCAGTTGAAGGTGAAAGAGTGTGATGTTCCGAAGACAGCTTTTAGGATTAGATATGGTCACTATGAGTTTCTTGTGATGCCATTTGGGCTCACGAATGCACCAGCAGCATTCATGGACATGATGAACAGAATTTTTAGAGACTATTTAGACCGATTTGTGGTTGTCTTCATTGATGATATACTTGTGTACTCGAAGACAGAAGAAGAGCATGATGAACACTTGAGATTTGTTTTACAGAGGTTGTTGAGTAATCAGTTGTATGCGAAGCTTAGCAAATGTGAATTCTGGATTCGAGAGGTTGTATTTCTTGGCCATGTTGTTTCGGCCGAAGGCATTCGAGTTGATCCATCGAAGATTGAGGCTATTGTTGAGTGGAAACAACCTAAGTCCGTGACCGAGATTAGGAGTTTCCTAGGACTAGCTGGTTACTATAGGAGGTTTGTTGATGGCTTCTCTAGAGTAGCTGCTCCCTTGACCAAGTTGTTGCAAAAGGGAGTCAAGTTTGAATGGTCAGATGCAAGACAAAAGGCCTTTAAGAAATTGAAAGAAGCTTTGACCAACGCTCCAGTGTTAGTGCAGCCTGTTTCAGGTAAGGAGTTTGTGATTTACAGTGATGCTTCCTACGTAGGCTTAGGATGTGTTTTGATGCAAGATAGGAGAGTTGTTGCTTATGCTTCTAGACAGTTGAAGATTCATGAGAAGAACTATCCTACTCATGACATAGAGCTAGCCGCAATTGTGTTTGCATTGAAAATTTGGCGTCACTATTTGTATGGTGAGAAGTGTATAGTTTACACATATCACAAAAGCTTGAAGTACTTGATGATACAGAAAGAGTTGAACTTGAGACAGAGGAGATGGCTAGAGCTGTTAAAAGATTATGATTTGACTATTGAGTACCATCCGGGTAAAGCAAACGTAGTAGCCGATGCTTTGAGTAGAAAAGTGGCCGTTGAGCTGAGAGCTATGTTTGCTAGATTGAGTGTGTCCGATGATGGTGGCTTGATCACCGAGTTGCAAGTAAAGCCTTCTTTGATTCAGTTGATTAGAGAGAAGCAGTTGCAAGATGCGAGCCTAGTTCCTCATGTTCAAGACATAGCCGAAGGAAGACCGACTGAGTATAGTTTCAGTGGTGAGAGTCTGTTGTGCTTTAGGGATAGAATTGTTGTGCCGGAAGATGTTGAGCTGAGACGTCAGATTTTGAGTGAAGCACATTCGGGTCCCTTTTCTATGCATCCGGGTAGTACCAAGATGTACCGAGATTTGAAGAATGATTACTATTGGATTGGTTTGAAGAGAGATGTAGCCGAGTATGTGAGCCGTTGTATGGTTTGTCAGAGAGTGAAGGCAGAACATCAGGTTCCTTCAGGTTTGCTACAGCCTTTGAAGATTCCGGAATGGAAATGGGAGAGAATCACCATGGATTTTGTATCGGGGCTGCCTTTGTCCCCTTCGAAGAAGAATTCAGTTTGGGTGATTGTTGATAGGTTCACTAAGTGTGCCCACTTCCTAGCAGTGAACACTACGGATTCCTTAGACAAGTTGGCAAACTTGTACATTCGTGAGATTGTGAGACTTCATGGAGTTCCAAAGTCTATAGTTTCAGATAGGGATCCTAGATTTACTTCGAGGTTCTGGAGTTGTTTGCATGGTGCTTTGGGTAGTCGTTTGCATTTCAGCACATCTTATCATCTGCAGTCCGATGGGCAGTCAGAGCGAGTGATACAGATTCTAGAGGATATGCTTCGTTGTTGTGTGATTGATTTCCAGGGTTCTTGGGAGAAGCACTTACCGTTGGTTGAGTTTGCTTACAACAACAGTTATCAGTCTAGTATTCAGATGGCACCTTATGAGGCTTTGTATGGTAGACGGTGTAGAACTCCGATTTGTTGGGCTGAGACAGGTCAGAGGTTGTTACCTATGCCGGACTTGCTTAAAGGGACCACAGAAAAAGTGAAGTTGATTTGTGACCGTTTGAAAGCAGCTTCCGATCGTCAGAAGTCCTATGCAGATTTGAAGAGGAAGGAAGTTGAGTACACAGTGGGTGAGAAAGCGTTTCTGAAAGTATCTCCGTGGAAGAAGGTAATGAGGTTTGGCCGGAAAGGCAAGTTGAGCCCGAGGTTCATTGGCCCGTATGAGATAGTTGAGCGGATTGAGCCCGTAGCTTATCGTTTGAGGTTACCTTCTGAGTTAGAGAAGATCCATGATGTCTTCCATGTATCTATGCTTAGGAGATATAGATCGGACCCGTCTCATGTGATGCCCGTTGAAGAAATAGAGTTGAATCCGGATTTGTCTTATAATGAAGAGCCCGTAGAGATACTTGCTTCTGATAGCAAGGTGTTGCGTGGCAAGACCATAGAGTTGGTCAAGGTGTTGTGGAGACATAGAGGTGTGGAAGAGGCCACGTGGAAGAGGAAAGCGGATATGGTTGAGCAGTTTCCGTATCTGTTTCCACCAGGTAATTTCGGGGACGAAATTCCTTAAGTGAGGGAGAGTTGTAACACCCGTGTCTAGGGCCTAGGAGGTAGCCGGGTTGTTGTTCGAGTCAAATAAAGTCTAATTAAAATAAACCAATCTTGATTAATGACCTATTTGAATTTAAATAAAGAGGGAGGGACCAAAGTTGCGATTTACCCCATTTAAAATAAAGGAAGACAACTTTTTCATAAAAGTTGTCATCTTTCTCCTCATTTCCTCTTTACCAATTTCAAAACCCCCTCCCCATTTTTAAACTCTCCTAAAACCCTAATCACTATTCCATTGGGTTGGCTAATCGATTTCATCATCAAATCAAGAGGTAAACATAAATTCTTAACCTCCTCTCCATTCTCTACTCACCTATTGTTTTAGATTTCGAAAATAATAAGTTTTGGGAATTAGGGTTCTTATGGTAAATTGGGGGTTTGATGGGGCTTTTCAATTTATTTTGGGAAATTGTTTTGGGGTTATGCTTAGTCATGATGAAACTCACAACATATATGAATTTGGTCAATTTTGGGTAAAATTTCGTAGTGGGTCCTTAGGGCAAATTTTAAGGTATGAAAAATTGGGTTTTTGAGAGGTTTAATGTTGGAATTGAAGGGCTGATGGTTTACCTATGTTAGGAGGGTGTTTTGGGATGTTTTGGAAGCCATTTGGGTGCTTGGAATTGGGTATTTCAGCCCTTGGTTGTGGGAGTCCGAAAATTGGGGTTTTGGAAATGTTATGTGGTTTGGAAAATTGTGGAAATGGGTTGTGAGTTGCGAAGTAGATTGATGATTGAATTAGCATTGGGTTGAGAAGTAATGTATGTGTTTTGTGTGATTAGAATCAAGTTTGGGCATCGGTGAAGCATCAGAAGTGAACCCGGAAGGTTGAAGGTTGTGGCTTGCTTAGTCTTGTGCTTGGAAGCTTAGGTGAGTGGTTGTTTGCTTTTAAAGGTTTTAAATTAGTTGGTTCGAGTATATGGACTAGGTTGGGCTTGGTAGACCCACCTAGAGTTAGGATTAGGGTGGTAGCCTAATCCTAATCTTGATCTAAGCCTTTGGATGAACTCAAATGTATGAATGAATATGCCTCGTATGTGAAATGAGAAGTAATGCTTATGTATATTGTTTTATACATGTGAAATGAGGCATGGGTTGTATTGCTTAAAGCATGCATGGTGATGGTTCATGGTTGTGTCCATGGTGAGTACGTGCTAAGCACGGAAATGATTGAAATGGGTAATGTGGATTGAGTAAAATATTGGCACTAGTATACTTAAATACAAATGATCGATCATTAGGATGTTAGTGTGTACACATGAGTCTAAAGTCGCGCGTGGCCTTGGTGGCGTTGAGTCACCAAGGAGGAGTACGGGTTCGCCCGGAATTGTAATTGAATATAGTCGGTGATGAGTGGAATCCCATCGACGGGGCGTGAGGATGAGTGGAATCCCCTCCGCGAGACCGGTGATGAGTGGAATCCCACCGAGGTAATGTGGTTGTTGGATAAGAGTTTCCAACGTGTCTATCCGCGTATTTGAGTCATAACTAGGTGCCAATGTGGATTGATATGTGTATCA
Organism: Hibiscus tridactylites; assembly: GCA_958450335.1. Lineage (NCBI taxonomy): Eukaryota > Viridiplantae > Streptophyta > Magnoliopsida > Malvales > Malvaceae > Hibiscus > Hibiscus tridactylites. The sequence goes on along the minus strand of OY288272.1, from coordinate 7,360,173 downwards.
ATGTGTTGTGATGTATGAGCTGTTTGGATGTTTAAATGTGATTACATGTATGGTAGTGTTGAGCTCATGATTATGGCATATATGTGATATATTGCTCATGCATCTATATCTTGTGGACTCTTGGTAAATGTAAGTTGCTTTGGCTAGATCGTGCTCGGACCCTGCAGTGTTGAGGTTTGTTTTTAGAGCTTACCCTCACTAAGCATTATTGCTTACGCTCTCTTTGTTCAACATTGCAGATCCTTAGTTTGTGGGTTGCTCGGGCAAGTGGAGGGCCTCCAAGTGTGTTTTTGGACTGTGTTCATCAAGTATGGTTTTAATGCTAAGACATGTAATAGTTTAAGCAATGGGATGTGTAAGGTTTTGTTGGATTGTTGTTGGTTGTTTGGAGCATGTGTAGACTCCTTAGAATCTTGCTTTTGCATGGTTGTGTTGCCATGTTGATTGTTAACTCATGCCTAATTGCTTACTCGCATGTTAGCCTTATGCTTTAGGAGTTATATATGTGTTTGACCTATGTTTGAATGAATGCATGTTGTGGGAATGTTGCCTTAGTGATAGACATGTCTAATTAATGTCGAAGCATGCTAATATGGTTGTTATACCTTAGGATGTCTTGTCTTGAAGTTGCTTGGCTGTTGTATGGTGCTTTGGGGCATCCTTGTGCCTCAAAACAGCCCAGAAAAGTCTGCAGGCAGGGGTGTTTCGGAACGGGTCCCCGTGTTCCGAAACGGCCCCTGTGTTTATGGCCTGCCGTTTCGAAACGGATGAGGGTCGTTCCGGAACGTTTTCGCTACTGGAATTTTGAGAAATTGGCGAGATGAAGTCGTTCCGAAACGGGCCTCTGAAGTTCCGAAACGGTCAAATCTCGTTGACCGCGAGATATTGACCGTCAAGGCCGTTCCGATACGGGTCACCCCTGTTTCGGAACGGTCACCTTGTGGTTGACCCAGGCCCGTTGACCAGGTCAGGGCGTTTCGGAACACCCTATAGGTGTTTCGAAACGGCCTGCTGAAATGGTATAAAATGGACTGTTTATGTCTTGTTTGGTCGGAGAACGTTTCTTTGTTTGTAATCTTCCGCTGTTGTGCTTCACACAGGGATTAAATATGCATCTAGATAAGATTAAGTTAAAAGAAATTTTTAGGTCGTTAACCGAGAGGAAGCCTTAACGGGTTTCGCTTCGGTTTTCCCCGTGTGGCCCACTCGGACCGGTCATCCGACCAGACCGGGACGAGGGGGTTACATGGCCTTTGTATCAAATGGACGTTTATAATGGTTTTTACAAGGAGATTTGCTTGAAGAGGTCTACATGACCCTACTTGAAGGTTTTTGTAGCCAGGGAAGAACTTGGTGTGTCGGCTACAAAAATCACTTATATGGGCTGAAGCAAGCATCTCGGCAGTGGAATGTAAAGTTGACTGAAGCTCTTTTAGCAGTAGGCTTTCATCAGAGTAAACTGGACTATTCTTTGTTCATTAACCAAGATGATGACAAGATTGTTGTTATCCTAGTATATGTGGACGACTTATTGATTTCCGAAAATGATAACACCATGATAGAAGATCTGAAATCTGTTTTAAATCACAATTTCAAGATGAAAGATCTGGGAGAATTAAAGTATTTTCTTGGGTTGAAGTTGTTGAGGTCAAGTAAGGGCATTGTTTTAAATCAAAGGAAATACACTTTGGAGTTAATCAAAGATACATGAGTAAGTGGAGGGAAACCAATTTCAACACCTTTGGAGCAAAATCTCAAGTTAACTTATGTTGAACATGATGGAAGTCAAAGTCATAGTGAGGAATTGACTGACAAAAGTGTATATCAGAGGCTTATAGGCAGATTAATCTACTTGATGCATACAAGGCCTGATATTATGTATTTTGTTCATTTATTAAGCCAGTTTATGCATCAGCCAACTAAGAGTCACATTGAGGCAGCCTTGAGAGTTGTTCGATACTTGAAGAAGAATCCTGAACGAGGAATACTTCTTGATGCATCAGGTTCATGCGAGCTAACAACTTTTTGTGATTCAGACTGGGCTTCTTGCCCAATGACAAGGAGATCAGTCACAGGCTTTTGTATCAAGCTGGGGAATTTCTTGATTTCCTGGGAATCAAAGAAACAAAGTACTATGGCAAGATCATCAGCAGAAGCGAAATATAGAAGCATGGCCACTGTTTCTGCAGAATTAGTTTGGATAAATGGATTGTTATTGGAACTGGGAGTTACAAGAAAACAACCAATCAAGCTCTTTTGTGACAGTAAATCAGCATTGCAAATAGCATCTAATCCGGTGTTTCACGAAAGAACCAAACACATAAAGATCGACTGTCACTTTGTTCGAGAAAAAAATACAAGAAAGGCTAATACTTGCAGAACATGTTTCCACAAAGGAGCAATTGGCTGATATAATGACTAAGACATTAGGAATAGCACAACATGAGTATTTGTTGAACAAGTTGGGTGTAAAAGATGATTTTTACCCACCAACTTGAGGAGGAGTGTTAAACTAATAGTAGTTAGTTCTTGTTGTACAGTTAGTAGTTCAGTTAGTTTGTTAGAATCCGTTATAATAGTCTGTATATAAACAAATGTAATTGTTGAAATTATATACAAGAGAAAAATTATTTCATTTTAATTCTTAACAATATTGTATCAAACAATAGTCCGATTAATATACAAATATAAAGAATAATGATATCGTGACAATCTACGTTTATAAATCATTACGAAAACCTTGAAAAGAGGTAAAATTTTGAGTGAATTTAACGTTATCCCGAATAAATATCTAGGCGACACTCATACTTTCCCCTATGAACGTTTAAATAGCTAGGCCATACTCGTCATAAATGGCGATACATGTATGAAATGTACCCTACATTCATAAGCTGCCTAAGGGAGAAGAACCTTTGGTAGTTTATATATATATATATATATATATATATATATATATATATATATATATATATATATATATATATATATATATATATATATAAAAGGACTTGCTACACGTATAATTGGTAGTGTTGGAAAAAAATTGGAAGAGAGTTATTATTTTAACAGAAATGATCAATTTTCTATCTTAATCGTTAAAGTAATTTAGTTTTATTTATTTTCCACATCATTGAATTGGTCGTATGTGCCATGGGTGACCCATATGCTAATGTTATGGGGAACAAAGGAGTAGTGGCGGTGTGGAAATTGGGTCGTTTCTTCCAAACCGTCTCAGCATTACCCTGAAATACAGTATACAAGGGAGCCACGAAAGAGATTGATGATACAAAAGAAGATGAATAATTGCCAATGTCTGTAACTTTATTAGGTAATATGCATGAAAGAAAAAAAAACAAATAAATTAATGTACATATAATTGGCTACTATCAAAGTTGCTTCAATATGCTTGGTTTTTTTCATGTTTTATGGATCCACGTTTTTCTTATTTAGACCATCGTCTTCGCTTTTAGGATGTTTTCAGCGAAATTTCAGCGCCGCTGCTGCTGCTGATGTTTTATCCCTTGAAGTTCGCCTTAAGTTGTCTCATAAACTATTTTTCGGCCCATTTGTTCTCTAAACTTGACCTTAAGTACTCAGTATAATCTTGAAAAATCGTATACATTAATTCATAAATTTTGTTAAAATTCTATTAATGTAAACCTCTATTCGATCAATGAATGTCACGTGTCTTTAAAATGAACCCTTTAATACCTAGTTGGCACATGACATTAATGTACTAGAGATGGGGTTTCGGTCCATAACTTTGCAGCATAGCTTCTTTCTATATTTCAATGTAATCCGAAAAATGGGCCTTAAGTCTTAACCTTCAAGCTGGGGTTTGTTCTGTCAAATCTTTGGTTTAAATCATCTTTAATAAGTTGGTAATATGGGTCTCTTTTAGCCCACTGTTACTTTGGACTGGTATTATGAATGAATTTCTTTTAAAAGATTTGTTGTTAAGAGATCAAACATTGTTTGAGTAAGAAAAGAGGGGATTGTTTAGGATTCAAAATTAAACTTAATGTCAACTAAGATTAAAACGATATCTCTTACAACTACGCCGCAAGTTTGGTTGATCCGTATAATTATAATTTTAAAAATTACATTATAATTTATCACTAATAGCATTATATTTGTATGCTAATGAAACCGTGAATTAATGGTAAGGTTAAGGTGTCAAAAATCTTTGGGATTCTAAGTTTGAATCCTATTGTATGTAAATTATATGTATCAGCTTATGTCAATTTTATGTGATTCAAGTAAAGCCCATATATTTTTTTCTTTCGTATGTTAATAATTCCACTGATAAATTCAACTAAGTTAAGTTTATTCGTCTAAAAGAGAATGTTATTCTCATAAGAGATTTTTTTTTTTAATAATGTCATCTAAATTTTATCAATCACCATAAAAGATACAATACAATGTATTAAAAAGAGAGGAAAAAAAGAACAAATCTACTAAAAGTCTCTTACAATGCTACAAAAAAATACTTTCATAGAGATTTGCATACCAAAATTCAGAAATCTTTCTAAATCTTTTTATCTCTATCCAAACAAGACGCATTACGGGTGAAAAAGGAGGGGTGAGTGAACCAAGCTATCAAGCATATTGGTCCGCTACCCAAGTCTGATTACATCAGTAACCAACCATCAACCGAATGGGGATCCATCTTTCTAAGACCACGATAGAACCATAATTAGAGATTAGAGCCGTGAATATCTCTGTACGAGCACAAACCGACCGCTAAGATATGCTGAAATCATGCCACAAGGACATATCAAACGAACCACAAAAAAATCAAAGAAAAATGTGTCACAAAGACAGAAGAAACATGTGCCACAAAGGCAAAGATTCTTATAAAATATTAAAAAAAAAAAAAAAAACCCGGTGGTCGACAACCAATACTAAGATTAGTTGTCGACCACCAATCAAAGAAAGAAAAGCAAAGATGCAGGCGGCAGAGATCTGAGAGAAAGCGACTAGGTTATAATTTGAGAGAACAACTACTACTCTCATAAAGATCTAAGTTCAAACAATTTTGTCAATAAAATAGTACATGAGTTTTGGGTTTAAAAATAAAACATATACTATCATAAGATCACAAAAAATACTAAAAAATATTAGTTTATGTTGTGAATAAAATAACGAAAAACAACAAACAAGAATAAAAGAACAAAGAGATGAGAGAAAGAGAGAGATTTGTATTATTCTCAATATAGACGTGTGTACAATGCCTTCAATAAATCATCTATTTATAGGCATAAGAAGTAGGGGTGGTAGAAAATACCCGACCCGATTGACCCGACCTGAAACAAAAATACCAGGTAATTCCCGAAAAAAAATTACCCGACCCGGCAAATTTCCCGGGACACGGGCCGAGAGTTTTCCCTTACCGAGTACCCGACCCGACCCGATAAAATTTATTATATATTTTTTATATTTAAAATTATATTTTTATTTTATGTTTCTTAATATTTTCACTCTAAAATTAAGTTTAAATCCCTAATTTTTTCTATGTTTGTATTATATTCTTTTAAGTTTTAAGTTTAATTTTTTTTTAAATATTTTTGTGTTTAACATATGATTTTTTTAATTTTAAAATAAAAAATATATATGAACCGGGTACTCGGTACCCGATTACCCGGGTACCCGAATTTTACGGGTACCCGAATTCTGGGTACCCGGATATAATGGGCCGGGACACGGGCCATTTAATAAGGTACCCTGATGAACCGGGTACCTGGTTTTCCGGGTACCCGAATCCCGGGTACTCGACAATTCCCACCCCTAATAAGAAGTACATAATACATTAAACTCTAATTAATGTAGATAATATTTTAAGGGTAAACTACTGTAGGGGTCACTTTCGTTTAGCGTTTGTACAGAGTTAGTCACCACTTTTGAAAATTGTCAATTAGTAGTCATCTACGTTTTCGATGTGTAAATACTTGGTCACTCTGACGTTATACTTCGTTAGTCCCCTAACGGATTGCTGATGTGGCGGAATTAAAATAAGAATAAATATTGCAATAGCCATTAAAATTTATCTCATGTACATTTTTTCTCCTCAATTTAAAAAAGTAAACATTATAGTCACTAATAAAAATGTTTTTTTTATAATTTCACCCTTAAATTTTTAAAAATTCATTTTTCAATCCTAAAACTTTACAATCAATTAACACAATAATATTATAAATGCTTAGATGAAAAATAAGTGCCCAAAGTATACCCTTTGAAACTTAGGTGCCCAAATTGCTCCTATTTAATAATTCAAACTTAAAAATTTAGTCCACTAACTACTAAAAAATTCGAGTTATTGAAATTTCTATTTTATAATTCAAACTTTATTTTGAATTTTTGAGTCGAGTTTATGAAAATATGAGTCGATTATTTTCACATCAAACCAAAAAATTTAATTTTTTTCGAGTCAAGTCGAGTTATTGGAATTTCTATTTTATAATTCAAACTTTATTTTGAATTTTTGAGTCGAGTTTATGAAATTATGAGTCGAGTATTTTCATATCAAACCTAAAAATTTAATTTTTTCGAACCAAGTCGAGTGTTGCACTTCCCTAAAAATTATGAGTCGAGTATTTTGATGTGTTTTTGTTAATGTTCGATGAAAAATGCTAATTGTTGAACATGCCCTTCATTTTCATTCGAATTGTTAATTTATTCCCTGTTTGGTTGCCGAGAAAATGCAAGTAGAAGAGAAAAAAATTTAGAGTTTGACTTTATTTTAGGTTTTATTTTGTTTTGTTCGTTCTGGTAATTTTGATTTTTTATGAGTGCCCCCATTTTATGGATGTAATTTACACGTATAGGATTAGGGACTCAGGTTGTGGAATTAGCTGATGATGTCGAGGGAATTTTTTGATATATATCTATTTGGCGGGCAGGAAATTAAAGGAAATTTAAAAAGAATTTGACAAAGGAGCAGACTTATTCCAGAGTTAACTCCAACTAGGACTCAAGAGATAAACTTTGTATTTTCTTTTTATTGTTTCATTCTTAAGATGTTTATATGTTGCAATATAAACATTGGAAACAAGAAATATTATTCATTTTTGCCATAGGGAAGTGCAACACTCGACTTGATTCGAAAAAATTAAATTTTTAGGTTTGATGTGAAAATACTCGACTCATAATTTCATAAACTCGACTCAAAAATTCAAAATAAAGTTTGAATTATAAAATAGAAATTCCAATAACTCGACTTGACTCGAAAAAATTAAATTTTTTGGTTTGATGTGAAAATACTCGACTCATAATTTCATAAACTCGACTCAAAAATTCAAAATAAAGTTTGAATTATAAAATAGAAATTCCAATAACTCAAATTTTTTAGTAGTTAGTGGACTAAATTTTTAAGTTTGAGTTATTAAATAGGAGCAATTTGGGCACCTAAGTTTCAAAGGGTATACTTTGGGCACCTATTTTCATCTAAACATTTATAATATTATTGTACTAATTGATTGTAAAGTTTTAGGATTGAAAAATGATTTTTTAAAAATTTAAGGGTGAAATTATAAAGAAACATTTTTATTAGTGACTATAATTTTACTTTTTAAAGTTGAGGAGAAAAAAAGTACATGAGATAAATTTTAATGGCTATTACAGTAATTTATCCTTATTTTAATTTTACCACATCAGCAATCCGTTAGGGGACTAACATAGTATAACGTCGGAGTGACCAAGTATTTACACATCGAAAACGTAGAGGACTGCTAATTGGCACTTTTCAAAAGTGGTGACTAACTCTGTACAAACGCTAAACGAAAGTGACCCCTGCAGTAGTTTACCCTATTTTTAATGATAAAATCATCTATTTATAGGCATAAAAAGTACATAATACGTTAAACTCTAATTGATGTAGATAATATTTTTAATGATAAAATCATCTATTTATAGGCATAAGAAGTACATAATACATTAAACTCTAATTAATGTAGATAATATTTTTAATGATAAAGTAAGTTAAATCTCCTTAATAAAATTTTTATCATGATAAACATCTACATAGATAAATATTCATAACACTCCCCCTTGGATGTCTATAAAGATAATGTGCCTCGTTAAAAGCTTACTAAGATAAAAACCCAATGGGAAAAAAATTTCTTAGTGAAGGAAAAAAAGTACACACATCTTTGATACACATAACATGTTGCCTCATTAAAAAATTTACCAAGAAAACTCATTAAGACAAAACCTCGGTTAAGGGAAAAAAGAGTGCAACACGTATTTACTCCCCCTCATAAAAACATCACAGAAGATCTTTAAATCTTCAAAATTCAATCTTGAATACTATTTTTCTAAAGATCGTGAAGGGTGAAACTTTGGAGTAATATGTTTCATGATGTATCCACCTTTCGGTTGAGATATACATCTTGCATTATCTCTACACAAGATAACTTTGTATCATACCTTGTTGAAGTAAATCACATATCTTCTAGATATGTAGGGTCAGTGGTCTTAGCCAAAAACATTTTTAGCTTGTCTGGTGCATAACAATTATTTTTACAAGATTTGAGGAGACATCGACGAATGTTTGAAGATCTATGAATATTTCTTAACCAACTAATATATGGTGCTTCAAGACATGGAAAAAATATAATTATCTTTATTCACATCCATCAATCTTACAATTATTGGGATATTTAATAGATATGTTTTATCCATATTTAATCTTTTTTTAAGATTATTTCAACTGATGTCCATTCATAGACAAAGAGAAATATTTAAATGCTCGATCTTCAGGTCGAGATAAAAATTGGTGTCAAGTTTCTTTTTCTCAAATACTTTCATTAAATGCATTGAAAGCACTTCATGAGTTTTAAATTTGAAGCTCTGTAGGAGTTCTAATGAAATCTTAATTATTATAATGAATCTTGAACCAAACTCCCTTATAAAATACATAAGAAAATCTGATCATTCTTACAGTATTTCCTAATTAGTACCCACTAAGGTAATTATACCAAATACGCCAAAATATAAATATTCAATTAGACATGTCTAAATAAATTTCCTCGGAAATTTCCAAATGCTTCTAGCATTTTAAATCCTTCAAGGATAAATATGGATCCATAAAATAATTAGACGCATATAAAATATTTCATAACTGTCAAAGTAATTACATCCACCATGGAGTAAAAACTCTTCATAAATTATAATTCAAGTCGCATTTACTTCTACTTATTTGTGTCTCACTTGCATTACACATTTAGGTGTTTGGATTGTTGGTCCAAATACTTCTCTTTTGGAAGTTCAAAGTGTCTTTCTATATGAGCCAATCAGTTCAATATCTATAGATTTCTATACAAAATTCTCGTTTTCTTTCTTTACTTCTATAGAAATATTTTATTTAAAAATATTTGTAAAATCGATGTCGGTAACTTTTTAATTTTCTGGTTCCATTCACGTAGTGACATAACTCGTCGAGATCTCTTCAAGATTTCAATATTTATTTCAGGTACCTAAAACTCTTCAAAAGTTTTATTATTAATTATGTATTGGGTCTCTTCAGGAGCACCCGCCTCCAATATATGACCATCTCATACTATTTTTCATTTACTATAATTTTGATGTTTGGAACCAATTTTCATGCTTCATGCATGATTTACATCTATTCGCTCTAACATGTAATTCAAATCTAGAGCATTTCAGATAGTATATGAGACTTAGTTACTTTCATTGGGTCAGTAAATATGTCTGACAGTTGGCATGTAATAACATGAATTATCTTATGAACTTCTGGTTCATATACGAGGATTTAGATAATGATAATTTATTTTCATTTATCCACCTGATTATTATCTCCCTCTAATGTTGAGACTCAAACTCAATATATATTCTCAACTCTTTTTATTTACCCATTTTGTGCGTTGTGGTGGAGCAATTCAAAAATATATCGCACATTCAAAAAATTATAAAATGAGAAATGTATGTCTTCTAACCAAAAACCAATCATAATGTGGAGTTTATTATAACTCGTTGGCTTGATGCATATAAGTGCCGCTATATGAAAATATCATATAAATAATAAATATTTTATTTTCATATTTAGCTATTAAAAAGGAGGCATCCAATTAAAATTTTGTTAAACCGTATTTTTCATAATCAATAGGCCTTGTAACAACTGATATAGCCTAAAATATAATCTCACTAGCTTTTACAAGATGAATAGTCTAACTGCATAATATGAATATTTTTATAACTAATCTCACAAATTTCTGGTTGTAAGTTTATAAAACAATGTAGATGCATCTACTGAAATCACATAAAACTTTCTACATTTGTGAATATATGAGCTCATATTTTATTCAAATATGCAAGACATGCAGTCTCAACTTTAGTACAAAAAAATTCAAGTTTTAGTTCTTTTGGTAAGTGGAATCAACAAAATCCTTTGAGAACAAACAACACAAGAATTTCAAGTTCTTTTAGTAAGTGGAATTTAATCAATTCTTTTAATTAACACAAGAACTTCATATTCTTTAATAAGTGAAATTTAATAAAGGGTAAATTATTACAGGGGTCACTTTCGTTTCTCGTTTGTACAGATTTAGTCACCACTTTTGACAAGTGCCAATAAGTGGTCATCTACGTTTTCGATGTGTAAAGACTTGGTTACTCCGACGTTATAGTTCGTTAGTCCCCTAACGAATTGGGAATTAATTAACGAAAAAATAATGGTAGATTACTGCAATAGCCATTAAAATTTATCTCATGTACATTTTTTTCTCCTCAATTTAAAAAAGTAAACATTATAGTCACTAATAAAAAAATTTATTTATAATTTCACCCTTAAATTTTTAAAAATTCATTTTTCAATCCAAAAACTTTACAATCAATTAGTACAATAATATTATAAATGCTTAGATGAAAAATAGGTGCCCAAATTATACCCTTTGAAACTTAGGTGCCAAATTGCTCCTATTTAATAACTCAAACTTAAAAATTTAGTCCACTAACTACTAAAAAATTCGAGTTATTGAAATTTCTATTTTATAATTCAAACTTTATTTTGAATTTTTGAGTCGAGTTTATGAAATTATGAGTCGAGTATTTTCACATCAAACCAAACAATTTAATTTTTTCGAGTCAAGTCGAGTTATTGGAATTTCTATTTATAATTCAAACTTTATTTTGAATTTTTGAGTCGAGTTTATGAAATTATGAGTCGAGTATTTTCACATCAAACCTAAAAATTTAATTTTTTCGAATCAAGTCGAGTGTTGCCTTTCCCTACATATAATTTTTAATTTTAATCCGTGTTTGTCAACGGGCAGGTTCAGGCGAAGCTCCGACGAAGCCTTAAACGACAGCGAACCGACAATTGATGGTATGGGCTTTGTTCGCCTCGACACGAAGAACTCAATAACAGTGATGGCGTGGCGAGCGGACATTTACGGTGGCCGGAATCGCAGAAAAACAGAGGGGACGGACGAACCTTTGTCACAACTTTCGCGGCAACCGGCGGTGAACTACCGCGAGTGGCGGCTGGGGTTTTGTTCGGGGGACGATGGCGGATAAGGAGGTGATGACGGTGTACACCATCGTCGAGCGGTGGCCGAGATCAACGTGAAAACACAAGCGATGGTGGGTTTCCTCTCTAAGCTTCAAACTGCTCGCCATGGCTGACGACGGTGACTTACCGTGAGTGGTCACCGTGGTTGCGATCAGGGGGAGTGGGCGGACACCGTGGCGACAGCGGTGAAGGCCACGGCCGGGCGGTGTGGCATATCGGAGCAAAAGCCGGAGCGGGGAAGGTGAGGGGTCGAAAGAAAAAAATGGAAGGGTCTGGATATTTTGGGGTGTTAATTATCCCATGTGGATTTTTGGTTCATACATTTATTAAATTTCGATTTAAATAAAACAATTACTTGGGATAAACACGGATTAAAATTAAAAATTATATGTAGGGAAGTGCAACACTCGACTTGATTCGAAAAAATTAAATTTTTAGGTTTGATGTGAAAATACTCGACTCATAATTTTATAAACTCGACTCAAAAATTCAAAATAAAGTTTGAATTGTAAAGTTTTAGGATTGAAAAATGAATTTTTAAAAATTTAAGGGTGAAATTATAAAGAAACATTTTTATTAGTGACTATAATGTTTACTTTTTTAAATATAGGAGAAAAAATGTACATGAGATAAATTTTAATGGCTATTGCAGTAATTTACCCTTATTTTTTCGTTAATTAATTCCCAATCCGTTAGGGGACTAACAGACTATAACGTCGGAGTGACCAAGTCTTTACACATCGAAAACGTAAATAACCACCTATTGACATTTTTCAAAAGTGGTGATTAAATCTGTACAAACGAGAAACAAAAGTGACCCCTACAGTAGTTTACCCTTTAATAAATTCCTTTGAGAATAAGCATCATAAGAACTTTAGTTTTTTTTTAATAAAAGTGCATATAAATCTCCATAATTTTTGCATCATTATTAATCATGATAGTCTAAACGATCATGCCAACTATATATACATGGGTGTATATATATATTTTTGAATTTGTAAACTTTTAATTTACCATAACATGTGATTCAATCTCAACCGTAAATATCTAGTACGACCATTATAATTGTTCCTTTGAAAAGGAATATATTTAGCTCTTTCGGAGCTTTCAATGAAAAATTATCTTTTGGTAGCAATATATAGCTCTTCAAGAGCTTTTAACTGACTTTTTAGATACGAGAACTTATTCCCACATTGATTTATTTCAAATGTCAATTGATAACATATGTTTTCTATAATTCTCAAATGAGTATTTTGCGAACTCATATTGTTATATTAAAATTTTCACTTCTAGTGGTGAAGATATTATTATCATTAGCGATAATTATTGCAATATTCGCAATTCTGCATTTTTCATAATGTGTTTTCTCTCAATAACTTATTGCTCTTTTAGATCATCAATATTTTCAATACTTTGAAATATAATATTCACATTTTCTCTTGCATTTAGATGGGAAAATATATCTTATGCTTCTGCTAAGCATAAATCGTCACCATAAATTGTATTTGATAAGAAATCATGTTAAACAAAATAAATAAATATCATAATATATATATATATATATATATGAATATGAATATAAATATAAATATAAAGCATAAATAATTAATGTGCAAAGTAAATAAACATAAAACAAAATTAATAAAAAGATAAATAATTCTTTTTAAAATTATGAGAATAATTAGAAGATGATTTATTCCCTTCGAGAGATGTAATAAAATCAACAACGTCCAAATGAATTGGACCAATATCATCTTCGTCATTTTTCGCAAACAAAATTTGCTTCTATTTTCTTCCATTTATCATTCAATGATAATATTTTTCAGCGTACGGCAAGTACGAGACCAATAGTTTATAATATTGCATTGGTAATAAAAAAGATTTTACTCCCTTAGAATGATTTTTTATCACTCTTGTTATTCTTATAACCCCACTTCTAATGGATATAAACATTCTTAAAATGATCTTATTATCCATGTCTATATTCATGGCCTCGACCACAACCACAACTTCTAATGTGACTTTTATTATTTCCATAATATAATCTCACATTCACTTCATAAATTGGAGTAGATTTAATAGGCATTTGAAACCATTTTCATGATATTATGTCCGAGGACAACATTATTTGTCGTGAAAAGTGGAGTATGTTTTTATTAACATATCCTCATCACAGAGAATAAAGATTTAATCATCGTACGTGGCACTGTTAAACCAGTTCACAAGGTTATTTAAAAACCTCATTTGAGACCAGTAGCCTCGCAGAACGGGATGTCCAACCAATATACTTAGATTATATCGAAGTTGTGTCTCTGATTGAATAATGATTTATCATGTTTGTATTCACTTCAAGGAATGAAACAGATCCAATAATAGCATAGAATAAATATCATGCTTGCATTCACTTCGAGCAAAATCACTATGATTTATCGCACTTTAAAACCATAATTTAAAGAATAAAAATAAAATCAAAATTTACCAATATTGATTTGCTTCTCGAGGACAATGGAGGCATAGTAAATAACCAAGACGACTTCTCAATCGTCTTTACGTCATGTCTCTTTCCAAGCCATTTAAACACATGTAAAACTCAAAACACGGTTAAAAATATTAAATCTCATCATTAGAATAAAATATTAGTCTAAAGAAATAACCAAATAATGAGTTAAAATACATTAAAAACGATTAACCAATCATTTTTTAAGTTCAATCATTATATCAATATATATAAATAAATAAAAACTTACAAACTCATTTGCAGCAAATCATTTGGAAAAGGTTTGGCTTGCGGACTGATTTACACCCAAATAGATCCAAGGAACCATCACTCGTCCCTACGTCCTATCGTTGGACCTTCTTGTTCCAAAAATAATAGTAATTGAGCGCAATTGTACTAATAACGTGTTGTGAATAAAATAACGAAGAACAACAAACAAGAATAAAAGAATAAAGAGATGAGAGAAAGAGAGATTTATATTATTCTCAATATAGACGTGTGTACAATTTCTCCAATAAATCATCTATTTATAGGCATAAGAAGTACATAATACATTAAACTCTAATTAATGTAGATAATATTCCTAATGATAAAGTAAGTCAAATCTCTTGATAAAGTTCTTATCATAATAATTAATTTAATAAATGAATTTATATAACTATTCGGCAGAAAAACTCGATCTCAATTAAGTTTAACTTAAGATGAGATTGTCGAACTAAATTGTTGATTAATAAAATTAATAATATAATTACTAATATAACATTATTTTAATAATTTATAAAAAAGATAAATATAATTTTAAATTTAACAAACCTAATCTAAATTATATTTTTTGTGCTGAAGGTTTAAATTTTTTGCCAATTTATATAATGTTTTAATTCTATTATCATACTAAAGTCGAACTTTTAGCTAAATGTGTCACTCAAGCATTGTTTAACATGTGGCTTAGCTTAAATTTACTTTAATTTTTTATTTAAAATATTTTACATTTTTAATTTCTAAAAATCCCTAATATCTCAATTTTCACTAAACCTCTAAATCTATAACCTCAAATCCCTAATTCATAAATTTAATACGACGGCGCTAAAATTAACAAGCACTGTCGCCTCTTTTATGATCGGTGCTGGTCAAAGGATGGACGGAAGTGCAAAATAGAGTTGAGCGCCGGATAATTGGATAAATGATTAAAAATTAAAAGAAAAAATCTATGCTGAAACTGCTGTTTGATCCCCTAAAAATAGTCATTCATTGTTGCTTTCTAATTTTAAAATTTTTCAAATGATCCTTAATAAATAATTTTAAGTTTCTTCACTGAACATTAAATCAAAGTGAACTTCGGTTTTATGAGTGTTTATCGCCGGATAATAGGATAAATGAGTTATTGAAACGGATAAGCTTCCACTAACGACTATATGTGGCAAAAAGTCCTGAACAGCAACACATTTTTATGGAGGGAAAAAGAGGCACCCAGAGGCCGGAAGGAGAGAGGATTAGAGTTCTTTTCTTGAGAAAATTATGAATGGTTAGTTTTTTTTATAAAATATAAGGAATTTTAATTTTAAAATAAGAAATAAAACTTAGAATACGTTGAAAAAGAATGATTAATTAACGTTTTTAAGAATTGGTCTTAAAATAACAACAAGAATTAAACACTTAAAGAGTAAAAATAATTATAAGATAAACAACAACGAAAGTCATTCAATTATGAATAAGGTTACATTTGTGTCACTTAATTAAAAGTAAAGATACATTTGTTTTATAATAAAATTTAATAATAAACAAATAGTTGCATTTTGAAAAATGAGTGTGAAAACCAAATTCTTTGGTTGAATGATGATGATGAAGAAGACATCCATCTGTCCTTGATGTAGGGCCGGTATGAAATATATACCACATGATTCACAAGCTACTTTTTTAGCTCCGTTTCGAATATGCCCTCCTCCTCTCCTTTCAATTTTCCAATTCGTCCTCTTTGCAATATATATATATATATATATATATATATATATATATATATATATTGGTGAGTTTTTTATTAGACTTAAAAGGTGTAAGAAGCTCTTAATTATATTTAAAAAAATTAATTAAATTTAAGACTGTCTTACATCCAATTAAAGTTTTGAATTAAGAAATTTAATTAATTAAACACTTTAATTAATTTTGACTGAGCATTGCTTCTCAAAAGTACTTTTGAAGCCAAAAGTGCTTTTGGAGGCAGAAAAAATGCTAAATAACTAGTTTTTGGGAAGAAATTTGCGTTTAAAAATGTTTTTCAATCCAAACGTAAAAGTTAAAATTTCTAGCTTTTTGCAGTTGAAAAAAATACTTTTGAGAGTAAAATTACAATAACCTTCATTTGTTATTGTGTTTATTTATAATTTATAAATTTATAATTTTTTACTAAGGTATAATTATATAATTAATAAATTATTTTTGGTTAAAAATATATATTTTAAATAAAATATTTTGAACTTATTATATTTTCATGGAACACACAAATCATAATTGTTAGAAAAATATGTATTTATTAATAAAAATATTAATTTAAGCTGATATATTTAATATATTAAAAAATTAAAAATTTTAGAAATTATTTATATATTTGTATATACATATAACTTATAATATCCATAAGCACTTTTCAAAAGTATTTTTACACCGAATTTTTTTAAAATAATGCTAAACTAGCCTTGATAGTTTTGGTGGGTGAGTCTCCCAACGAAAATTTTTGCATACACAAATTTTCGAACTCAAAAAATGTTTAAACGATACCAAATTACTTACCAGTTGGGTCAACCTATTTTCATTATGATAAATACTATTGTATTCATTAGTATGTATTTTTTTTAGAAGATGGCTCGGAGCCTCGGACTCATTGTTGGTTTTAAAGTAGGGAGGACATAACTAAATAACAATAAGAAAACAAAAATATGTTAAATTAAAATTGTAAAAAGAAGAACTTAAAAGTTTTAAGAAGCTCATACTGTGATAATTATTTTTATAGTAGTTATTTGGATAGTGTTAATGTTATTTCAGAACAGGACTCGATCGATTTATTAAATTAGAAACCGGTAGTTATATGGAGTAAGTTTTTTCGATTGAATATTGAGAGAACGGTGAATCTAATGATTGGTTCTAATGAAAAAGAGAATGATGTTCGTCTTAAGAGATTCGAATTTAAATATTTTTACCTCAAGATGTGTGTCTTGTCAAAGAGTTGAAAAAATATAAACAAGTATTATATTGTAATCACCTTGTCTTTAAGACTATTCAGAAAATATTAACAGAACAATTATAAATAACTAAAAAATTGAAATAAAAAGTAAACTCAACCTATTAAAATAACTATCGGTAAATTTTATGGATTTTTTTTTATTGTATAAGAAAAGCACGGAAATCAGGTTAAACTATTTTTATCAAATGTGTTTAAACTATTTTTTTGGTGAAAAGGAAACAGAGATTTTATTTTATAATTATTTTAAGGGTTTACCATTAATGATCGTTAAAGAAATTATATTGACCAACTATAAAATGTGGTGTGGTAGTTGCTCACCTCATCCCTTAAACCATGAGGTTAAAAGTTCAAGAGTTCGATTCCTACTAATGGAAATAGAGTGCATTTTATGGCGAATTGTTTACCTCTTAGTGAAAGCACCCGCGGCGAGGGGATTAGTCTCTGTTATCGGCGGTGGATACCTTTGGCTCAAACCAAATATATATATATATATATATATATATTGTCCAATCATTACATGACACGTGACCTATTTGTTATTTTTTGTTTGATTTTTTTGTTTAAAAAATTAGGAAATCTTTAACTAAAAAATCGTCAAAACTTTAATGTTTTTCTTGAAAACAAATCCCAAATCTCTCATCTATTGTGGTCGAATATCATGTTGCCGCCATGGCATTGAGGTCTCTTTTTCTTGTACCACGAGTCATAATGCTCAGTTCGTTGTTCGTCCATTCGCTATTCGTTGTTTGATTAAAAAACTCACGCTTAACGTTCGAATCGTTGATGGTTTGTTGACTTTTGATGACATAATAAGGTTAAGTTATTAGTTGTGGGTGATCGACATATGAAAAAGTGGCTAATAGTAGTTAAATTGATCATCGAAAGAGAGAATTTTTTTATCAATGGAGGAGAGAAATTTAAGGGGTATAGATTCATGTTAGGAATTAAAAGTTTTTTGAGAATTAAAGATTTTAGGTGTTTTATAAAATTCAAAATTTTAATATTTTATATAAATACAAATTAAATAAAATTACAAAAAAAATTATGGCGAATTGTTTACCTTTTAGTGAAAGCACCCGCGGCGAGGGGATTAGTCTCTGTTATCGGCGGTGGATACTTTTGGCTCAAATCAGAAATAAAAAGAAAAAAAATATATTGTCCAATCATTACATGACACGTGACCTATTTGTTATTTTTGTTTGATTTTTTTGTTTAAAAAATTAGGAAATCTTTAACTAAAAAATCGTCAAAACTTTAATGTTTTTCTTAAAAACAAGTCACAAATCTCTCATCTATCGTGGTCGAATATCATGTTGCCGCCATGGCATTGAGGTCTCTTTTTCTTGTACCACGAGTCGTAAGGCTCAGTTCGTTGTTCGTCCATTCGCCGTTCATCGTTTGATTAAAAAATTCACGTTTAACGTTCGTATCGTTGATGGTTTGTTGACTTTTGATGACATAAGATTGGGGTTATTGGCTGTGGGTGATCGACAGATGAAAAAGTGGCTAATGGTAGTTAAATCGATCGTCAGAAGAGAGAATTTTTTGATCAATGGAGGAGAGAAATTGTTTACCTCTTAGAGAAATTGTCCAATCATTACATGACACATGACCTATTTGTTATTTTTTGTTTGATTTTTTTTTGTTTAAAAAATTAGGAAATCTTTAACTAAAAAAATTGTCAAAACTTTAATGTTTTTCTTAAAAACAAATCCCAAATCTCTCATCTATCGTGGTCGAATATCATGTTGCTGCCATGGCATTGAGGTCTCTTTTTCTTGTACCACGAGTCGTAAGGCTCAGTTCGTTGTTCGTCCATTCGTCGTTCGATTAAAAAATTCACGTTTAATGTTTGTATCGTTAATGGTTTGTTGACTTTTAATGACATAAGATTGGGATTATTGGTTGTGGGTGATCGATAGATGAAAACGTGGCTAGTGGTAGTTAAATCGATCATCGAAAGAGAGAATTTTTTTATCAATGGAGGAGAGAAATTTAAGGGGGTATAGATTCATGTTAGGAATTAAAAGCTTTTTGAGAATTAAATATTTAGGTGTTTTATAAAATTCAAAATTTTAAGATTTTATATAAATAAAATTACAAAAAAATTATGTATCAATTTTTAATTGGATAACGAATATACTTAACGTATGTCATAAAAAAATCTTAAAACGATTAGAAGTGAAATTGGCACCTATTTCGCTCAAAAATACTTTAAGCATATATATATATATATATATATATATGTATCTTATACACACAAGTGCCTTAGTTTTAGGGTTTAGGATTTTATTTTAGGGTGTAAGGTTTAAGGGTTTAGGTGTAGGGGTTTATAATTTAGGGATAGTGGTTAGAATTTAGGGATTAAGTTTAGAATTTAGGGTTTAGAGGTTGGAGTTTTGTTTTTAGGGTAATATGGTTATGATTTAGGGTTTAACTTATAAACCTTGAATTATAACCCTAAACTCTAAATTCTTATCGTTATCCCTAAATTCTAAACCCTACACCTAAACCCCTAAATCATACCCTATCAACTAAGACCCTAAACCCTAAAACTAAGGCGCTTGTGGAAATTTTCAGTTTCCACCGCCAGTGTATATGATAATAATCCATATATATATATATATATAGGATTAATATCCTATACACTGGCGGTGAAAACTGAAAGTTTCCACAAGCATCTTAGTTTTAGGGTATAGAGAGTTAGTTTAGGGTTTAGGGTTTAAGGGTTTAAGTGTATGGGTTTAGAATTTAAGGATAATTGTTTCCATTTAAGGTTTAGGGTTATAATTCAAGGTTTACAGGTTAGGGTTTAGTTTTTAGGGTAATATGGTGAGGATTTATGTTTTAACCTATAAATCCTAAATTATAACCCTAAACCTTAAATTGAAACAATTTTTTTTTGAAAGATAGAAGCTTCTTTATTAAACTTCGAGAGCCACACACTTTGGCCTCATTAAAAAACCCCCCTAAGCCTAAATGGGGGAAAAAGAGTGCGCAAAGAGTGTGGCATATCATCACTTACATACCACGCAACTGTTAAAATACTTAAACATTTGCTACTACCAATAGAAAGTTACAGAGATGACAAAGCACCCACTTTTGAAGTCGCAATGCGAGGAAGGCTGCAGGCATGACCATAAAAGATTTGAGCTACGTGAGATCCCCGACTTCGCTAGCCTGTCTGCGGTAGCATTAGCTTCCCTTGGAACGATGTTAATGACGCAATTGAAACCTGCACTCGCCACTCGGCACTCATCCACAATCGAGCGGAAAACTATAGGAGCTTCGTTGGGTTTTTCGAACCATTGGGCTGCTAAGGCACAATCGGTTTCTAATATCAGCTTATGGGAAGAAGCATATAAAGAGTTACCAAAGATAGAACAAGCCTCTTTCAAAGCAATAATTTCCGCAGTAGTAGCGTCCACCACTCCAACAGCTTTCGAAAAGATGACTAAGGATTCATTCTTGAAGTTCCTTAGGATCCCTCCAATTCCAGCTTTGCCAAAACCTTTACTCGATGCTCCATCGCAGTTGAATTTCAGCGTATCGGGAGCAGGGGGACCCATCTGATTGCGTTGCCTGCGTCAGGGGAGACAAGTGGCAGGTTTAGCACTGTCGGATTTTTGGCAATATCAACTGCAGATAGGAAGCTTTTCGGCCATTTCGCCACACACCATCTGCCAAATCTAAGCAAGCATATTTCCAGAATTTGAGCTGCGTTGAAGCGCGCAGACTTAAATACCACTTCGTTTCTGCAGTTCCAAATAGTCCATGCGATGCACAGAAAAGACAACTTCCAAATAGATTTTGATCGCAGCTTTGAGTCGAGGGAACACCAATACACGAAAAAAGAGCAAACATTTCCGGGCAAGGCCAGTGAGACCTTCCAAAGCTTGCACCACAGCATCCAGACCGCATTGCTCATCTTACAAAGAAAAATGATATGACTGATGCTTTCCGGCTCTACGTTGCATAAAGGGCATAGGGCAGAAGCAAGGTTACGGATACCCCTTTTAATCAATTCCAATTTAGTTGGAATTCTTCCATGTAACAATCTCCACAAGAATGCTTCAACCTTTGGGGGGCTATGTTATCCCAAGCCAATTTCCAACAGTCATTTTGAACACCATTCGGCTGAAGTAAAGAACAGTAAGTTTTCGAGGTGTAAATACCATTTGAGGAATTCGCCCAACGCAGATTGTCTTTGTTTAATAACCCAACACTCACTCCATTGATAACTTGCTGAAAATTGTCCCAAACTTCTAACTCCCAATCGAACAGGGTATGGCGAAGGTTAACTGACCAGCTCCATTTGCCATCGATTACTGCTCTAAACATATTAATGTTGCCTACCTTTCGACACGCAAGTGCGAATATTCTCGGAAAGACAACTTTGAGGGAGGTGTCACACGCCCAAATATCATCCCAAAAGCTGGTTCTATCTTCATTACCCATGACTCGTCTGATGTTGGAGCAAAACAGGTCGTTGGGCACTTTCAACGGTTTAATGATGGAGCTCCAAACCCAAGAAGCGTTTCTAGGGGATAGATTTAGAGGCAACAGATTTCTGGATGAGCTTTCATACTTAGCATCGACTACTTTACGCCAAAGAGACTCCGTCTCCGTGCCATATCTCCATAACCACTTATTGAGCAAGGCACGATTCTTAACTCTGAAATCGATTAAGCCGAGACTGCTGAACTGCTTCGGGAGATAGAGGATTTCCCAACGGATCCAGTGTATCGCCTTCTTCTCCAACGAGCCCCACAAAAATTTTGAAATCAAACTCGTGAGAGTTGTATTAACACTACTTGGCAACGGAAACATTGACAAGTAATAGATTGAGATGCTGGCCAAAACAGACTTTAAAAGGGTGATTTTTCCGCCTAACAACAATAGTTTAGATTTCCAACCTGCTAACTTTTTCCTCAACTTGTCAACGATACCTTCCCACAGTTGCTTAGAGTTTTTGTTTGCCACAAGGGGTAAACCCAAGTATAAACAAGGAAAGTTCTCTCTTTTACAACCAATCAGAGATGTCCAACTGTCCACTGTGTTATTATCAATATTTATCCCAATGATTTTTGATTTCTCCAAATTGAGCTCTAAACCAGAAGCTATTCCAAAAAATTTTAGGAGTCTCACCACATTTCGAATTTCTGATTTTGCAGCCCCACAGAACACCACTAGATCATCTGCGTATTGAATATGGGACGCTTCAGTGTTGCTATTATTGATCTTGGTTGCTGCGAATATACCTTTTGCGCAGCCTTTTTTTATTAGAGCGCTCAAGGCCTCGCCGACAATGTTGAACAACAAGGGGGACAGGGGACAGCCATGCCTAAGCCCTCTACCGATTGAAAAAGGTTGAGACGGGGAACCATTGACAAGCACTGAGATTTTTGCAGTCGAAACGCAATCAAGGATCCAACCAATCCATTTCTCACCGAAACCCAACTTCCTCAGAATGAAACAGAGAAAGCCCAATCAACGGTATCGTATGCTTTTCTAAAATCTGCTTTGAAGACGGCACCCCTCAAACCCTTCCTCTTCACATGATCAATCAACTCATTAGCTATAAGTGAACAGTCTAGAATTTGTTTTCCGGGGCTGAAGGCGAATTAGGACTCTCCTATAATTTCTTCCATAACCGTACCTAACCTTTTTTCTAGCACCTTGGACAGTAACTTATAAATACTGTTGACTAGGCTGATCGGCCGAAAGTCTTCAATGCGAAGAGGGCTCTGTAACTTAGGGATCAGAACAATGAAGGAGTGATTCATCTGGGCTAATACATCCTCACCATTGTGAAAGCGCGTAAAAAAATCGAGGATGTCTTCTTTTAGGACCGGCCAAAACTTCTTTATAAAACCCATAGAGAAACTGTCAGGGCCAGGGGCTTTGGAGGCCTCCATAGATGAGAGGGCAGTCCAAATTTCTTCCGAGGTGAAAGCTTTTTCTAGACGGCTCGCTGAAACAGAGGAGACTGATTTTAACTCACAATCAAAACCCCTTAACTGTAAAACATTTGATTTCTTGTAGAAATGAACAAAGTGCTCCCTGACTGCTTTTTGTATCTGCGTTGGGTCTTCAAGTTCGACTCCCCCAACGGAAATTCTTGAAATCTGGTTTGATCTTCTTCTTGTAGAGGCTGCTGTAGACACCGTTTTTCGTCCGGGTCAGAATAAATTGGGCCTTCGAAAGCCCATCAAACATTTGGAGTCGCCATCGATCGTTTTAGGTTGGGTACGACCGAAAACCTGAAAACTGGTCTGCATCATCACCGAGATCGTCATCGGGTTCGGGAGTCGGTTACGAGTGAGGAAGGTTATAGCACCCCCACTACGCCCAAAATTGGTACCTAAGGGTTATGGTTGTCTAAAAGGGGACTCAAAACGGGGTTAATAGCACTACTTTAAAAAAAATGTGCTGCTAAAAAATGAAAAATAACGTGGTATGATAAAAAGAAAAATCAAATGCATGGGTGAAAAGAATTATACAAACAAAATAAATTAAATCAGAAAAAATAAAATCGAACCTAATCAAAAATTAAAATTAAATTATTAATTAAGTTCAAAATTATTTACCTAACTAGATTTAGCCAAACTAATCTAAAAGTATGACTAAAATGAAATAAACTAAAACCTAGAGGATAAAAAAAAACTAAATGCCAACTTCATAAAAGGAAAAGGACCAAAGATGTAAATAACCCCTAACCCTAAGGCATGCGTGAGTTGTCTGCCAAAAATCAAAAAGTTAATAAAAGTGGGCCCATTTTTAAACTACATTGCAGGTAACAATCGAAAGAAAAAAAAACTCAATTATAGTTCATCTTCTTCAACAGTTTCGACTGAAACTAAAAAAAAGTCTCATTGCATCAAAGATAAATATAATTTTTTTTATCTCATCTTTCATACAATCACACACCGGCTGACGCTACACATTCTCCCGGCGACAACCAAATCAGAAAAAATGTAAGTTCTAAAACACCCTTTTTCTTTCTAATTTTGAAATTTTAGAATAAAAAAGAAATCCAAAAAATACCTTGCTCAAACTCCGAAATTCGCCGTTGGATTGTATTGTTCTCGGAGTATATTGGTCCCGAGGTCGTTGTAGACTCTTCCACCGTTCGGATTTGGGTAATAAAATTCCGGTCACCGGAAAAGAGTAAGAACCCTTGTGCTTCTATCTTTTCTTCTGATTTTAACACTGAGATTTCACCAACTATTGCCCTTTTTGTTTTTTTAGCCTCCTTTCAGATGATGGTGGATGGGGGTTTATATAGGGTTCAAGTTTGGTTAGGGGTTATCTATTTTTTAGGGATATGGGATGTGGGTAGAGTTGTAGTTGAATACAAACTTTTAAGGATAATAAAAAATTTGATTTTTTTGGTGTATTATGGCTAGATTTTAGGGATTAACAAATGGGGTGATAGAGTTTTAGTTGGATTCAATTTGTTTGGGTTTAATTTTGTTTTAATATTCAAAGGGAAAATTTGATGCGTACAGCTGCCCCTCTTTGCTCATTTCTCGGGTAAGAGGAATGGAGCAAAGACCAAAGCAACAATTGTTTCCATTGAATATTAAATTTGCAAAAAAGACACCATCGTTCATCATACTGATAAAAACATGTATCATGCTCGTTTCAAAGGCGTTGTATGAGGTACCTCGCTCATCTCATGGGCACTGGAACTCAAGAATTCATTTCTCGATGTAGAATGCACCCCGCTCGTCTCAAGGGCGCTGACAGGTGTACCCCGCTCGTCTCAAGGGCACTGGGATTCAAGAATTCATTTCTTGATGTAGAATGCACCCCGCTCGTCTCAAGGGCGCTGAAAGGTGTACCCCGCTCGTCTCAAGGGCACCAGGATTCAAGAATTCATTTCTTGATGTAGAATGCACCCCACTCGTCTCAAGGGCTCTGAAAGGTGTACCCCGCTCGTCTCAAGGGCACCGGGATTCAAGAATTCATTTCTTGATGTAGAATGCACCCCGCTCGTCTCAAGGGCACCGGGATTCAAGAATTCATTTCTTGATGTAGAATGCACCCCGCTCGTCTCAAGGGCGCTGAAAGGTGTACCCCGCTCGTCTCAAGGGCACTGAGATTCAAGAATTCATTTCTTGATGTAGAATGCACCCCGCTCGTCTCAAGGGCGCTGAAAGGTATACCCCGCTCGTCTCAAGGGCACTGGGATTCAAGAATTCATTTCTTGATGTAGAATGCACCCCGCTCGTCTCAAGGGCGCTGAAAGGTGTACCCCGCTCGTCTCAAGGGCACTGGGATTCAAGAATTCATTTCTTGATGTAGAATGCGCCCCGCTCGTCTCAAGGGCGCTGAAAGGTGTACCCCGCTCGTCTCAAGGGCACTGGGATTCGATTTATCTTATATACCTGCCTAGGTGAATAATGTAAGGATGCACATGTTACTAATGCACCTATCTTTCATGCAAAATGCCTACATGCTCCTATTCTTAAATGCATGGGACCTTTTTGCACAACATATTTTGGGTTCTCATCTTCATCCGAGTCAATCTTTGCGCAATCCTGCCCCTTGTACTTCGTTATCAAGCTTCTTATATTTCGAGATTTTCATCATCATGGAAGGATGCTTAGTGAGCTTTTGTATGTTATCGATGTGTTTTTTTTAAGCCTTTCATCATTTGAGTAGCACAATGAGTGTCGTATATGGATATTACAGACCCCGTCAAAAGGTTTCCACAAACATCAATAAAATGCACCCATATTTAACGATAAGCAAAATGAGACGCGAGATAATTAATGATTTCTTCTTATTGAATAAAAATGGCCTAGGCCCCAAGAATGAACACGTGCTAAAAAAAGAAAAAATTAAAGGAAGGAAAAAAATGCCCTCACATATCAAATTCTGGGATTTCACTGCCAATTCGTTCAAGAATCTCATTTGATTGTGGCTTCTACTAGGTGGAGCTTGAATTTTTCGACCAACATCTAAAGAGTATGAACTATCTTCGTATCAAACAAGACTTCAAGAGAACTCGTCGACTGTATTTTACTTTGCGTCATTCCTTCTGAATAGCTTCCCTTTTTCTACTAAGAGGGCCCTTTCGGGTTTTCGCCTCTTAGTATTTTTCTTCTTTTTTTTAACCAAAAGGGCCCTTTCGGGTTTTCACCTTTTAGTTTCTTTTTTTTTACCAAGAGGGCCCTTTCGGGTTTTCGCCTCTTAGTATTTTTTTTCAAAATCTCAGGCATAATACTTTTTCACCGAATCAGAATTCACAGGATTTGGTAGCTCACTTCCGTCCATCTCAGTTAAGATCAATGCCCCTCCAGAGAAAGCTTTTTTCACAACAAACGGGCCTTCCCACTTTGGCATCCATTTCCCTCGAAAATCTCTTTGCATGGGTAATACATTCTTTAATACCAAATCTCCTTCACGAAATTCTCTAGGTCGGACCTTTTTGTCATGAGCCCGGATCATTCGCTTTTGGTACATCTGTCCATGGCATATAGCTTTTAATCTCTTTTCCTCAATCAGATTTAACTGATCGTATCTAACTTGGGCCCATTCGGCTTCATCTAATTCGAGTTCCATTAAGACACGGAGTGATGGAATCTCTACTTCAATAGGTAAAACTGCCTCCATTCCGTAAACCAAGGAGAACGGAGTTGTCCCTATAGAGGTGCATATTGACGTGCAGTATGCAAGCAAAGCGAAGGGCAACTTTTCATGCCAGTCTTTGTAAGTTACTGCCATTTTCTTAATAATTCTTTCGATATTCTTGTTAGCTGCTTCGACAGCCCCATTCATTTTTGGGCGATAGGGTGCTGACTTGTGATGTTTGATCTTAAATTGTTCACATACCTCTGTCATCATTTTGTTGTTCAAATTTAAGGCATTATCAGAGATAATCCTTTCTGGTATACCATACCGACAAATGATTTCCTTTTTTAGGAACTTGCACACTGTCGATCTTGTTACATTTGCGTACGAAGCAGCTTCCACCCATTTTGTGAAATAATCAATCATTACAAAAATGAAGCGGTGTCCATTTGATGCCTTCGGCGTAATTGGTCCGATCACATCCATGCCCCACATTGAGAATGGCCATGGGGCCGTCATAACATGAAGGGGAGATGGGGCTACATGGATTTTATTTCCGTGGATTTGACATTTATAACATTTCTGAGTGAAATTGACGCAATCCTCTACCATAGATACCCAAAAATATCCCAATCTCATAATCTGACGAGACATAGTGAGACCGTTTGCATGAACTCCACAGATTCCCTCGTGGACCTCCTCTATTATCTTTTTTGCCTCGAGACTTTCTACACATCTGAGCAATGTTTGATCGCTCGCTCTTTGTATAGAATTCTTCCATCTAAGACGTATCTCGTAGCCGCTCTTCGGATAGTCCTTTTGTCATTTTCAGTTGCCCCTTCAGGATATTTTTGATACTTAATGTACTGTAGAATGTCATAATACCATGGGCGATCATCCAGCTCATCTTCAATGGCATAGCAACTGGCGGGTGAATCATAAATGCTCATTTGGATTGGCATTATATCGACTTCTTTATTCGCCTTGAATGTTGCTGCTAGAGTTGCCAATGCGTCGGCCATTTGATTATCTTCTCGGGGGAAGTAATGAAAAGATATTTTCTCAAACCCTTCTATTAATTTAAGAATAAGTTTGCGGTACTTGACCAATTTTTCATCTTTTGTTTCCCACTCTCCACGGAGTTGATAGATCACCAATGCCGAATCTCCATATACTTCAAGATCTTTGATTTTTCGATGGATGGCTGCACGTAGTCCCATGATACATGCTTCATATTCTGCCATGTTATGGGTACATTCAAAGTTTAATCGACCAGTAAAGGGGTAATGGTTTCCTTTTGGAGAAATCAGAATTGCACCAACATCGCGTCCGAGCGCATTTGAAGCTCCGTCGAAATTCATTCTCCATGAATTTTTAGTGGAAGATCCTTCCTCGCTAGTAGTTAAACACATTAAATCCTCATCAGGAAGGTCAAAACTCAAGGGTTCATACTCTGCTAAAGTGCGGCTTGCTAGAAAGTCTGCGATGGCACTACCCTTGACGGCTTTATGACTTACGTATTCAATATCATATTCAGAAAGTAGGATTTGCCATCGAGCCATTCTCCCTGATAGGGCTGGTGATTCCATCATGTATTTTATGGGATCTAACTTTGCAATAAGCCATGTTGTATGGTATAACATGTACTGACGAAGCCTAGGAGTAGTCCAGACCAAAGCGCAGCATAACTTTTCGATGGAAGAGTACCTCAATTCACAATCGGTAAGCTTTTTACTGAGGTAGTAGATAGCCTGCTCTTTTCTTCCGGTTTCGTCATGTTGGCCCAATACACAACCCATAGAGTTCTCAAATACAGTTAAATACAAAATCAAAGGTTTGCCCAGTATAGGAGGAACCAATACATGAGGGTTTGTTAGGTATTGTTTGATCTTATCAAAGGCTTCTTGGCACGCTGAATCCCACTCACTTGTATTATGCTTTCTTAGGAGACGAAATATGGGATCACATTTATCAGTTAATTGAGAGATAAACCGAGCAATGTAGTTTAGTCTTCCTAAGAAACCACAGACTTCCTTTTGAGTGCGAGAGAGTGGAAGCTCTTTAATGGCCTTGATTTTATCAGGATCTACTTCAATGCCCCGCTTGCTGACAATGAAACCCAATAATTTACCTGAAGCAACTCCAAAGGTGCATTTTGCGGGATTGAGTTTCAATTGAAATTTCCTCAATCGTTCAAAAAGTTTTCTAAGGTTTGTGATATGCTCTTCTTCAGTGTGAGACTTGGCAATCATATCATCCACATAAACTTCGATTTCTTTGTGTATCATATCGTGGAACAATGTCACCATGGCCCTCTGATAAGTTGCTCCGGCATTTTTTTAGGCCGAAAGGCATCACTTTGTAGCAAAATGTGCCCCACTCTGTCACGAATGTGGTCTTTTCCCTATCTTCGTGAGCCATCTTGATCTGATTGTAGCCCGAGAAGCCATCCATGAATGAAAACAAGTAATTCTTAGCGGTGTTGTCTACCAACGTGTCTATGTGTGGTAGAGGGAAATTATCTTTAGGACTGGCTCGATTGAGGTCACGATAATCGACACACATTCGCACCTTTCCATTTTTCTTTGGTACTGGAACTACGTTAGCTACCCATTCTGGATACTTGGCCACCTGTATAAATCCAGCGTCATACTGTTTCCGAACCTCTTCTCTTATTTGAAGTAACATCTCCGTTCTCATTCTTCTGAGCTTTTGTTGTATGGGTTTGCATTCTGGCTTTAACGGAAGCTTGTGCGTCACAATATTTGTATCTAGTCCAGGCATATCTTCATAAGTCCAAGCAAACACATCCTTGTACTCTTGCAGTAAAGAAACAAGACTATTCATGGCGGTTGAAGAGATGAAAGTGCCAATATTCACTTCTCTTTTTTTATCCTCAGTTCCCAGATTCACTGTTTCCGTCACCTCCTGATGGGGAAGAATTTTCTTATCCTCATATTCTATCAGTCTGAGTAAATCCGGAGATAGCTCACACTCTTTATAGTTATCTTTAAATTCATGATCTCCTGAGTATACACACTGTTCAAAATCGACTCTTGAACTTGTGGCTATGTCATTCATGAAATTGATATTTGAGGACCTGCAAATGTGTAAGAGGAAATATATATTTGGAACCACAAGAAGAAGAAAAAAATGTAGGATGCTTTATGACTAAGAAGGAAAAAAGGAAAAAAAAAGAAAAAAGAAAAAAAATGGTGGAACTTGTAATGGAAGGGAAATGTGTATTCCTTTATTAAAAAGCAACTGATTCCTAAATGGGGCCCTTACAATAAATCCCAATGCTTTCGGGCTCAAGCAAATGGGTAAAGTTCTGAGCATTACTCTGTCAAGGTTTTAAAAACAACGGGGAGTTCTTCAGCGGTCCAATTATTCAAGACACACCCTGGTGGACATGGGCGAATCTTTGACCAATTCACTGCGATTTTATCTTCATCCCCGACTGCGTTGATGCTCAACTCTTGGATCCTTTCCAACAGCGTCGTTAAAGCTTTCTTCTTCTCAGAATAAATGTGCCCTCCAGACACAAAGGTTTCAGAAATGTGAGGAAATTGCATCGGTTCCCCTTCAATACTCTGGCCAATCAACCTAGCCATTCTTTCTTCTCTCTTCTTCAGGATCTGCTTCATCTTTTGGCGTGGGTCATGCTTGTATCCCACACCACTTCTATCGTACTTCATAACTGGCTGGAGTGCTGCATGTACTCCCTGTAAAAATTTCCCAAAGCCTTTTCCTGATCTAGCTCCCTTTCCTACCGTGAGCTTTACTCCCATCATAGTATTCCTTGAGAGCCTGGGCTTCGGGATCCTCCTCCGTTCCGCGACAAAAGTTGCATTTACAAACTCAAGTGATCGAAATGTACACTCAACTGCATTCTCATCTACATCAATGTAAGGGGCATCAGTTGATGTGGATGCAATAATGTCTTCTTCAGCGCCCACACTCACGAGGCGCCCATCAATCACAAACTTTACCTTCTGATGTAGTCTAGAAGGTACTGCTCTAGCGGCGTGAATCCATGGACGTCCCAATAAACAATTGTAGGTAGGCGTGATGTCCATAACTATAAATTCCACATTGTATGTAGCTGGTCCGATTAAAAGCGGGATATCAATTTTCCCAACCACCTCTCTTCTGGTTCCGTCAAATGCCCTCACTGAAGTATGACAAGGCCTCATGTGACTCTTGTCCACTGGAAGTCGATTCAAGGTGGTCATGGGCATGACATTTAAAGCGGACCCATTGTCGACTAGGACATGTGGTAGTATATATCCATTGCAATGAGTTGTTATGTGCAAAGCCTTGACAGATCCCATCCCATCAAGAGGTATCTCATCTTCGCTAAAAGAGATGAAATTATCAGCGTGTAAGTTGTTCACCAATCTGTCTAACTTTTCCACCGATACATCATTTGGGACAAAAAGTTTGATTTAGCACCTTTAGGAGAGCATTTCTGTGGAACTCTGAATTTAGCAGCAAAGTTAACATAGAAATGCGAGTTAGTTGTTTATGCAGCTGTTCAACCACATTGTACTCGCTGTGTTTAATAAACTTCAAGAATTCACGTGCTTCTTCCTCTTTCACAGGTTCATTGATCTTTGGTGTTCCTCCATTCAACGGAAACTTGCCCTTTTTCTCAGCATCCCTTACTTCTATTGGTTTTAAAGGGTCGGGAGAGTAGTATCTTTCGCCTATAGTGAAGTTCCCTGCCTTACTAATTCCGGCGACTTCAGAATTCTCTTTCTTTGGAATAGACATGCTAGAACCATAAACCCATGGCACTTGATGATTGCTCTGGTATGGAAAAGAAGATGGAGCCTCAATCACAATTCGAGGTTGAGGTTTCTTTGGTCTTTCTTCTTTCTCTTGTGGCCAATTAATGACGAAAGGTCGTACGTAACACTTCTTGGACGATTGTTCTTCCAGTACAAAAACATCTTTTATTTCCTGAGTTTGTTCAAAGAATTCTATTTCTTTATTGTCCATCAGATTCTGGACAATCATTCTGAACTGATCACAATATTGAATTTCATTACCTACTTCTCCATGATACTCACAGAAAATCTCTTCTCCATCCATGAAAACTTCAGGCTTAGGATCCACCAATCCTCTTTCTGTCATCTTCTTCCAAACCCATTTCAATGGTGACAACACTTCAGATATGCTACTCTTGATCTTGTTCCCGCCATGGTCAAGCACTGCATTAACCCTCGGTTCATCATGAGTTGGTAGAGGGTTGTTGGCAACATTGGGTCCTTTTGGCGTATTGACTTGAATCACATTCTGATTTATTAAGTGTTGAACTCTTCTCTTGAAAGCTGTACAATTTTCAATCGAGTGCCCTCGGAGTCCAGCATGGTAATCGCAATGCGCAGAAGGATCGTACCATGATGGGTATGGTGGTTGAAATGGTGTGAGAAAAACAGGAGACACCAACCGTTCTTGCAACAGGTTATCATATAATTCTTTGTAAGAGACGGAGATGGGTGTAAAAGATTCCTTTTCCGTGTTGGTTTTTGATGACTTAGGCTCTCGCTGTTGACCTCGTGAGCCTAAAGACGAAGTGGCAAGTTTCGAATACCCCGTAGAATATGTTACTTGTGGAAAAGATTGATAGTTCGAGTATGAATGCCTGTTGTGCCCCACCATGTGGACTTCATTTTCCCTTTTTTTAGCATATGATTTCTTGGAAGCTTCAGGATCGTTAAGTTTCCCACTTTTAATGGCACGCTCAATCGCTTCACCTACTGCAACCAGATCAGCAAAGTCTCTAGTAGTGCTACAAATAAGCTTGGCATAAAATGTGGGTTCATTCTCCAAAGATTTGATGAAAAGAGCTGTCGTTTCTTTCTCAAGTAATGGTGGTTGGACCTGTGAAGCCATGTTCCTCCATCTTTGGGCATATTCCCGAAATAATTCTTTGTCCCTTTTTTCTATACCTTGAAGTGACAAACGATCAGGCACCATGTCCAGGACATGTTTGTACTGTTCTTTAAAAGCCCGTGCCAAATCTCTCCATGTGCTAACTTGTGTCCTACTTAGCTGATTATACCATTTCATGGCAGACCCAGTAAGACTATCTTGAAAGCAATGAATCAGTAACTTGTCATCATTTCCATACCCCGTCATTTTGCGGCAGAACATGGTGAGTTGAGTGTTGGGGCAACTTGTGCCATCAAACTTCTCAAACTCTGGCACTTTAAAATTTGGCGGTAAAATCAAATCAGGGACCAAACTCAACTCCATCACATCGGTTCCACTGAATGCATCAATACCTTCCATGGCTTTAATCTTTTCTTCTAGGTATTTGAACTTGTCATCAACTATGTCTGGATATTTGGATTGTCCCATCCTCAGTTTTTCTATCTCTCTTGGGTCGTCCAGATCAGGCACCATATGAGAAGTGGTAGGATTCACCCCTATGTTGGAACTGGCTGTTCCATAAAAGTTCAGTGGATCCTGCAATCTAGTGGTAGAGAAGGTCACTCGTGGTTGTCCTTCTTGTGGTCCTCGAGGTGATGAATCCATTTCATGGGTCTCAGGCGTTTTCCCTTTTGCAGCACCTGTTAACTTGGCAAATAATTGTGATAATTTGTCGTCCATCTTGCTCAAGAGATCTTGTTGATTCCTGACCATGTCGTCTCTCAAGTTTTGTATGTCTTGAGTTACTTTTTCTTGAGATAATTCAACCTGCTTAAGTCTGTCTTCCATTCTTTTAGCTTTGAAACGCGTGAAGTGTGGATGGTCAATTTGTTGATCCTCTCTTGATTGCTGGATTACTGATATTGAACCCCCATATGTTAATTAAATTTCATTTTTATTTTATTAATGCACATGACATGTATGCAATGCGGAAATGAATGAATGACGAAAAAAAAACAATAAACAAGATCCAATGGCAAAAATAAACTGGATACTTAAATTATTTAATAAACTGAAAATCTCAAAACAACTAAATAATATGAATGCAAAAAAATGTTGGTCCATCAAACTGTTTCCTAAAACAATTTCCACCTAAACAAGAAAAAGTTCATCACATCACAGAAAAAGAATCAAGATAAAGGCCCGCTCTGACTCCTAGCTTCTCGATCTCATCCAGGAAACGAGTTAGTTCCTTCCCATAATGTGATGTGGAACCAACTCTGAGCTTTAGAACTTCAGCTTCATTGGCCAGACCAGAAATCTTCTCAGCTACCTTTCGAACTCGACTACGTGCGTTACTCATCAAGTCATCTCTCTTCTTGACTTCACCTCTCATAACCTTCAATTTGAAGTCCCACCTATCTCTATCAGTCTTGAAAGCTTCACGAAAATCAGCGACAAG
Source organism: Hibiscus tridactylites (assembly GCA_958450335.1). NCBI lineage: Eukaryota > Viridiplantae > Streptophyta > Magnoliopsida > Malvales > Malvaceae > Hibiscus > Hibiscus tridactylites. The sequence continues at coordinate 7,325,990 of OY288272.1, read as the reverse complement.
TTGCTTGTATTCTTGGAGGGAATTCTTAAGTGCCACTACTAAGTTCTTGTAGTTTTGATTCTCATCTTGAAAGACTAACATTTTCTTAGACGCACTTTGCAATGAATCCTCCAACTCTGACATGACATCCCTTAACTCTTGATTCTATGTTTGGCTTTTCACAAGGTCATCCCACGTAGAATCGGAACGTTGTTGCATTTTTCGCATATCTTGCGAAAGAGACTTGAAATCTTTATCTCTTGCTAGAAAAAGTTTCTTGTATCGCCCAGCTTCCATTTCCTGTTCTCTAAGCTCGCGCTCCCATTCTTCAGAGGTTTTCCGCATTCCAGCAACTTTCAGCTTCCCTTGTATTTTTTGGTAAGAGGCTTGTAAACCCGTTAGGTCTTTAGCTAATTGATCCCTTTCTTTTTTCACATTTTCTAACCGGCCTTTGTAGCAAGTAGCATCCAACTCTAAATCACTGTTTTGCGCCTCTAACTTCATAATCTTCTTTTGCAGCTCTTTTTTCTCAACTTCACATTCGTGGCGTACTATCTCAACTTCAGTTGGGGCTATCTTCAAATGTTCTTCGAAGGTTAGGACATTTTTTTGGTCAGGTAAAGGGATATTATCAAACCCGTGTCTAGTTCTCCAAGCCTCATAATCCAGGGTGAGCATGTGTCGAGCTTTCTCTATTCTCATTCTTTGAGGTTGAGTCCAAGCCTTTTGGATTTTTTTGAGTTGTGCCCAGAACTCTACTTTGTACGAGAAGTTGGCAGAAGCTAAACCTGCAATTACTGGGATAAATTGCATAGATCCATATTGTCGTTGGACCATCAAAGGTGCATAACCAGTTCCACCCCAAATTCCAGACAAAGGCACCCAATCATAATCCCCGCACCTGTATAGTATGTCCAAGCGTGGTAGCCAAGGAACGCACCATTTGACATCTTTGTCTCTAAGGTTACGCAGAATCAAAATCCACTTGTCCTTCGTGAAGGTAGGTAATTTCCTTGTCAAGAATTCTTTTAATGGCCAATATTCATCTGTGAGTGCGCGTATGGTTGGTTTTGGCTTTTCTCCATAGTGATAGTGGAACCATATTGTGAGTAGTTGAGCATAACCGATGAAGTGTCCTCCTCCCTTTTTCCGACAAGCACTCAAAGATCTGAAAGTTTCTGCCAACATGGCTGGCGCTGGATTAACCTTCCTCAGCTGACCAAACAAATCAATAACAGATGCCTCAATGTAGCCAAGAGATTTTGGAAAGATCACTAGACCGTAAATGCCAACAGCGAGAATGTCTAGACTTTTATCGAAATCTGGATGAGATCGAAGTAAACCACGAAGGCTATTCCAGGTAACTCCCTCACTATTACCTCTTTTTTGTGTTTGTTTTTTAGCCCATGATAAACTCATACCAGTAAGTTTCATCAGCTTATCCACGAATGGGTCAGGTTTATGCGGTTTTATATACACTTTATCAGAGTTGACCCCGGTCAGATGCAGCAAAGCAGTGTACTCCTCGACAGTGGGAGTCATATCCTCTTGGTTGAAAGTAAAACAATTGTATGATGGACACCAGAACTGCGTGAGTGCTCGAATCAACCCCAAATCAAGTTCCACACTCAACAAACATGTTATATCACCATACATGCTCTGAAATTTCAGCTTCATATCAGTATCCAGCTGGTCCCAAGTCTCTTTTAGTTCTTGCAAGTTGTTCGTTTGCAGGTGAATGTGAATGTCATCACATAAAATTGATTCATGATCTGCGGCTATACTGTCTCCTTTTTGCTTCTGTGTGTCTTCAGACCACTTGCGGACCTTCGCGTTATCCTCGACCTGGATGATAGACCTCTTCGACATTGTGGAAACCTTTTATTTACGAACAATTTGTTTAGACCAACACCTGTTATGTGTATGATGCATATGCAATGGATGAAAAAGAAACATGACAAAACAAAACATTGGTCAATACTTTGTATAAAAATAAAAACCAAAAGGAAGAAACATTGTCAGCACAATATATATAAACAAAAAAAGCGTGAATTAAAAGCATGATAAAAATGTGTGTGTATGTATGTAGGTGACCACTAACAAATTGGGTTCGTCATAGCTCTAATAGGGTTGGCTCCTACAGCTCACTACATGTTGTTCATGGTTCTAAAGATGGGTACCCAAACTGTCCTTACTAACCCACTAAGGTTAGTAAGAACCCCGATCCTCACCCATTATAGGCTCCTACGGACCGAGTTCAGTTTAGGGGGGCCCACTCCTTTAAGCTTGTACGGAGGATTGACCTCTCGAAGGCAAAAAGTATGTGAACCCCGGAAGCAACACGCATTCTTGTACGGAGGATTAACCTCTCGAAGGGTAGCGATTGCAACCACTTAAGCGGGACGAAGCTCGGGTTGAGAGCTTATGATATGCTTGTGTGCGAAAGAAAATTGAACACAAGACAACCACTATTGAACAATTTCCGTAAAATACGAAAACCTTCAATTTTTGTGATCATCAATAATTCAAATTTCTTTTCCCCTTTTTAAACAACTTATGCCCTTTCCGGCTTGACTCTCATCATTGTCCCCAGCGGAGTCGCCAAGCTGTAGACACCGTTTTTCGTCCGGGTCAGAATAAATTGGGCCTTCGAAAGCCCATCAAACATTTGGAGTCGCCATCGATCGTTTTAGGTTGGGTACGACCGAAAACCTGAAAACTGGTCTGCATCATCACCGAGATCGTCATCGGGTTCGGGAGTCGGTTACGCGTGAGGAAGATTATAGCACCCCCACTACGCCCAAAATTGGTACTTAAGGGTTATGGTTGTCTAAAAGGGGACTCAAAACGGGATTAATAGCACTACTTTAAAAAAATGTGCTGCTAAAAAAATGAAAAATAACGTGGTATGATAAAAAGAAAAATCAAATGCATGGGAGAAAAGAATTATACAAACAAAATAAATTAAATCAGAAAAAATAAAATCGAACCTAATCAAAAATTAAAATTAAATTATTAATTAAGTTCAAAATTATTTACCTAACTAGATTTAGCCAAACTAATCTAAAAGTATGACTAAAATGAAATAAACTAAAACCTAGAGGATAAAAAAAAACCTAAATGCCAACTTCCTAAAAGGAAAAGGACCAAAGATGTAAATAACCCCTAACCCTAAGGCATGCGTGAGTTCTCTGCCAAAAATCAAAAAGTTAATAAAAGTGGGCCCATTTTTAAACTACATTGCAGGTAACAATCGAAAGAAAAAAAAACTCCATTATAGTTCATCTTCTTCAACAGTTTCGACTGAAACTAAAAAAAAGTCTCATTGCATCAAACATAAATATAATTTTTTTATCTCATCTTTCATACAATCACACACCGGCTGACGCTACACATTCTCCCGGCGACAGCCAAATCAGAAAAAATGTAAGTTCTAAAACACCCTTTTTCTTCCTAATTTTGAAATTTTAGAATAAAAAAGAAATCCGAAAAATACCTTGCTCAAACTCTGAAATTCGCAGTTGGATTGTATTGTTCTCGGAGTATATTGGTCCCGAGGTCGTTGTAGACTCTTCCACCGTTCGAATTTGGGTAATAAAATTCCGGTCACCGGAAAAGAGTAAGAACCCTTGTGCTTCTATCTTTTCTTCTGATTTTAACACTGAGATTTCACCAACTATTGCCCTTTTTGTTTTTTTTAGCCTCCTTTCAGATGATGGTGGATGGGGGTTTATATAGGGTTCAAGTTTGGTTAGGGGTTATCTATTTTTTAGGGATATGGGATGTGGGTAGAGTTGTAGTTGAATACAAACTTTTAAGGATAATAAAAAATTTGAATTTTTTGGGTGTATTATGGCTAGATTTTAGGGATTAACAAATGGGGTGATAGAGTTTTAGTTGGATTCAATTTGTTTGGGTTTAATTTTGTTTTAATATTCAAAGGGAAAATTTCATGCGTACAGCTGCCATATGATAAAATTTTGTATTGCGGTCCCCCGCCACTGCCCATTTGATTCTAGATTTTTGGATCCATTCTCGTTTCTCCCTTCTAATCGCCTTCCAAAGATTTTCCTTGCAGACTCTTAGCTCTTCGAAAGCGTCCCGACTCAGATTACCCGCTGCCCTGGACATTTCCAACTGTGAAACTTTTTCTTGTAGAACTTTGCTCGAATTATCAGCGACTTTTGAAAGCTTATGGGCCCAATCTTTTGACACTCTCCTGCATTCATTTAGGATTACACGAATCTCACATCCTGACTTACTAGACGCTGCTGAGTTGATACACTTTACATACTCATTGTCGTCGACAAGATACTCGAACCACTTAAACGGTCGAGGGCCCCAATTCGTTGCAAAGTGTGATAGACCGATTGGCAGATGATCTGAAATGCTCCACTGTAAAAGCGTCTGGGTAAGATCTTGCTTCCACAACAGAAATTCCGTAGACAAGAGAATTCTATCAAGCCGGCTGAACGCAAGACTTTCCCTGCCATTTGACCAAGTGAATCTGCCTCCACTCAAGGGTAAGTCAACTAGAGATAAATCAAAAATGAAATTTGCGAAAACAATCACAGCACTCGAGTTGCGATACATTCCAATTCTCTCACTTACATGAGCAACAATATTAAAATCCCCTCCTAACAGAACAGGTAATTTCGACTGAGCTATGATTTCCTTAAGATTATTTAGCAACACACATCTATCGGCATCATCGTTGGGAGCATAGACATTGATAAGCATGCAGTTGAACTTCTTCTCAACAAACTGACCGTAGGATATGATATAATTGTGTGTTACCTGGGTGTTATTGCAGCAGAAGAAATCCGGGTCCCAAACGGTAATCAAACCCCCGGCAGCCCCGACAGATGGGGCGAAACAAAGTTTGTAATTGCCCCCTTTTCCCAGGATACTTCTGGCCAATACTGCGTCACACTCTTGGAGTTTCGTCTATTGTACAAACATAACAGCTGGCTTTTCCTTTAACAGTAAATCCCGCAGAACAGCTTTCTTTTCGAACCTCCCGAGCCCCCTAATGTTCCAAGAAATTACCAAAGATTTCTGCATAATCATGAAGAGAACACGGAAGTAAAACCCCCTGTGAAGTCGGAGTTCCCGGGTTATGTCGATAATCTGCTCAAAATGACTCCCTCTTCTGCTTCAAAAGAAATCCCTAAAATGTCGCACACTTCTCGCGTTTTGGTTGCTTCCTTTGCTGCTTTATCTTCCGTCGTAGACGGCTTCAGTTTTGAGTGAGGACCAGCTGAGGAGGCCATCCGACCAGAGGGATCACTGTCTGAACGTGTTTTCGGAGGGGCACTAACAGCCCCCTTTGGGAAGCTGTCCGATCCCAGACAAAGGAAAGGAGAAGAGACAAACCAATCTTTTTTAACAATTTTGGGCCTTATAGAATATAGCCCAGTGACCGCGTCCAGAGTTGGACCCAAGGACACAATATGCTCATTTGATCTGTTGGAGAAGGAGTCGGCCTCAACTTGAATATCCACTAGGGAGTTGTCTGGGGACTTGGACAAGATGGGCCCGGCCGGCACCACATCAGCTAACCTTTCGGCTTCTCTAGCTTGATCGAGATTTTCTGCACGTGGTAATATTTCTTCCCTGGGACCCGCAGGAGATAAATTATACTCTGAGTTGGCACACTGGACGAGATTCTTGGAACTCTCGGCATTGATGAAGCCGGTGGGATGAATGTTCAGGTTGACCTTACACCTTCCCGGTGAACTAACAACAGGGCTGGTCGGGCGATCTTGATCGATCCAACAGTGCTCATCCTCAAACTCCGATATGGTCACTTTTAGCCGGTATTTTCCTCCGAGGAAGTCCAAGTAGGTCAGCCCCGGAATATCGGACAAACAGCTCACGCCGATTAGGATTCTAGCGGAGTATAATCTGTTTCTATTGCGAGTTTCCTCGTCTAACCTTAAGAACTTGCCCCACTGGCTGCCGATGGACGTCAGAACCTTTTCCTGCCAGGCCAACAGCAGAAGCCCTTCGACATTGATCCAGACTTTAAGCTTTTTTTTGTTCATGAAAACGTCCACCGAGTCAATATCCGAAAACCACATCTTCAACATTTCTTCCTTCAACTCCCAAAAAATGGGCAGTTGCTCCTCCTCTTCGAATCTTATAATGACGTAAGGACCAGACCATTGACTGATTTTAACATGAAAACCTTCTGACCTCAACACCTGCTGCACAAAGTCAGCGTCGTACATGGCTTTCACCTGCCCTATCAGACAATATTGTAACCAGTACAACTCAGCTTCGTCTGCTGTTACTTTGATGACTGCTTCTTTCTCTCGAAAGGAATCGCTAGAACTCCCTGTACTTTTTCCATGTAGCTCAGGTTCGTGATTAGACGTACTAACTGATGGCCTGGTAGGCGACATTCCCTCTGCTGTGCTGAGATTTTCCTGCTGCAAGTTATGAGTAAGAGCATCCCTATATGAGCGCCCTTCTGACTTGAAGTTGTTACGTACAACCTGCTGCCCACGGGGCACATTCTTTGGGGCTCGATTCTCCTGCAGGTGTAACCGCGATGCTGTTTGTTTCTCCAGAAACACTTTGATACGGAAGCCATCCAACACTCTATCGTTTCCACGTTCAATAGCTCTCAAAGCATCCTGCGAACTGGAAAATCTTACGAACGCAAAGGTGCTCTTCGAGTTGCATCTTTTCGGATTGTTATATGCTATGTATACTCCTGAAACCTTTCCATATACGCTGAAAGCTTCCATTAGTGCTGACTGAGGGATCCTCTTGCTGATGAAATTAACAAAGAATGTTGCCTCAAAACGAGGGAGTTTGTTGAAAGGTTTGAAGTTTGTCGTCCTGTCTCTCTAAAAACTATTGTTGCGAGCCCTCCAAGATTGCTGAAGATCAACTGCTTCTCCGGTGAAAGGTTGCCGTCGCTCCTCGACCGTCGAAAAACGGGTACTCCGCCGCTCCTTGTCCGCTGAAAATCGAGAGCTCCGACGCGAAACCCTAACCCACTCCATTATCCCTAAATTCTAACCCACATATACCTAAACCCCTAAACTCTATACCCTAAAACTAAGGCGCTCGTGGAAACTTTCAGTTTCCACCGCCTGTGTATAGAATATTTATCCACACATATATATACACTTCATTCATCACACTCAATATGTCCAATATTTATTTTTTAATAGTTAAATTTTTTAAATTTTGATCATAATTATTTTAAGATTTTAATTAATTAAATTGTATAAAATATATATTTTTAAATTATTTGATTGAAAGTTTTTAATTTTTTATATTTTATTAATAATAAATTTAAAATAATATTGAGTCAAAATTTAAAAATATAATAAAAAAGTTAATACTAAACTTATTACAATATATAGTTTAGACATAAGCCGAAGAAGAACGGGCAAAATTGGTTCAATATTGCATTCTAAAAAATTATTTTAAAATCTATAGCATCCTTAGAATTATTTTCGAATTTATAGCACTTTCTAACAATTTAAAGTCGGATTACTTTCAATCCGTCTTCATAAAAAATATTAAGAAAATAATGAAGACTAACAGCTTACAATCCGACTTCATAAAAATATATTAAAAAATTGATGAAAATCATTTGCTTACAGTCCGCCTTCATCAAGCTTGTAAGCTACAGGTCTTCATGAAATTTTTTTTAATATTTTTGGCAATGAAGTCGGATTGAAAGCAAGATGTTTTCATGGATTTTTTTATTATTTTTTGTTGAAGTCGAATTGAAAGCAACCAGTCTTCAAAATACACTGTAGAAAGTGCTATAGATTTGAAAATAATTTTGAGGATGCTATAGATTTTAAAATATTTTTTTAGAATGCAATATTGAACCAATTTTGGCAGAAGAACGATATCTATAACTTTTAATCTGAAATTACTCCTTCCGTCCCACTTAAAATGTCTCTTTTGTGTTTTAAAATTGTCCCACTTAAAATGTCTCATCGAAAAAATCAACCACTTTTACAAGGTGCATTTCCCTTTCTATCCTTTCTTTTAGTTTTCCAACAAAACAAACTTTAACTTTTAAGGATAAAATTGTCTTTTTAATTAATTTATATCATATTTCTTACACAAATTTTTTCTTCCTAAAACTGCGTGAAAAGTCAACAATGAACATCTTAAGTGGGATGGAGGGAGTACATTACAAGCCCCTCCGGTCTAATTGTTTTCCTGTCGTCTCTAGAATATATATAACGTTTTGACCCCACACGTGACTACGATCAGCCCCTCTCCATCTTACAGTTGTCACAAAATATTAGGGGAGAATACTGTAATTTAATATTAATAATAAATTAGATTGTGACATTTATTAAAAATAATTATTTTTATTTAATGTTAATTTTTTATTAAAATATAAATATATAATTCACTATTAATATATAAATATATACTTGTAATCCTTTAGCAAATTATTTTATTTATATGTTGCTCTATTTAATTGGAAATTAAAACTAAGGATAATTATATTTGGTTTAATATCCAACATTCAATTTATTACTGAATTATTGTTTAAAAAAATAATGATGGTCGGGTAGCCAGAACTTTTTCACCTGCTTCTTTCCTTCTTTTTAAGTCATAAGTTTTAAATTTAGAAGAAACATTCTCCCCTCTTAGGTCCTGGGATCAATTCTCAGCTAAAGTAGTCTATTTTCTTTATTCAAAAAAAAGTTATTGCTCAAAAAAAATTATATTCTCCCCCTTCCTTATTTAAAAAAAAATATTGTTAAAAAAATTATGCGAACATTCAATTTATTAGTCAATTAATCTAAATTAATATTGAACAAATTTATTTAAAAAATAATTTTTTATCTAGTTTACTTTATTTATAATATCAAAATTTAAATATTTACTATTAATTTGACATGCAAAATTAATATATTTATGAATTTTTAATTTATGAAAGCGCGTAATTAAAACTATGTTCATCATTCTCATTGGATGTTATTTGGTAAACTGGAGCAATTAAGTGTCAGGAAAATTAAGTGATAAATTAAATTATTGAAATGTTTGTATTTTGCTTAAATTAGAAGATAGTATAATTAAAATAAACAAAAATAAAATAACAAGAGTTGAAAACGTTCTACACTAAAAAAAATATAACGAATAGTTTTAATTCTAAACTTCAAGGTTGTTTAGAATATTAAATCACTGAAATTAACATGAAATGATTTTTTCAGTGGTTATTAAATATGTCCTAAAATTTAATTTAATTGATATATTATTTTTGTAACATCTTGAAACGCATACTTTTAAATCAATAATTAATTGGTTTAGTAGGATAAGATGCTAGATCCTTATACAAATACCAGAGGTTTAAATTATGACGTTGTGAATAAAGAAAATTAGGTTGAAAGAATCGTCTCATATTGAACTTTTACAAAACTTGATTTGAATTAATCAATCAATGAGTCAATTTATTTTTGTAAATTTAAAATTTAAATAAATTTAACGTATAATAATCTCAATTTGAAATTTTGAGGGATTTACTAGTAAATTAAATATATTATAAAAAATCCAAATAAAGCAATAAAAAATCATGGTGTGCTGTCCATATTATTGCATATTTATAAAGGACAGCCATATGTGAATTTCTGTCGTGAGAGCTTCCAAACGCTAAAAAACCCAATGCCGACCCCAACTCAGCTACTACTCTCCTTCCTCCTCCTCCTCTCCTTTTCGTCCGTCGTTATTTCCGTAAGTGCCCCTCAATACCCCCCATAATCTCCTCCATGTTCCCATCTCTAATCCCTTCATCTCTTGTTTTTTTCTTACTTGCAGGACGATGACGACTGCGTTTACTCAGTCTACATAAGAACGGGATCCATCTGGAAAGGCGGAACCGACTCCATCATCGGCCTACGGCTCTACGATGCTTACGGCGACTGGGTCGAGATCCGCAACATGGAAGCATGGGGCGGGTTAATGGGTCCAGGTTACAACTATTTCGAGAGGGGTAATTTGGACATTTTCTCAGGCAGGGGACGTTGCTTGGATGGCCCTGTCTGTGCCATGAACTTGACCTCCGACGGTTCGGGTGACCACCACGGGTGGTACTGTAACTACGTGGAAGTCACCATGACCGGCGTCCACACACCGTGCAGCCAGGTGCAGTTCACGGTGGAGCAGTGGTTGGCGCTCGATGCCCCACCTTACGAACTCACCACCGTCAGGAACTACTGTCCCTCGGAATATCCCGAAGGTCGCCGGAACCGGAAGTCTATCTCCAGCGTGTGATGGGCTTTTACATTTAATTACTGTATTAATAATAATAATGATTATGATATTAATGGTTGTGATGATTAGTTAGAGGGCAGGTGGAAAGATCATGGTTTTCTTATAGATCCGCGGCAGTTTCGTCATGTAATGTTTGTCGTGTAATGTGACATTTTGGATTAAGTAATTGTTATCATATGCGGATCTAAATATTCGAGGAATAATGCTATTTAATTTAAATTGAGTATAAATATATGATGTTCAAATCTAACGTGTATTATAAATAAATTTAAATTGGATTTTATTAAGATTTATACAAATTCAAATTAAGGTATTACAAAATTTCGATTCAACGTCTTTATAAATGAGATTCATATGTTAAAAGTAAATTATCAGAATTATAAATGATGATTAATCAAATTTACACCTTACGCTTTTATAATATGCTAATTCATATTATTAGTAAAATATTTTTGACAAATTAGGGGAATGGGAGACTTCAGAAAAAAGAAAATGTTCTTACGGAATATAAAATTTATGACCTAAGGAAATATGAGAGAATAAAGATATTGTTAGTATTTTTTGACAAATTTTAATTATAATCTTAATCATATTTGAAGGAAAGAAAAGAGAGATTGTAGGAGAAAGAATGAAATATTTTTAATAAGGCTAAAAGTCATGACTTAAGAAAATACAAAAAAAATAAACAATTTGGTCAACTAACCAAATGTATTTATTCATCAACAAATTAAATTTTTATCATATTAATTGACGTGATTGTACTTGTACATATATATTAATTATTACTTTGAATGTTTATTTTTTGAACAAGAATGTATTTTAAATGTTGTGTTATTATATTTATAATTTTTTTAATATGTGGTGTGATATAAAAGTAGTAATAGTTTAATTTTTTAGGTCTTTTTTAATAAGGCATACACACCGTGCGAAACTAATACTCGAATTTAGATCAACTGAATAAATTATATTATCCTTTACTACTAGAACAATAAAAGGTAAACTTATATTTGTAAAACTAATCATTGTCAAAGAAAAAAAATTAAAATTAATGGAGTACATATAAACACTATTACTTGAAATAGAGCCCTTTGTCAGGTGGAAAGAGCTCTTGCCCCCAAGGTATAATATTTTTTTATCTTATATATATTAAAAAATAAATTAATATTAATAATTTATTTTTACTTTTAAACGTTATATTTTGTGTTTTAATAACATAACTTCGTTCCTGATTATTATATATTGTTTTTCATTAAAAATAATAATCGTTTAAATTTAATATCGTCGGTGGAGCATATGGCTGCCACTTGTCACAGGCTCGTGGCAGCATTTTATTAAAGAGCATTAACTATAGGGTCCAAAATTTGTCGTGGCAAGAGTTAATGATGGTTAGGTGAGATTATTATTATTGTGAATAGACATTTATTTGTACGGGAAATAAGTCAGAAACTTTTTAAAATATTTCGTAATTCTGCCTCTCACAAGTCCCAACGAAATAAAAAGATGTAATAAAATTATGAAATTGTTAGTTACTGCTAAAATTAATCACATGTAAATTTGTAGTAAACTACCACTAAAAGTCTAAAAGCACCACAGGTGTTCAAAAATTCCGCTTCAACAAGTCATAAAATCCAGTTTTTCTTTTTCCAAACAGAAAATCTCATAACTTTTTTACAATTATAGAATTCGGAAATTGTAATGCAAAACAACATTAAAAAACAGAAGAATTAGATACTTTTATGCTAATCTGGTTCAACGAGGCATCCAAAACTAGAAACCAGATTCTCAAACCATGAGAATTAATTATTTTTTCCCCAATGAAATGTTGGATATGGAGAGAGAGAAAAGTTACCAAAGGGCCACAGTTGGAAAGATCTTCAAAGACTGGAGGAAGACTTGTTGTTTGTGGTGGGGTGGTCGGGGCAACAACACCTATAGATCCATGGGTTCAAAGTAGTAAGAGTTATATACTTGTGATATGCGGAGAATAGCAATGTTTATGGATAACGGTAGAACTAATGTTTTATTATAATAATTGAAAAATGTTTGGACTGATTTAAAAAGTATTTAAAACATTTCTAAAGTCCAAACAACTTGAAATCATGTTTAGAGAAGTTTTTAAAAGGGTTTTTCATATTTTTCAAAGCCAAACTTCACAAAACTGTCCAGGTGTTTCGAAATATCTTAGGGCGTTTCGAAACAAGGGATTCCAGTGGCAAAATCGTTTCGATACTTGTATCGAAACGGGCTTTCCTTGGACAGGATTTTTGCCAGCGTTTCGAAACGGACTAGGCCGTTTCGATACGACTATGTGGCATTTACCACAACGGTCATAAACCCCAACGGCTCTTTCCCAACCAACTTTCAAATACAGGCGTTTCGATATGGGCCTATAGCGTTTCGATACGCGTTTCGAAACGACAAGGGAGTGTTCCGAAACGGGTGCCCTGACAGACTGCAACAGCTCTTTCTACATTGAGAGTGTTTCGAAACGGCTTCGAGCGTTTCGAAACCGGGAGCTGCAGAACTGCATTTATGGTGGGAATTAAAGTCCTCAACGGCTCCAATATGATCCCAACAGCTAGTAACGACTACAAACTCATTTGGTAGTATAAAAGGGACCTCCAAGCATCAAGAGTAGGCTAATGCTCATATTGTCAAACATCAAATGATCAAAAAGTGTCTTAGTGCTTAAATTGTCAATTCTTGTATAGACAAACACTAGTGAGCCTAAATTGTCAAATTTGCTCAAGTGTTTTAGGTTTTGGGTGAATGCTTAATTGTGCAAACAAACACCTATTAGAGGGTTTTAAGTTTGCTTTATTTATCTCTTTGTAAAGAGGGTTTCAATCAAGGCTTTGGGTAGAAAGCTTAATTGGTTGTAAGGGTTTCCTCCTAAGCCTAAAAAAGGGACGAATCAATAGTGGATTGATTGAGAAATCCTTAGTGGGAAGCTAAGGTAGTGGATGTAGACCTTGATTAGAAGGTTGAACCATTATAAATCATTGTGTCATTTATTCTTTTAGCTTCCACAACCCTTCCACCCAAAAATCCAACTCTCCACCACTTGGTGAGCAACAACGAATCGAGCCCCTAAAATCTCAGCAATTGGTATCAGAGCTTGGCTCAATCGAAGGGGATTCACATCCTATTGAGAAGATCCGGCAAGCTCGATCACTTTTTCATCAACCGGCTCAATGGCACATTCAATCGACAAACCGCCTTTCTTTGATGGAACTCACTATGCCCATTGGAAGACAAAGATGAAGTTCTTCATCAAATCAAGAGATTACAAGCTATGTGATATAGTTAAAGATGGTCCGTTCATGCCTCAAAGAAGTAAAGTAGAGTGGAGTGCCGACGATCGCAAGAAGATGGAGCTAAATTGCAAAGCCTTGCACATTCTATTTTGTGCATTTGGTCCATCCATCTATGAGAAGATGTCTTTTTGTGAGAGTGTCAAGGAGGTATGGGACAAGCTTGAAGTCACATACGATGGAACCAATGAAGTCAAGGAGACCAAGATTGGGTTCCTAACCTTAGAGTATGAGAACTTCAAAATGGATCCGGAAGAGAACATCGAGAAGATGTTTGATAGGTTCTCCACCATCACCAATGGCCTCAAAGGCTATGGAGAAGCCATCCCGGAGGAAAAGCTTGTTCGGAAGCTCATCTACTCACTTCCCGAGTCTTGGGACTCAAAGAGGACCGCTATCATCGAAGCCAAAAATTTGAAGACTTTGAAGCTTGATGAACTCATGGGGTCACTTCTTACTCATCAAATCATGAAGAAGAACAAAGAGGATGAGAAGAAGAGGGAAGAAATTAGAGCTATGAGAGAGAAGAAAATCAAAGGGCTTGGCATCAATGCAAGTGCCATGGCTCTCAAATCCTCTACTTGCCATCATGTCTACTCAAGTGAAGAGGAGGATGAAGATGAAGAGATAGTTCATCTCTTCAAGAAGTGTGCCCCGTTTATGAAGAAAGCCTTGAGAGAGCTTGGACGAGAACCTAAGAGAAAGGAGAAGGCAAGCACTTCAAGCCATAAGAAAAAGGCACATGTGGCTACTTGGAGTGATGAGGACTCCACCGACAATGAACAAGCCAACCTTTGCCTTATGGCCATCGAAGAAGATTCAATGGTAACTTCTAATTCATCTACTTCATGTTCTTATTCTTTTGATGAATTACAAGATGCCTACGATGATTTGGTTTTAGATTTTAAAAACCACATTTTGAAAAACAATAAATTGATTTCAAAGTTAAAAATTCAAAATGATTTGCATTCTAAAACCAAACTTGAACTTGAAGCAAAACTTGAAGAGTTTGAATTAAAATGTTTTGATTTACAAAAATTGCTTCAAAAAGTTCAAGAAGAAAAGAATTTGATTTCCAAAGAGCTAGAAAAGAAAAACAATTTTGGAAAATCAAATTTCTATGTTAGACAATCTAGTGCCCCTATATTTATTAAAGGAAAATATTTTAGAAGTGTTTGGGTCCCAAAAGGACTAACCACTTCAATTAAAAATGATGACATTGAAAAATGGATTCCTAAGGGGACTAAAATTTGTGCTACTAACGTTCATGGATCCAAAGCAATTTGGATACCAAAAATTACTTGATTGTCTATTGCTAGGTGTGATGGAGATGTTCAACAAGTCAAACATTGAGGGGGAGCTCCATACACACAAGGAAGAGCACTTGAAGAAGGAAGGCTTCACATCCTACCTTGAGTTCAAGTGTTGGTAAAAATCTAGTTGTTTTAGCATTTATTTGTTTTATTTTTAGTTTATTCAACTAGATGATCATAAATATTGGACTAACATTTTTAATGATGCTATGAGAAAGGGGAGCCATTTTTTAAAACCAAATTCTTATTTTTGTCAAAGTTTTTACCTCTATTGTTATTTTAAACTTAATGTTTTAAATTCTTTTTGATATAACAAAAAGGGGAGAAATGGTTTGAAAAATTGAATTTTCAAATGAATAAGGGGAGCTCTATTTGAATTAATAATTTTAATCTCTTATTCACATTTTTAGAGTTAAAGGGGGAGAATCCCAAACAATTTTTCAAGTGAGTTTTATTATATCAAAAAGGGGGAGATTGTAGAACTAATGTTTTGATATAATAATTGAAAAATGTTTTGGACTGATTTAAAAAGTATTTAAAACATTTCCAAAGTCCAAACAACTTGAAATTATGTTTAGGGAAGTTTTTAAAAGGATTTTTCATGTTTTTCAAAGCCAAACTTCACAAAACTGTCCAGGTGTTTCGAAACACCTTAGGGCGTTTCGAAACAGGGGATTCCAGTGGCAAAATCGTTTCGATACTTGTATCGAAACGGGCTTTCCTTGGACAAGATTTTTGCCCAGCGTTTCGAAACGAGCTAGGCCGTTTCGATACGCCTATGTGGCATTGACCACAACGGTCATAAACCCCAACGACTCTTTCCCAACCAACTTTCAAATGCAGGCATTTTGATACGGGCCTATAGCGTTTCGATACGCGTTTCGAAACGACAAGGGGGTGTTCCGGAACGGGTGCCCTGACAGACTGCAACGACTCTTTCTACATTGAGAGTGTTTCGAAATGGCTTCGAGCATTTTGAAACGGGGAGTTGCAGAACTGCATTTATGGTGGAAATTAAAGTTCTCAACGGCTCCAATATGATCCCAACGGCTAGTAACGGCTACAAACTCATTTGAGAGTAAAAAGGGACCTCCAAGCATCAAGAGTAGGCTAATGCTCATATTGTCAAACATCAAATGATCAAAAAGTGCCTTAGTGCTTAAATTGTCAATTCTTGTATAGACAAACACTAGTGAGCCTAAATTGTCAAATTTGCTCAAGTGTTTTAGGTTTTGGGTGAATGCTTAATTGTGAAAACAAACACCTATTAGAGGGTTTTAAGTTTGCTTTATTTATCTCTTTGTAAAGAGGGTTTCAATCAAGGCTTTGGGTAGAAAGCTTGATTGGTTGTAAGGGTTTCCTCTTAAGCCTAAAAAAAGGGACGAATCAATAGTGGATTGATTGAGAAATCCTTAGTGGGAAGCTAAGGTAGTGGATGTAGACCTTGGTTAGAAGGTTGAACCACTATAAATCATTGTGTCATTTATTCTTTTAGCTTCCACAACCCTTCCACCCAAAAATCACCTCTCCACCACTTGGTGAGCAACATCGGTTGAACGAATCGAGCCCCTAAAATCTCAACACTAACCGTTATTGTATTTTAGTTAATTGTAACGAAATGAACAAATTATTTTTTGATATTATTATATAATTGCACTAAGAACAAAGTATATATGTTGGTCGTTGTAGTATGTTAATTAACTATGAACACACCTAATGTAGATAGTGATTTTAGAGGTGTACCCCAAAAAATAAATAAACAATATCACTGGATTTGAATTCATTGAGTGATCCCAATGGTAAAGGATGGTGTTGTTCCTCTTATGTGACCCATATTCAAACAAAGTCGTCTGCACAATGAGTGTACATTTTCAAAAAGGTAAAGGCCATGTTTAGTAATTAGCGGATTACATTAGTTAATTTAACTAGCGGATTGCATTAGCTGATTGTATAGAAGCGTTTGGTAAAATTAACTAATAACTGATAGTTGTTTTATTATTTGAACAAGCAAAATGACATATAAGGACATGATTATGTTTAATACTTGTTTGAATAATTTATTAGTTATTAATATTTTGTATATGTTAATATTAATTAGATTATGAAAATTTATTTTTTTAATATCATTACTAAGCATATATAAAGGATGTATATATTAAATTTTATTTGTGAAATTATTTTTAATATAATTTTAATAATTATTAAATTTAAATGTATATATTAATTTCTTATTTATGAAATTATACTTTGAATATATTTTTATTAATTATTAAATTTATATGTATTTATTAATTTCTTATTTATGAATTTTATTAGTTATTTAGAAAAAAAAATGTATAATTATCAAGAACAAAAGAGTATTTACAAGTCTTTTGTTCAAACCTCTAACTCAAAAAGCTCCTAAAATGAGCTATTTTAAAATTAGAAGTTTTACCCTAATCTGCTATTACAATCCTCTATTTACCAAACATCTAAATTAACGAAATTGACTGGTCAAACCTCTAAAAATACTTTAAACATCTAATTTTGGCTCAAAAAGTTATTTAACAAACATGGCCAAAATTAAAGAACAAATACGACCATATAATTACACTAAAATATTTATATTAGAAAAACAAACAATACCACTAGATTTCCAAACCCAGAGGCCAGAGGAGTGGGAAAAAATGGTTCATTGCAGAATGCAGACTATAATATATACTTTTTTTTATTATTCATAGCTATCTTATTCACAGTCCAGTTTTCAATATTGGGTCAGTGCTGGTTAGATTGGGCTAGCTTATGTGGTTTAAATTAGGAATTATAGCTCCTCTTCAGTTTTAGTTTGTGTTCACTTTGGGCCAAAACTTTTAGTTCATTTGGATTTTGGACCCATTTATTTTACTTTCGTTTCTCTACCCAATTTACTAAATCCAAATATGAAATCGAGCAATTAGTATTATAATTATTTCCTATTTCAAAGCTAGTGGAAAGAAAAAAAAACATAAGAAGCTATTAAGACGAAATGCATACAGCAAGCCAACAACTGATTGCAATATTTAGTGTCCCACTTGAATAAATATTGACATATTTATAGCTAAAAGTTTTAAAACTGTTGTACCTGTCGACAAGGACTTGGCACTAACGTCAAAGTTTCAAATCTAGGAATTTGAGCTTTCAGGTTTGGATTTTATGTAATATAAATCAAGTATGAGTTTCCTCCTTTTTTATGTTTGTTTAAACTCTTATCATGTGTGGACTTTATAATTACTGGATTACACGATCTTCAATATGATTATGCAGAAAATTCCGACTCTATTAAGGATGGACATTTTACCCGGCGTGGCCCGATGCGGTCATAATTTTTTTTTTGTAGAAAATTTAAATTCGGGTGGGTCAAGTTTTTATTGAGGGTTATTTCGGGTCGAGTTCAAGTTTAAGGTAGAGAAAATTCCACCCGACACGGAACTAATAGTAATTTTTCTTTATATTTTTAGGGATATTCGCAATAATGCTCCCTCTTTATATATATTTACAATTAGGTCATTAAAATTGGTTTTTTACAATTAGGTTCCTAAAAATTATTATTCTTTACAATTAAGTTCTTAAAACTTATTTTTTTAATAGTTTGGATTGGATCGAGTTCGAGTTTAAGTATATAATTTTCAGGTCTGGATTAGATCTTACATCCTACCAACCTAACCAAACAAAAAAAGTTAACACTCACCATGTGCTATGTGATCAAATAGGATGTAATCAAGCGTTTTTTTATCATTGTTAAAGAAAACCTTTTCTTGTTGAGGGAAAAAAACAAACGTTCTTCAATTCAAAGCCCTTTAAGGATTAACATTTAGATATGTGTGGTGCCCGTGCAGTGTTGTAAGAGTTATGAGTGAACTGTGAGAGAGGAGTGTAATTCGTGGAAAATCTGAAAGAATATTTTTGTAGTGGATTACAAATTTATTTTTACTTTTATTTTAGTCATTCGAATTTCAAAATATTTAATTTAATTATTAAATTTTAGTTTCTCTAATTTTAGCCACTTTATCGTTAAATACTTAACGGTGGACGATGAAACATCTTTTTTCTAAAATTATGAAATAGTCTCATAACTTTTTTTTTAAATTTTTTGTAAAAAAAATTAATTTCAGATTCTCTTTGATTTCTCAACGATGTAACATCTTCTTCCAAATCTTAACGATGGTGTAATAACTAAAAATTTCCACATGAAGGTTTTATTTTGGAACCCCGAGTTTGATTTTGAAAGATGGAGAGTCGTCACTGATCACTTGGGTAAGGTAGATCGAACACCAAAAGGTAACCAAAGAAAAATATGGTTCGGGAGTCAGTTACGTGTAGAGAAAGTTTCGCACCCCACCACGCTCGAAAATCGGTACCTTAGTCGATAATTATATGCCTTAATGTCGAAACATGTGAATTCGAGTATATGTAAATTAAAATTTGGTTATAAATGCGAGTTCAGCTTAAGGGCTCCATCATTCGAGGAATAAAAAAACCACCATCCGCATAAAATAAAGAGAAATAAATATGAAAATTAGATTAAAATATTTAATTAATTAATCATGACATAAGTAATACGGATCATACTCCGGACAAATCATTGTAAGACCATAGATGAACCGTGACCAAACAAAAATCAAATACGAATAAACAAAAGAAGCAAAACAAATAATTAATTAATCAGGTTACCGTACAATAAATAATATTGATCATACTCCGACACGGGTCACTATAAGGCAATAGAAGAATCATGTAAACAAATTAAATCAAAGTGCACTAATTAAAGATATATGCATACATATACAATAAGGTAATAATGTATATAATATACGCAATATGCATATGTATTACAGATAACGATGTATTTTGTGACCCAGATTCGAGCACCATGTATGTATGGTGTGTGTTATTAAAAGATTAAAAAAATAAAATATATATTACCTTGTAATCATACCAGCATATTAAAAATAAACTATACAATAAGATAGTAATATATATATATATATTAAATAGCTAAATTAGAAGGCAATAAATAAGATACTAAATAGCTAAATCAGAAGTAAAAGGGATAAAAATTAAGCGTAAACTATTAAATAACCACTTAATTATAAAGTTAGTGTAGATATAATCACTATATTTTTAAGTTTTATAATTTTACCACTTAACTATTTAAGTGGTTTGCTATTAATGACATAACAAATGATTCTTCATCCGTAGTTGGGGTTGCAATGGAGACGTTGTCATCTGGTGTAGACAAGCCGAAGAGCAATGGAGACAAGAACAACAATGACAATGACGATGACTCCTGGTTGTGGTGAGGCTTTATTAGTTTAGGACGTGGGCTGTATTAGTTTGGGCCCCGAATTAGATGGTGTAATGGGTAGGAAATAATTTGGTTCTTGTAATTTTGGTCTGATGGGTAAAGGTGTAATTTGGTATTGTAATTAAACATTTGGGTATTTAATTATTTGTACTTAACAAACAAAAATAGGGTATTACAGATTAGGAGGTAGAGAAGGAAAAAACGAACAATATATCTTAATTTTATGTTGATCGAACGGTGGATATTATAGATAAAAACAATATATCTTGATTCTATGTTTAGATTAATTTGTTTATATAAACTCTAAAATTTCCTCACAACCTTGAAATAAGATCTAACATAGCTTTTTCCCATCCCATTATAGAATCTGTAATGTTAATGGAAAGACTTTTAACTATAAAACAAATTGAAAGAAGGTGATAGGTTTAGTCATCTGGCTTCATATTCGTTGGAAAAATGATAATTTTATATCTTTGAATGAGAAATTGATCCAAATGTCATTAAGAAAAAAAATGTAGAACAAGGTATTATTTAGTAAATATATAACAATGCACATATGGGTAACATAAATGTTCAAACAGGCCTGACTCTCTGTGTGCTTGCGGATATTTTAATCCAAATATTTCCTCAAAAAAATTCTTTCATACCCCTTGTGAAACACCTATAAATATATTGTAAACTTTCTAAGTTTTACACAACTCAAAACACAAATAACTTTATATTGTTTTACTTTGTGACTTTTAAAAGTAATTTTTGGTGATAGAAGAAGGCAAGGTTATAGTTCATGATCTCTGCAGTTGTACTACTATAGCTGATCATCTAGTTTGTTGTATCTTGTGAGAATGACCAGAAATCTCAAGTACGAAAGAGTATCCAAAAATCTTGTTGAAAATTAGTGCTACTTACTCGGTCTGAGTCTAAGTTGGTTTTTCTATTCATACTTTTTAGGATTTGTGGTTTATTGGGTTGTTATTATTCTGCAAAATAAATGGTCTTTAGTTAGAAGTGTTTTCATGATAGTAGAATTCTTTGAAAATTTAGTTAGAGTTAATTTAGCAATTGTTGTTATTTTTCTAGCTTATATATTCATAACAATGTAATGTCATATACATTCCAGAAAAATAAAATTTTATATCCCAGAATCTTCCTTTGTTCTTTATATAGCAGAATTTTTCATTTTGATTTCTTTCTTTTGTTTTATGGTATCAGAGCCAGTTTCGGGTCTTGTGTTCATTCGTCTTGTCTATCAAGTTTGTCTTGTTGGGGAAGACTAAAATTTTTGGTGTGAGAAAATTGTTATTTTGTCTCTATGGAGTTAAGCAATGGAGGAAGCGGTTCTTGCACACAATATGGTGTAGAGAAGCTTGTAGGCACTAATTACAAGTATTGGAGGATGTGCATGAAGGCTTATCTTCAGGGTCAAGACTTGTGGGATTTAGTTGTTGCTGATACAGAAATTCCAGCAGACATGCTGAAGAATTATGAACCAAGACGGAAGTGGAGGATCAAGTGTGGAAAGGCTCTCTTTACGTTGAGGTCATCTATTAACAAAGAGTTAATTGATCATATTCGAGATATCAACTCTCCGAATCAGATGTGGGAAACTCTTGAGAAATTGTTTCTCAAAAGACATACATCGAGGCTGCAGTTTCTGGAAAATGAGTTGGCAAGGGCGAAACAAGATGGTATGTCAATTTCAGAATATTTCTTACGAATTAAGAATATTTGTACTGAAATTTTAAAGCTAGATGCTACTGAGAAGGTTAGTGAAGCACGTCTATGTCGAAATCTCATACGTGGATTAAAGACGGAGTATATACCCTTCATCACTTCGATTCAAGGGTGGGCAAATCAACCAACAGTTGAAGAGTTAGAGAATTTACTTTCTAATCAAGGGGCTCTAGCTAAGCAAATGGCGAAAAGTACTGAAACTGACGTTGTTCTTTTTACAAAGAGAAAGTCAAATGAAAAGAACATGCTCATGGGTAAAAGCTTTACGAGAAATTCAGGCGAAAAGAAACATTACAACAGTGGTGGTAATTTTGAAGGCCAGCAAGCAAAAGCCCGCATCAAGTGTTACAGATGTGGAAAGCTTGGTCACATACGGAAAAATTGTCGGGTAAAGCTGTTAAAGGAAAATGTTGCACTAGAGGAAAGGAAAGAAGACCAACAAACATGGGAGCATTGCCTTACAGCTGAGATGTTAGAAGTAAAGAAAATTGGTGCTTCCGCATCAATATCAAATCAAGTCACTACAAACTACAGTAATCACAAAGAATAGTGGGTTATTGATTCTGGCTGTTCACATCATGTAACTGAATATGATTCATTATTTTCAGAGTTTCGCCCACACAATAGAGAAAAAGTCATTGTAACGGCCGATAACGCTGCTTATCCAGTAGAGAAGGAGGGGACGGTCAAGATTACATCAGCTGAGTATGGAAATGTCAAATTGAATGATGTTTATCATGTTCCAAGTTTAACATAAAATTTAGTTTCAGTTTCTCAAATTACTGAATCTGGAAAATATGTTTTGTTTGGTCTGAATGATGTGAAAGTGCTTAATAATGTGAGAAATGTAGCAGTTGATGTTGTTCTTACCGGTGAGAAGAAATGTTCTCTCTTTGCTTTGTCAGCAGGGGAAGCATATATGAGAAAGACAAGCCAAAACGATAGTGCCGCAATTTGGCATGCACTATTGGGCCATGTTGGCTATCAAATGTTGAAACAAATTTCTTCAAAGAAATTGTTAGATGGCATGCCAATGTTGAAGAATGTTCATGAAGAAGTGATATATCAAGGCTGCCAATATGGCAAGTCGCATCGTCTTCCCTTCAAAAGCTCGTCCAATCATAGAAAAGTAGCTTTTGAATTAGTGCACACAGATCTGATGGGGCCATCAAAAACTCTTAGCTATTCAGGTTTTCGCTATGTTATGGTGATAGTGGATGATTATGCAAGGTACACATGGGTTTTCTTTTTGAAAGAAAAGAGTGAAGCACTATTAAAGCTTGCCGAATTCATAACCATGGTGGAAAAAGTGTTTGGGCAGAGAATCAAATGTTTGCGAAGCGATAATGGAGGAGAGTATATGTCAAAGGAGTTCTTCGAGTTTTGCGATGATCACGACATTTAACGACAAATGACGTATCCTGATACTCCTCAGCAAAACGGGGTTGCGGAGAGGAAATTGGCTCATTTAACGTCAATTTGCCTCTCCTTGCTACATGACAAAACTCTTCCTCGAAAACTTTAGGCAGAAGTTGTTCAGTGTGCATGCCATGTTGTTAATCGATTACCTCCATGGCCAGGTACGGACAAATCTCTTTTTGAGGTTCTGTACGCTGTGAAACCTAATGTAAGTTATTTTCGTGTATTTGGTTCGGTTTGTTATGTTCATGTTCCTAAAAAATCGAACTAAACTTGATCCAAAAGCAAGAAAATGTGTGTTTGTTGGTTATGATTCTTTTAGGAAAGGGTGGAGGTGCATGGATCCGCAAACAAAAAAGTTCATCACATCCAGAGATGTTGTGTTTGATGAGATATTCTCTTTATATCCAAAAATTAAAATTATTGCTGAAAATGTTGCTTTAGAAGGTGATCAAGATGCACCAGAATTTTTCTCACAAGGTAATGTGCAGACATGCATAAATGAATCTTCAACAAATGATATTGATGTTTCAAATTCAGAAAGTAATGGGAAAAGAAGGCCTATGAGGGAGAAAAGAACATCAAGCCATCTAAATGATTATGAAGTGCATATTAACAATTATTTAGTTACTTCATATTTCTTTGTCGAAACATTTGATAAAGAAGAACCAACCTCATATGACGGAGAAAAGGTGATTCTAGAATGGGAAGCCGCTATGAAAGAAGAGGTTGAAGCTCTACATAAAAATGAGACGTGGGAGCTGGTACCAAAACCGAAAAAATGCCAACCAATCACTTGTAAGTGGGTTTATCGTCTGAAAAAGAAATTGGATGGGTCGATCGACAAGTACAAAGCACGCCTTGTTGCTCGAGAATTTTCACAAAGTTATGGACTGGATTATGAGGAAACTTTTAGCCCAATAGCAAAAATGGTGACAGTGGGATCAATCTTTTCACTTGCTGCTTTTCAAAATTGGAAGATATGGCAGCTTGATGTGAAAAAGGCTTTCCTATATGGAGAGCTGGATCATGATGTGATGATGGAGCAACCCCAAGGGTTCTCATCAAAGAAATTTTCTGGCCATGTGTGTGAATTGAAGAAGGCGTTGTACAGGTTGAAACAAGCACCTCGTGCTTGGTATGATAAAGTTGCTTAATACTTTATCTTCTATGGTTTTAAAGTTTCTGATTCAGATTCTAGTTTATTTACAAAATTAGAATCGAACAAGCATATATTAGATTTATTATATGTGGATGATATGATCATTACGGGAGATAACGAGGCTGAAATTTCTCGCTTGAGAACTGATCTTTCAGTTCGATTTGAAATGAAGAATTTATGGGAGGTTGGATATTTTCTTGGTTTGGAGATAAAAAAGACCAAACAAGGATATTTTATTTCTCAACGAAGATATGCAGCTGGTCTTTTAGAATCCTTTAGCATGGGGGAGTCGAAGGATATGGCTACACCAATGGAGACAACTGTAAAACTGAAGAAAGATTGAGGAAATATTTTGCAAGATGCAAGGAAGTTTCGGCAACTTGTGGGTAGTTTGATATACTTGACTATCACAAAGCCTGAAATTTCATATTCTGTTAGTGTTATTTCTCAGTTTATGCAAAATTCAAAAAGTCACCATTTGGATGCTGCGAAAAGAATTTTCCGTTACATAAAAAGTTCTTTAGAATATGGTTTGATGTATAAGAAAAATGATTCTTTTCTTCTAAATGGTTATACTGATGTAGATTAGGCAGAGGATGCAACGGGTCGTCGTTAAACTTCAGGCTATTGTTTTAATTTTGGTTCAGCTATGGTCTCTTAGTGCAGCAAGAAGCAACCTATTGTTGCTTTGTCTAGTATTGAAGCAGAATATATTGCTGCCACCATGGCTGCACAAGAGTGCATTTGACTGAAATGTTTAATGGGAGATATGTTTGGTAATATTAATTATGCAGCTCAGATTAAGTGTGATAACGAAAGCGCAATCAAGCTTGCTTCAAATCCTGTTTTTCATGGCAGAACGAAGCTTATAGAAGTCCGTCACCACTTTGTCAGAGAAAAAGTGTTAAATCAAGAACTTGATATGGTGGGAGTCAACACTAATGACCAAACATCTGATATATTCACAAAGGCTTTAGCAAAGCCAATATTTGAGCGTTTTAGAGTTGCACTGGGTGTTGTTAATCGTAAGTATGCACTAAGGGGGAGTGTTGAAAATTAGTGCTACTTACTTTGTTTGAGTTAAGTTGATTTTTCTATTCCTACTTTTTAGGATTTATGGTTTACTGGTTGTTATTATTCTACAAAATGAATGGTCATTAGTTAGAAGTGTTTTCATGTTAGTAGAATTCTTTGAAAATTTAGTTAGAGTTAATTTAACAATTGTTGTTATTTTTCTAGCTTATATATTCATAATAATGTAACGTCATATACATTTCAGAAAAATGAAGTTTTATATCTCAGAATCTTCCTATGTTCTTTATATTGCAGAATTTTTTATTTTGATTTCTTCCTTTTGTTTTAAATTTGTCTTACGAAAATTGTGTAGATACAAACTTCAATTTGTTTCTCAATTGGTTTGGTTTTAGATATGCTGTATCTTCTTGTTCATTTAATATTTAAAAATAATATTCATATTTTAATACAATATCTATTGAAAGGATGTACAGATTAAAAGTAATTATAGTTGGACCTGGAAGAAGCTTTTTAAAACTGAGAGGAGCTCTTGGAGCCATGAGAATTTTGCAAGAAGAGTATAGAGCTGCTAAGGTGTGGGAGATTATTCGACATAAACAAGAGAAATTCCCTTGATTTAATGCCGTTTTGGGAAGGCTCTACATCCCTCGTCACTCGCTTATATGTTGACTTGTTGTTCTGGACATATTACCAACAAAAAGCAGGTTGTTGAGGTGGAATTGTCAAGTCGATCCTTTATGCTTATTGTGTGTAGATGAGTTGGAAACCAAGGATCGCCTATTTGGGGAATGTAATTTTTCAAAGCATGTATGGATTCTAGTTTTGCAAGCCTGCCAGGGTAATTGGTCAGAGTTTGTGGACTTGATTCAGAAGTATGAAAAAGGTAGATCGTTGAGAGCAACCATCATTAGACTTGTGTGGTGTGGAGCTTGCTATTATTATATGTTAAAGAGCATAATAGACGACAACATAGGATGGGTCCGAGATTAGCTATTGATATTTTTGCTCTTATTAAACATGATTTTAGGTTGAACTTGATTGATTGCAATAAAATATTATTCTTTATGGCAATAACTTAGCTATAGAATTAGGGATGATTAGTTAATTGTTGGGCTAGCGTGGGACTGGTTGGTCCTACTTGTTTATTTGATGAGATTGTTTATTTTGTGATTTTATTTAAATGAATAAAATTGAGCACACTAGTCGATACCGGTGCCTCGTAATTGTTCGTGTTAGAACATGCTGCTAAAAGACTAAACCTTCGTGTCGAGAAGGCAAGTGAATTTATCAAAATCGTGAATTTTAAAGAGACTCTAATTGTCGGGATAACAAGAGGAGTCAAACTTAACATCGGCGACTGGTTCGACAAGGAAACAATCAAAATAATCCCCTTTGACGATTTTGACATAGTGATTGACATTGATTTCCTTAATCGAATTAAGGCATTTCCTGTTCCATTTGCCAATTGCTTGTTCATACTTGACCTGACACGTCCATGCACAATCTTAATGAGGCGATAATTCGAAGTTAGGGCCAAGATGGTGTCAACCATTCAATTCAATGAAGGAGGCACAAGGAAGGGCCAACATCCTTAGTAACGTTGGTACATAAAGAGTAAAGTCGTTTCTGAGATTTTGGTAGCCCAAGGGAGAATTTAAAAATCGGACCCTTAATAATATGTATTAAAAAAATAAATTTCAAAAGTATAAAAATAAATTAATTTAATTGTAAATTATTTTTTATTACACTCAATAAATTACCTAATAAATAAACCATAATTGAAATGTAAAACATCAAAAAAATTATTAAACACCCAGCTATTCATATAAAACAGTTTCTACGAGCATTTCTAGATGCAAAATCACTAATAATAGTGTCTACATCAATATGGTCTAACATTTTTTTCAATACATAAAATGGCTAGACCATTCAACCTTTCTTGTGACATTGACGATCTCAAGTAGGTTTTCAACAATTTTAACTTCGAAAAACTTCTTTCAGCAGATGCAACTGTCACTAGCATGGTTAAAAGGATTCGATAAGCAATTGAAATATTTGGATAACAATCCACAACTTTGATAAACTTGAGAATCTCCAATGCCGACATTAACTCATTTGGTAAAGTCACTTGCAATACTTTCAGTTCTGAAAAAAGATCATCTGCATCAATATCAGACAAGTCATTATGAGAAAAAGCAAACCTAAAATTTGTGCAAGACTTTTTTAATTCATCATTACTCAAAAATTTTAATCTTTTGGAATCAAATAAAAACCCAAAAATATTGTCAAACAACTCCAATTGCTCAAATCTATTTTTCAAAGTAGTTATAGCCAAATCAACAACCACAAGAAAATAATTGATTCTAAAAGATTCTTCAAGTGATTGTACTTCTTCTCCATCATCATTCTCGCCAAATTGTTTTTTTCTAAACACATGACGTTTTGTTGGAAGTGTTGGCTCTATACTCATTTCAAGTGCAAGGCTTTTGGCAATATCTATGCAAGACTCAAACCCTTTATTTCTATATTTTTCAAAGAATAACATTACACTTTTTACTTCATTAATTTAGTTCTAATGCACATAGATTTTGATTGTAATTTTTTACTCACCTTATTAATAGTAAATAAAATTTCATACCAAATCATTAAATTAAGTAAGAACTCAAAACTTAAAAGAGAATTAGCTAAACTCTCCGCTTCACTTTTTGTCTTGTCATCTTCATAACTAGAATTATACAATGCTAACAAAGTTAATTTTATTTGAGGTGCTTGAACTCTAATAGTGTTGAGATGTGTGGGGCTCGATTCGATCAACCAATTTAGCTCACCAAGTGGTGGAGAGATGGATTTTTGGGTGGAAGGGTTGTGGAAGCTAGAATGAATAAAGACACAATGATTTATAGTGGTTCGACCTTCTAACAAGCACCTAAATCCACTACCTTAGCTCCCCACTAAGGATTTCACAATCAATCCACTAATTGATTCGTCCCCTTTTCTAGGATTAGGAGGAAACCCCTACAACCGATCAAGCTTCTACCCAAAGCCTTGATCAAAACCCTCTTTTACAAAGAGACAATGAAAGCAAACTTAAACCCTCTAATAGGTGTTTGTTTGCACAATGAGGCACTCACCCAAAACCTAAAACACTTGAGCAAATTTGATAATTTTGGCTCACTAGTGTTTGTCTATACAAGAAATGACAAATTAAGCACTAAGACAATTTCTTGATCATTTGATGTTTTACAATATGAGCATTAGCCTTCTCTTGATGCTTGGAGGTCCATTTTATACTCCCAAATGAGTTTGTAGCCGTTACTAGCCGTTGGGATCAAATTGGAGCCGTTGAGGACTTTATTTCCCTTCATAAATGCACTTCTGCAGCTACCAGTATCGATACACGTGGAACGGTATCGATACGGCCTTCATAGGAACTAGCCGTTGAGCTCTTGCCAGCTGAGGTGTATCGATACGCTTGAGAGCGTATCGGTACGGGTGCACATTTAAATGGTCGTTGAGAAATAGCCGTTGGGGTAGTTGAAATGGGATCGGTACGCTTACCTAGCGTATCGAAACGATCCCGACCGTATCGATACAGCAGAGGCCTGTATCGGTACGGGGTTTGACAGTAGCCAAGTTGGGGCAAAATGGTATCGGTACGGGTACAACCGTATCGATACTGGGACGTTGAAAATACAAGTTTGGCTGTTTAAAACATGAAAAATCTTTGCCAAAAACCTTTTAAAATATCTCAAACATAATTTCAAGTTGTTTGGACTTAACACAAGTTTTAAATTCTTTTCAAATTAGTCCAAACCATTTTTCAATTATTATATCAAAACATTAGTTCTACAATCTCTCCATTTTTTATATAATAAAACTAACTTGAAAAATTGTTTGGGATTCTCCCCCTTAAACTTTAAAAATGTGAATAAGAGATTAAATGTATGAAATCAAATAAAGCTCCCCCTTATTCATTTGAAAATTCAATTTTTCAAACCATACTATTTCTCCCCCTTTTTGTTATATCAAAAAGAATTTAAGACATTTAAGTTCAAAATAACAATAGAGGTAAAAAGTTTTGACACAAATAAGAATTTGGTTTAAGAAT
This sequence comes from Hibiscus tridactylites, assembly GCA_958450335.1. Classification (NCBI taxonomy): domain Eukaryota; kingdom Viridiplantae; phylum Streptophyta; class Magnoliopsida; order Malvales; family Malvaceae; genus Hibiscus; species Hibiscus tridactylites. The sequence continues at coordinate 7,296,343 of OY288272.1, read as the reverse complement.
GGCTCCCCCTTACTCAAAGCATCATAAAAAAAATTAGTCCATCAAATATGATCATCTAGTTGAACAAACTAAAGATAAGACAAATTAAATCAAAACAACTAGAAATTTTACCAACACTTGAACCCAAGGGAGGATGTGAAGCCTTCCTTCTTCAAGTGTTCTTCCTTGTGTGTATGGAGCTCCCCCTCAATGTTTGACTTGTTGAACATCTCCATCACACCTACAATAGACAATCAAGTAACTTTTGGTATCCAAATTGCTTTGGATCCATAAACGTTAGTTGCACAAATTTTAGTCCCCATAGAAATCCATTTTTCAATGTCATCCTTTTTAATTGAAGTACTAAGTCCTTTTGGGACCCAAATACTTCTAAAACATTTTCCTTTAATAAATCTAGGGGCACTAGATTGTCTAACATAAAAATTTGATTTTCCAAAATTGTTTTTCTTGTCTAGCTCTTTGGAAATCAAATCCTTTTCTCCTTGAACTTTTTGAAGCAATTTTTGTAAATCTAGACATTTTAACTCAAACTCTTCAAGTTTTGCTTCAAGTTCAAGTTTGGTTTTAGAAAGCAAATCATTTTGAATTTTTAACTTTGAAATCAATTTATTGTTTTTCAAAATGTGGCTTTTAAAATCTAAAACCAAATCATCATAGGCATCTTGTAATTCATCAAAAGTGTAAGAAAATGAAGTAGATGAATTAGAAGTTACCCTTGAATCTTCTTCGATGGCCATAAGGCAAAGGTTGGCTTGTTCATCGTCGGTGGAGTCCTCATCACTCCAAGTAGCCACATGTGTCTTCTTCTTATGGCTTGAAGTGTTTGCCCTCTCCTTTCTTTTAGGTTCTCGTTCAAGCTCTCTCAAGGCTTTCTTCATGAACGTGGCACACTTCTTGAAGAGATGAACTATCTCTTCATCTTCCTCCTCCTCTTCACTTGAGTAGACATAATGGCAAGTGGAGGATTTGAGAGCCATGACACTTGCATTTATGTCAAGCCCTTTGATTTTATTCTCTCCCATAGCCTTAATTTCTTCCCTCTTCTTCCCATCCTCTTTGTTCTTCTTCATGATTTGATGAGTAAGAAGAGACCCCATGAGTTCATCAAGCTTCAAAGTCTTCAAATTTTTGGCTTCGATGATGGCGGTCCTCTTTGAGTCCCAAGACTCGGGAAGTGAGTAGATGAGCTTTCGAACAAGCTTTTCCTCCGGGATGGCTTCTCCAAAACCTTTAAGACCGTTGGTGATGGTGGAGAACCTATCAAACATCTTCTCGATGTTCTCGTCCGGATCCATTTTGAAGTTCTCATACTCCAAAGTTAGAAGCCCAATTTTGGTCTCCTTGACTTCATTTGTCCCCTCGTATGTGACTTCAAGCTTGTCCCATACCTCCTTGGCACTCTCACAAGAAGACATCTTCTCATAGATGAATGGACCAAATGCACAAAATAGAATGTGCAAGGCATTGCAATTTAGCTCCATCTTCTTGCGATCGTCGGCACTCCACTCCGCTTTACTCCTTTGAGGCACGAACGGGCCATCTTCAACTACATCTCATAGCTTGTAATCTCTTGATTTGATGAAGAACTTCATCTTTGTCTTCCAATGGGCATAGTGAGCTCCGTCAAAGAAAGGCGGTTTGTCGATTGATTGTGCCATTTGAGCCGGTTGATGAAATAGTGATCGAGCTTGCCGGATCTTCTCAATAGGATGTTAATCCTCTTCGATTGAGCCAAGCTCTGATACCAATTGTTGAGATGTGTGGGGCTCGATTCGATCAACCAATTTAGCTCACCAAGTGGTGGAGAGATGGATTTTTGGGTGGAAGGGTTGTGGAAGCTAGAATGAATAAAGACACAATGATTTATAGTGGTTCGGCCTTCTAACAAGCACCTACATCCACTACCTTAGCTCCCCACTAAGGATTTCACAATCAATCCACTAATTGATTCGTCCCCTTTTCTAGGATTAGGAGGAAACCCTTACAACCGATCAAACTTCTACCCAAAGCCTTGATCAAAACCCTCTTTTACAAAGAGACAATGAAAGCAAACTTAAACCCTCTAATAGGTGTTTGTTTGCACAATGAGGCACTCACCCAAAACCTAAAACACTTGAGCAAATTTGACAATTTTGGCTCACTAGTGTTTGTCTATACAAGAAATGACAAATTAAGCACTAAGACAATTTCTTGATCATTTGATGTTTTACAATATGAGCATTAGCCTTCTCTTGATGCTTGGAGGTCCATTTTATACTCCCAAATGAGTTTGTAGCCGTTACTAGCCGTTGGGATCAAATTGGAGCCGTTGAGGACTTTATTTCCCTTCATAAATGCACTTCTGCAGCTACCAATATCGATACACGTGGAACGGTATCGATACGGCCTTCATAGGAACTAGCCGTTGAGCTCTTGTCAGCTGAGGTGTATCGATACGCTTGAGGGCGTATCGGTACGGGTGCACATTTAAATGGTCGTTGGAAAATAGCCGTTGGGGTAGTTGAAATGGGATCAGTACGCTTACCTGGCGTATCGAAATGATCTCGATCGTATCGATACGATAGAGGCCTGTATCGGTACGGGGTTTGACAGTAGCCAAGTTGGGGCAAAATGGTATCGGTACGGGTACAACCGTATCGATACTGGGACGTTGAAAATACAAGTTTGGCTGTTTAAAACATGAAAAATCTTTTCCAAAAACCTTTTAAAATATCTCAAACATAATTTCAAGTTGTTTGGACTTAACACAAGTTTTAAATTCTTTTCAAATTAGTCCAACCCATTTTTCAATTATTATATCAAAACATTAGTTCTCCAAATAGCTTTAACGCTTTTTATTTGACTCTCTCATCGAGTATTACACAAAAATTTCATGTAAAACTTTTAACATTATCAACTAAAACCTTCCATTTTTTAGAACTTGCAAATAATGTGTATATATGTTGAACAATTTCAAAAAAATAGCTTTTAGACAAAAATATGCCATATCCGATATAGTGAGATTAAGACTATGACAAGCACATGACATATATAAAGCCCTTAGATTTATTTCAAATAACCTCTTTTGAACCCCTTGATGTATCAATTCAGATGTATCATTTACCTTTAGGAACTCTAAAAAAACTCATCTATTTTTATTTTATTACTTGCCACATTAACACATCCTACTATCAAACTCAATTGTTCTTGATGACTCACATCTAGGGTACAATCAAGAACAATAGAAAAATATTTTGCCTCTTTAATGATCCTTATTATAGAAGTTCTAACACCATGGGCCAAAAGTGAAATCAACTCATTTTGAATTTTATGACCAAAGTAGTGATAGTGAATTTCTTGACTTTGGATACATCTAACATGATCTTGCATTACTAAATCAAATCCAGCAATCATTTCAATTAAACCTAAAAAATTATCATTACCATCTTCATAAAGTTTTCCACTGCATCCATGAAAAGTTAAATTATTTTTGGCAAGACATTTAACAACGAATATAATTCTTATTAAAACTTGTCTCCAACGTTCTTTTTTTTGAAATTCCTTCTTGCAAATCTTTATCAATACCTTTATTCTTTTCTAATCTTATTCTTGTTTTATTTCAAGTATTTATATTAGTCATATGCTCAACACTATTCTCATGTTGTTTGAGCCTTTCACTCAAATGTTTTCAATCATCCATTCCATCATTTGTTAAAAGACTTATGTTATTTTGAGAACTTAACAATTTACAACAAAAACAATATACTTTATTCACATGTCTAGAGTAAACTAATCATTTTCTATCAAGAGTTTCTCCATTGCTCAACTTTCTAGAAAAATAAGAGTATGAAAAATGTCTAGAAAGACTATCCTTAGCAAATGTAAGATTCAATTCTCTAATAGGGCCTTTTTCAATCAAAATATCTCTAGTTTTAGTATCAAGAACACCCCAATTTCTAAGATCATAGATATCGAAATGAGGAATTATATGTTCATCAATGGCAACATCAACATTTGACTCTTCAAGTACATTATTATGTTCATTATTTAAATTAGTAGTATCATTATTACTCAAATTAGTAGTATCGTCATTAAGAAAATTATCGTCATTTAAATTTTCAGTAGAATGTTCAATATTATTTTCATTTGTGCTCAACTCATCACCATCTAAAGGTTCTACTTGTTTAGGAAATTTTTTTATCTAAAGCTCCCTTTTGTGATTCTATTAATTCATGTGCTCGTTTTTTTGTTTTTCTTTTTTTACTACCGGAAGCATGTTTTCGCATCAACATTATACTATAAAAAATTATAAGAAAAAAAGTATAGAATGGTAGCATCTGAGTCTTTGTCGTTGAAGCTCTGCCTCAAATATGGTTATAGTATATCAACAGTAAATCTTATAAACCGTAATCTCCTTGAATATATGAGCTCTTGCTTTCTTGGAGTATTAATAAGATAGAGAGAAAATGGGTGAAAATTGAGATGTGAAGAACAAACAATGTAAAGATTATTTATAGGTGTATTTAAAATTTTTATTTTATTATTTTTTGAAAATAGACTATTATTAAATCTTAATTATGGCCTTAGAATATACTAATACCTAAACTAATTAAAACTTAAAAGCTTTGTACTAACTATGGCGGCAGACCCACTGTAAATATTTAACAGTCCTTTTTAAACTTAAGTAAATAAATGTTAGAGAACTTTTACTTTCATTTTCTCTTTCTTTCTATAAGTACTCTACTCTACTCTATAGTCTATTGTTTATAATTTATAAAAATTAATAAATCTATTAATTATACTATTATAACTAACGGTCATTATAAATATTGGAGGCCCCCAACAATCAGGGCCATTATTTTTTAATAATCGGTGGGCCCTAGGCGGTTGCCCCTCTCGCCCAGGCCTAGGGACAACTCTGAGGAAGAGCCAACCATGTCCAAAGAAGTCCCAACGGAGGTGGGACAAGTTCCATCCGAATCTTGGGATTTGATGCCACCCGAATCACTCAAGATTCTCCCACCAAAGTGGGAAGTGGAGAACAAGATTGAGCTTGTGCCAAGAGCGGAGTCACCCGCCCTAGCTTGTTTACACAAAGCGAAGAAGCGGACTAAGAAGCGGGCAGATAAAAAATGTAGGGACAAGAACTTTTAAGTTGGAGACTTAGTCCTTACAAAGCTGACCGGGGTATCGCACAATCCAATCACGCAAAAAAGGCTTGTGCGAAAATACGAGGGTTCGTTCAAAGTATTTAAACGGGTAGATAAGAAGACCTACCAGTTAGAGTTGTCGTCAACCATCCAGGCTCATCCATAATTCAATGTCAGTTCAATCAAGCCATACCATCGAGGTAAGTTAGATGCTGATCGAGGCAAGACACACCAAGTGCCCGTCAGGGTAAAGGTCTTCTATGCCAATGAAGTTGGAGACATCCAAGCGGAAAGGGTCATTCAACGATCGAGACATCGGTCGAGGCATGAGTATTTCGTCCTATAAAAAGGACTTCTCGACAACAAAAGGAGTTGGGAGTCAGTCAAGGCCATATGACAGTTCAAAAACCAAGTAAGTTGATACCACCATTTATCTAAAAAAAATTATCTAACAATATCTTCTCGTAGAAATGACTTATTAATCTAGAAACTAGCACCTAAAATAACTTCCTCAGATTGTGCTTCGAAAAGTATTTAAACAAAAAATTTATATATATATAACATTTATTATATAATGTATCATCCGTATGAAAATATATAATAATATCTATTTAAAATTATAAATATTAAATATAAAATATAAACATTTATATTAAATTCTTGAACTCTGGAATAGATTTACTTGTGAAAATATTTCATGCATTGACGATAAAATTTTAATTTTTACAAATGAGTGTAATTTAGAGTTTAAGGTTTATATGTTCAAGTTTTAGAGTTTTTGTTTTAAGATTTAATATTTGAGTTTAAGGTTTAGAATAAGAAATTTAACTTTTATATGGTAGAGTTCAAACATATGTTTTGTGTAGAAAATTTAATAAAGTTAGTTTCATGAAATATGATAATTTTATTATTTAAACAATATATTATACCTATTCAGTTAGTTAAACATATATTATACCTATTAAGTTGCTTAAAACGGTTTATACGTTTTTTAGGTTTAAACGGTATATACGGTGAGAATTAATAATCTTATTATTGTACTTGTTAATATTTAATAGTTTAGTATTTAATAACATGTGCATATTGTCACGGAATATGAGTTTAAGTCCGAGTCACACACAAGTATAATTGTTCAAGAGATTTTTAAAGAGGTTTTGGGCTTGAAGAGACTATTAGACCTAGCCCAATCTATGGATGATTATAGAAAACCCACACATTTACATCTATGTGAACACACCGTGTTGACATAGGATATTCTTTCCTTAAATATAGATTGTAATCTAGAGAATATTCTATATTTGTATCATTTGTGGTTGGTGAGCTTCGATTATAGTCGTCGAGCTAAATCATTAGGGATCGTTGGATTTAAGGGGACTCAACTATAAATAAAGGCCTTCTCCAATTCATTTGTATCATTCATCATTTGAGTAGCCAATATATGTTATTTCTTTATTCTTTGTAACATTTTTCATTCGCTTGCTTTTACATAAAAAGCGTTTGTCTTTCCAGTGCTTAGTAAGAATTTAATCTTTTGAAATAAATTTTAAGCTTACCTATGTGTCTGTCTTAAGTTACTTGGCTTAATTATTTATGGCAGCATAGAATCATTATACAACTATACCACCAAAGATTAACATTGTTTGCAATCCTTGTAATATATAAGTATCTCATCAACACCTTTAATATAAAATAAAAAGGCAGTTGATGTGGGTAATAGATTAGCTTCAAGTTCACACGCTGGCTTTGTATAGTTATGGAATGAATTTGAAAATGAATTTTCTTATTATTATTTTTTTCACCTAAACTTAAAATGTTGATATATAATTCTCCATCAAAGAAGATACTATCCCCATAATAATATCCCTCAACTAATAGTCTTTTTCAACGGTGGTTCATCTCTCGTCTCCTAGCCTACACAATGCTAAACTTGTATTGTTTCCGCAGAATATTACCGCAACTATGCATTGTGATGCATCAGAGGAAGATGGTTCAACTGAACTTATTATGTAACCAATATTATTCCATTCAGAACGATTGAAGTGAAACAATCTTTAAAATTTGATATCGTCGACAACGAAGGAAGCGTGTCATGTTCGAATCTCCTTAATCCATATTATTTATAATCCAAAGTGTGTAAATTAAAGTGTTTTTAAATGTTTTTATACATCCAAAGAGGAAAATTTGTAGATTACCATTCAGAGCGACTGGTAGTGAAATAATTTTTAGATGTTTTTATTCATCCAAAGTGTGTCATGTTGAGTCTCCTTAATCTATATTTATTTTATTTTTTCCCGGCATTAACAATAAGTTACCATATATATTGAAGTTTGTGTTTTATATCATAAAATTAGGACTAAATTGATAAAATGTATAAATAATGGGGATCAAATTGTAATTATACAATTTTTTACTAACTGTCACGTCGTTCCCTCCGTTAGCTTTTAATGGCAGGTGGTCACATTGAGACTACTTACTTAGTTGAGTGGTCATATTGCCACAATTAAAAGTATAGTGGTTAAATCGAGACCAACCTCATAGTTGAATGGTCGTTTAAGTAATTTATCCTAAAAATACATTTATATCATAAATAATGAGAAATATATGATGCACCGGTGGTGGTGGAAACATTTTCTTTCACAAGTGCCCTAATTTTAGGGGTTAAAGATCTAATTTATGGTTTATAGTTTAGGGGTTTAGAACTTATAGTCTATGGTTAGAATTTACGGTTTAGTGTTAGCTTTTAGGATTTTAGGTTATGTTTTAGGGTAATATGGTAGGGATTTATGTTTTTACCTATAACCCCTAAATTCTAACTCTAAACTCTAAATTCAAACCACAATCCCTAAATTCTAAGCACATAAACCTAAACCTTAAACTTTGAACCCTAAACTAGATCCTTAACCCCTAAAATTAGGGCGTTTGTAGAAACAAAATATTTACACCACCAATGCATGGTATAATTACCCCATAAATAATATATAAAAATAATATTTTTATTATGGTAAAACTTTGATACACATGTCATGAAAAATTAATTTTACACAAGCCTGTGTTTTTACCTTATAAATACAAATTCTAAATTCATAATCCTAATAACCTAACTCTAAACCCTAAACTCTAAACACTAACTTTAAATTCTAAACCCTACAACTTAAACCCCTAAACTTTAAACCCTAAACTACAACATTATCCCCTAAAATTAAAAGGCTCGTGTACACAGTATGTGTATTGAAGTTTTTCTCTTTTTATTTATATATGGTGTAAACTATTGTAATGGTCACTTAAGTTTAGTAATTGTACATTTTTTGTCACTGATTTTGAAAATTAAATGTTATGGTCACTTAATTTTCGTTTTTTAAACGTTTGGTCACTTTGGTCGTGTTAATTGATGTTAGACAGACGTGATGAGTTGGCACAGTAAAAAAATGATAAATTGTTAGATAATCTCTCAATTATTACTTCACTTTTATTTTAACCACCGAAATAAAAATAATTTATATAATTATATATTTAATCTTTCATATTTATAAATTTTTATTTTTTTTCTCCACTCCATCATCTTTCTCACGACTGTTGCATACCCATCTATAAAATGAAAATGGCTATATACTGAGCATTTATTTACGCCAGGTTTCAAAGGAAGACAGAGGACAACGAGTTCACAGTAAATCGATAGCCATGAACATGAACAAACTTGGGAATAGTTGATAAATCAACAACAATTCCCCAAGAAAAGAAGGTCAAACCAGATCAAAGGGTGAAAATGTAAAAAAACATTTTCAATAATAATTATAATATTTAGTTTTTAAACGGAACAGCAGAAATGTACATGTGATAAATTTTAGTGGACATTGCAGTAGTTTACCCTTATTTTTTCGCTGTCAGGTCAGCAAGCCGTTTAACGGCAACAAACGGTTGAGTGATAAAAAATTTACGTCCCGTAAACGTAATTGACTTTATTGGTCGTTTTTCAAAATCGGTGACCAACTCTTTATTAAGGGAACTATAAGTGACTATTTAAGTTATTAAATCTAAATTTTATTGGTTGAGACCACATAAAACATGATGAATTAATCCATCTAATAAATTCTAGCTGAGTTTGTCAGAATCTTGGATCCGATGCTGAATATTAGCGAGACAGTCAACTATAAACACGCCCACTTAATTATTTAAACCATATATCTACAAAATTACAATAATCTGAGGACTTCCGTAATGTTTTGAAAACGATTTCTTTCACAGATTTGGCAGCATCTTTGAATTTGTTTCCTCGCAGGCTGCCACGTAAAACCCACAATTTTGCAGACATGTCTGCAACCCTGCAAAATGGTGCATATATTTCAATGCAGGGTGCATGGTTTTTCAAACAAAAACTGCTCAATTTGAGGCTACTTGCAGCTTGGGGAACTGGGATGTTAGGTCAAGTTTGGGATTGGGGAAATAAGATTTGTCATTTTTTTCTTCTTCTTGGTTGTTTTTTAATGAATTTTGTACTGAATATGGAAAAGACAATTTGTTCATTTTTTTTCTTTTGATGTCAATTTTTATTCTTATACATCGTGGATGATGTTTTTAGACAGTCGGAACTTTGTTTTGAGAAATATTTTAATATAAAATAAATAAATTTATTCAAGAGTCAGGTTTAAACAAGTTGAGGTATGACTTTTTGTCTGTAATTATTTCATTTGACTAACCCATCGATCCAAAATTATTGGTAATTTTAATATAAAAATTAAACATTTACATATTTTATTGACCAAGTTACTATAGTTAATGGGCATTTTTAGGCTGGGGTTAGTATTGGACCTTAATCTTGTATGACGTGACAATATAAATATATACCTGCAAATTGGTCCAAGATGAATCCGAATTTTATAAAAATGATTCATGGGAGTTACATTTAGTAAAAAAAGTAATCTAGACGATAATGGATCTAGAAGAGATTTCGGTTGTCCAAAATTGAATAGTTTTTGTTTCTCTTTTAATTTTAATATGATTCTTTTAAATTTTTAAATTTATATTGAAATTTATTTTTAAACATTTTTAGTTAAGTATCTTTAAATTTTCAAAAAAATAATTTTTTAAATCAATTCATTTTTTTATAAATTACGTGTATATTTTATGATACATGTTCATTTGAATTTTTAATAAATTTAAATATATCCTTAAAAATGTTTTGCTATACACCATAAATCTAGTCTCATTTTACTCGGCTGCTACTAATATTAAAATACATTAATTTTTGGTTTAACAATGGATATTAATATGATTCAAGTAGAGTATGGACATGTACGGAGTTACTAAAGTGACTTAATGGTTTATTAAATTCTTATTAATTTTGAAGTTAAACTATTGTATTTTTCCTATTGTCTAAGCATAACTTGGCATGTGAACTTAGATATATACAGCTGTTGTGGAGGCTAGTTCGTATAGATCAGCTGGGATTCTAGATGGATGGTGAAGAATAAGAGCACAGAGGAACCCACCAATAGAAACAGAGGAAACGAATAATATTATATTCTTATATACGAGCAGTCCAGCCAATTCTGATTTGGAGAATATGTACAAAACCAGAATTTAATTTATTTTTTCTCAACTCTCTTGTTTAATTAATTAGGATGAGTCTACCACGTGCGACGAACACCGACGAACACCACTAATGATGAACACTGATGAACATCATTAAATTAATTAATAAAGATTTAAAATTTCAAAGACCCGTCATACAATTAATAATTATTTTTATAAATTCAATTAAATTATTTTTTATATATATTAAAATTTTATTTTTTTAATAAGGGTAAACTATATATTTAGTACCTCACTTATTTTTGTATTTCTATTGAACCTTTATTATTTAAATATTATTTTAATTTGATCATATTCTTTATAAAAAAATCATTTAACCCTTAACCCTTAAACCTTAAACCTATACCCTAAATTATATACCATTAAAAATAATTTCACCACCAATTTGTATAAAATTATCTTCGAAATTGTTGTTCATAATATAAACAACCAGTCAATGAAAAATAACTGTTCTGAAAAAAATTAAGAAATAGGGTAGGCGAATTTTTCTTGCAGACATAATAAGATACAAGGTTTAGGGTAACGAAGAACCCGCAATAATTGCATAGTAAAAACAATATTTCAATCCACCTCAAAGCATGTGCATTAACATTGTAATAATTAGGTCGACAGCATAATTAATAAAATAAAAAATATCTTTACCAAAACAGAACTAATATTGAAACAAAACCCAAAATCTAAAAACTTCTGAAAAATAAAAAACATTAAACCGACCCTTGTCATGGAATAGTAATTGGCTAAACCATGATTCTTAGTTCTTATCAGAAAAGCTATTTTTCATTGATTGTTTGTTTATATTATGAACAACAATTTTGAAGATAACTTTGTACAAATTGGTGGTGAAATTATTTTATTGGTATATGGTTTAGGGTATAAGTTTAAGAGTTTAAGGTTTAATAGTTTAGAGTTTTAGGTTGAGGGTTAAGGGTTAAATTATTTTTATAAAGAATAAGGTTAAATTGAAATAATATTTAAATAATGAGGGTTCAATAGAAATATAAAAATAGGTTTAGGGTATAGGTTTAAGAGTTTAAGGTTTAATAGTTTAGGGTTTTAGGTTGAGGGTTAAGGGTTAAATTATTTTTTATAAAGAATAGGGTCAAATTGAAATAATATTTAAATAATGAGGGTTCAATAGAAATACAAAAATAAGTGAGGTACTAATTATATAGTTTACCCTTATAAAAAATAAAATTTTAATATATATAAAAAAATAATTTAATTGAGTTTTTAAAAATAATTATTAATTGTATGACGGGTCCTTGAAATTTTAAATCTTTATTAATTAATTTAATGGTATTCATCGGTGTTCATCATTAGTGGTGTTCATCGGTGTTCGTCGCACGTTGTAGAATTTTCCTATTTAATATATTTAGAAAGATAAAAAAAAAGTTGTATAGTTAACTTATATAGTAATTTGTAATGCAAGGTAAGGTCAGGTCCATCAAGGTTAAAGTTTCATGATGTTTGATAGTTATAAAGTGTCGATTACAAATTAGTTGCCCACAAATGGCACAAATAGACCAATAGAAACAATCCTAGCTAAGCTAGCTTTTAAAGAAATACCGATATATAACTATATGTATTTAACTTTTAATGAGGATTTTGCACCGATCCGACTCAGTACCTATTTTTCATTGTTTTAACCCATATTTATATGTGAAAAAGGAAAAAAAATATAATGTTACCGAGTTAAACTAACTTCCTTCTAATATGTGCTCAATTATGGGAATTGAAATAATGTAATTTTTCGGTGCCAATATTTATGGTCTCACACTAAAAATTAGGTTTAAGGTTTAAAGTTTAAGGTTATAATTTGTAGTTAGGGTTTAGAGAATTTGGGATAGGATGTATCTTTTAAGGTATATGGTGTAGGGTTTAAGATTTAGAATTTAAAGTTAGAGCTTGAAATTTATTTTTTTTAATATTTTTTAGTGTTTGTGTATAAAAAGAGACACCGAAAAAGGGTAGAATATTTTTATCCCAATTATGGGCGAAAACCAAAAGGTAAAAGACCAACACTTTGCTCATAGTAGTACGACTCTAAATAACACATTGTTCACAATTATGTGAAAATATTGTATTCTTTTAAGTGTTACGGTGTTAAAAAACGATGTCACTTTAAAATTTTATTTTTCAATTTAAAATGACATTTGAAGTGTCTCTCAAGTCGTTAAAGAATGAAATTATGATTGTTAAAGAACGAGTACATGACACCACATACTCATTTTTTCTGCAGCCATGGTGCCATGCATTGGTTCTTTAATGATCATAATTCTACTCTTTAACGACTCGATTAAGAAACATACTTAAACTCGCATAAAGAAAGAATTATTTCAAGTGTGCACGTTAAAGAGTATGGGCAACTTTTGGTTTTTGTAATATTAAGCTATCGTAAACCTTTTTTCACCACAAGGTAATCCAACCTACTACCCAATCAAAGGGTTGGGATTTCCCCCATTGCTTTCTCTAAAGAATCAATCTTTAATCCATAAAAGCATAAAACCTTCCCGATAAAATACCATTACTTTCTCAAAAGAAGCCAAAGAGTGTTACATTATTTTTTTACAGAATAATAACAAGTCAAAGTTACTCATTAAGCTCTAAGCCAAGAATAGTTAACAATCTCGCATTAGAAAAAATAGTTTATATTAAGCATCGGTTTGCCATTTTTCCTATCATGAAAGGTGCAACTGGGAGAGAGGGTTAGGTCAAGTTGGACGACAAACCCAACCCCATAGCCAATATCTCCACATCTTAAAGTTTTAACAGTTTTTATACTCAAAAACATCAAGCCGAATTTGGTACATCTGCTTTATATGGTTGGACCATCAAAAACTATAAAAGATTGTTACAACACATACGTTAGGTTTTATCTGCTTGTTTTTTTCTGCCAAAACACTCTATATAAGCAACAATCATTTACCAACAATCAGTTGGACTGGTGTGATTAGGCGTTAGATCCCTTAAGTTGTTAATCACCTTGTCATTGAGGTGCCGATTTTTTCTATTAACTAAACTTATTTTATACACTATTAATATGACTTTTTTTAACAACACTATTAATATGTTAAATATTAACTATTCAAAAAATATGTTAATTGACCTAGTGACTAAGAATGTTTATACTGTCTCATCTTGTATGTGTTCGAATCTCGGCGTAAAAATGTAATATCTCTCTATTTAATCAAAAGAAAATATGTTAAATTTAATAAAAAAATATGTTAAATATTAATCATATGAAATATATGCATATCATTTTTAATGTGGATAGATATTTATAACTTTGATTTTAAAATTTTAAGATAACTTTCTTTGGGTTTTTTTGCCAATTTTCGATTAGGTTAGGTACCTTGAAATATTAAGGTAACTCTCTTTATTTTTAAAAATTATATCGTTTGGAACTAGCGACGGGTCTTCACAATATAGTTTAAGGTGTCTAATTAATTTTTTCAAAACTTTTGAAAAGTTTAAAAAAAGTTTCCAACAAATTTGAGAGGATAATTAAAAATATTCAAAAGTTTTAACTTTAATAGAGTTTCTATAAATTTTGAGCTACCTAATTAAAATTTTAAAAGAATTTTAAGGGTATAATACAAACAATATCCCAAAACTTTAGGGGTGCCAAAGCCCCTTCTGATTCTATTCACGGTAGAAAAAAAATAGTTTTCTTCTTCTTAGAAGACTTGAATTTAAGAAGTTATATCTACAAGACATACGTGGGTTAATTTAGTTAAGGGTTAAAATAAATAAATACTATCATAAGAGCATATTAAGAATATAAAAAATATTACACGTGAAATCAATTGAAAAATCTTTAAATTTGAAATCTTGAGAATACACCAACTTTATATATTTAATAAAAAAATTTATAATCTTAACTTACTCGACGAAATTAGTTTATACTTAAATTATAAAATAGATAATTAACGGGCTGATTCGAGTGTTAAGTAGTTTAATATCGTAATTTTTTAGTTCGATTTCTTGTATATACAGATAATTTTTATTGAAAGTCCCACTCATCAAAATTAAATATATGATATAAATCAATTCAAAATAATCGGAGTAAAATCTTAAAAAATTTGAGAGAACAACAAAAAAAAAATTATAAAACAGATAAAAAGAAAAGTTAAATTAAGAAAGAAAAAAGAGGTGAATTATTAGAGTAAAAAATGGAGAAGAGAGAGACATCAAAGATAAAGGAATATCCCCATCAATCGGAGGGTCGAGATCAAGCAAAAGCGATAGTAATGCATCCTTCTGTGAGCCTCAGCCACAGTTTGATTGAAAAGGATGCCATCTCCATTGTCCAATCAATCCCCTCCCCCCGGCCCCAAGCTTGTTTTATTTTTTCTCCCAAAAATGAAGGGTAATTTTACAGGCTCGAGCAACTTAAATCAGACATAATAATTAGGTAACTGATTTTGAGACCCTTAAATGCCACGTCCCACTCCTTTTATCTATTTCACCCTCTCCCATTACTTATATTACTTTATAATTAAATGCTATTCCCTTATATAGGATATTTTCATGTACCTTTTCAGAACACCCAGTTAAAAAATTCAAGCCCTTGTCTGCAAGGACATTACGTGCAAACATGGACTACGTGACCATTACGAATTTTAGGGTTAGGGTTTGGTTTTGTTGGTCAAATACAGACCATACATCTCGACAATGACTTATAATTATAATTAAAATATGCATTTTATATTCTTAAAAGATATACTAATAAATAATATACGTTAAATATAGGTTAAAAGTTAATATTATTGTTTAGCTACTTCAATAAATATAACTCTCCTTCTGTTTTCTTTTTTTATAGTTGCAGACCCAACTTTAAATCTTGTTGTTCAACTGATCTATCCATTTCCAGATTTTAATGGATCTTTCTTCTGCTTCTTCCTAGAATAATTTTTATGATGTAATTAATAAAGTAGAAGAGAATATCAGAAAAAAGTAGAAGATAACAGGAAAGTATCATGATTTCCCACATACATTTTCAACAAGAAGAAGACTGTGTGAAAAGATTCTCTCAAGTTCCACTGAATGAATTATATAATATTAAACCACCCAGATTATGATTTGGTTTTTTATTTGGTATTTAATCACTGACTAAGTCAAAGGCTGTGGGTATGGATATTTCTTCTTTCTGTGTTCATATATAGTTTTGTTACACCAAATAATCTGTAAAAAATGACATTTATTTTTCTTACCATTAAACCCTAAGTTACCTAACCAGTTTAAACATGAGAAAAAATGGATGAATTGGTTTAGCAATATAAATCAACTTTACTTTTATTTTTTCAGTCAATTTAGTTATTGCTTTTGGTATTTTAATATTTAAAGAAAAATTACAAGGGTGGGGGGAGGTTAACTAAGAAAGGCCTTTCCCCTCTCCAAAAGAAAGTTTAGTTTCTTTTTACCTATCTTCTGCAAACCATTTGGTTTTGAGCTCCTTTGTTTAATTTATTACATACCCTTTTGTTGGAAAGACAGAGTAAAAAGCAAACCAAAACACTGTCTTGTTTTTTGCAGATCAGAGCTTTAAAGACAACATGGGTACTTTCTGATAACTCTTCTTCCAGAAGATCATCTTTCTTCTCTCTTTTTCTCTTTTATATTGCCTTTATATGCTTTGTTTTTGTTGTAGCTTCTTTCTTAAATCTTTTCTCTGAAAGAAAGGGAAAAAAAACCCCCTCCATATCTGATATCTTTCGTCTTCCTTTTACGTCTTTCCTTGTTTTTGCTATCTCTGGTCTGTGTATCTCTTCTCATGGATTCTGGTAACAGTGGTAGTGTGCAATCTTCGAGTTGCGGCAGCGAAGAGTTTGATTCACGCGCTGACTCGATCTCAGCTTTTTTTAACAGTAACCCTTCGAGCCATATTGGTCATGATCCTTCGGGTATCCAACAGCCGCCGTTGCAACTGCCGGTGATGCAACACCACCACCACCACCACTTGTTGGACCCTTTATCGAACTACTTCGATCATCCATTACCAAGTGTGACAAACCCAAATTCACAACTCAACCTCGACGCGATTTGGTCCAAAAATATAAGATCTGAGCCCAATTGCCACGATCTTGGAGTTGGTGGTGGGTTTATGGCTTCACAACAAGCACAAAGCAGAGCCACGTTTTCTTCTGTGCAGATCCCACACGGACCAGAAAGTGGTACGAAAGGTTCGGTTTCAGGCACAACTGACCAACCCAACAACAACAACAATATGGTGCGTAACTCAAAGAAGAGATCCAGGGCTTCTCGGCGTGCACCAACAACCGTTTTGACGACAGACACAACCAATTTCCGAGCCATGGTTCAGGAGTTCACCGGGATCCCTGCACCGCCCTTTGCCTCCTCGCCTTTCGCAAGAACCAGGCTTGATCTATTTGGCACGAGTTCCACCATGAGATCGACTCAGTTAGACCCTTGTTCTCCTCATTATCTTTTAAGACCATTTGCCCAAAAACTCCAGTATCCTCCCCCATTGATTTCTTCTTCTACAGCTTCTTCTTCCATGGTTGATGCTATAGCTTCTACACCTAGTACTAATTCTACTTCCGGTACAACTTCCATTAACTACCAACTACCCTCCGAGTTAGGCCTTTTAAAGCAGCTGCCTCAAAATGCACTCAACAACATCAACATGCAGAACCCAATTCTTAACTTCGTATCTCTCCTTCAACCCAATTCCACAGGGTCCCTGGATATTCCATCGAACGAGTCTCCGCTCAAAATGGGTGTTTTTGAAGAGTTCGGTTTGAGCCAGGGGCATGGAAATAGCAACCACAGCAGGGTTCAAAACATGGTTCCATCATCAGATATTGGACCATTGCCGATAAACGACAACAGTGCTAATCCTTCGAGCTGGGGAGAACCAACAGGGACTCAAGCCATCCGTGGCAGCTACAACAGCAACACTCAAAGAGTGCTTAGTAATGGGGATTTTCATGGCGATAAAGGGCCAGAAATGTAGCAGACAAGAAATGAAGGTATGGTGGAATCATGGATATGTTCATCTGATTAGAATTGTCTAAAAATATTATCAACAAAATGGTAAAAATATTATCAACAAAGAATATCAAGAAAATGATGGTGAATATATTTATATCATCATGATGCATGAAAGAGATGGAATCTTCCTTGTTCACATTTTAACCATGATTTTCAATGTATATGTAAAACAAAACACTGCCCCCCCCCCCCCCCCCCCCCCTAAAGTTTAAACCCTCCTTTTGGATTTAATTATATGTAAATGGTAGTAACCTCTGGATATCACATTTTATCATGGTATTATTATGTTCATCATATATAGACGATCATGGCCTTTTTCAACGTTGTCGTTGGAAACCATGAAAATCTGTGTTTTAGGTTTATTTTCTTTGTGAAAATTAATGTTGAGAATTTGCAACAGCAAAAAAACCCTAATAATTTACTGTGAGAAAGCAAATGGCTGGAGTTTTGTCTGGTTCTTTCTAATTTCACTCTATTTTAAATATAATCAAGACTCATATGTTTATCGAACATCAGAATTCTCATCATGATTATAAAAATTATGTATGACCTAGGATCTATTTCCTGCGGGAATTTGTGCTTCAGTATATATAGTTCTATGTTTCTTCATATAATCTGATGATTGATTATGTTTTACACTTTTGTAATATAGATAGAAAGATGCCCATAGTTTTATAAACATGCAGAACAAAATTCCCAAATTAAAGAAATCATTAAATATGCATAAGCAGTTGAGGAACTGTTTGGAATTCCAATTATTAATATTTAGGTCCATATCTTAGGGTTTGGCTCATTTCACACGTAAAATCATATGGTTGCACGTTTTGGACAAAACAAGCTTTTTCCTTTTTAAAATGGTATTTGTGGTACAACCATGATTTCCTTGCTGCCCATCCGTCCTAGGCTATTGGCACTATGGGGACAATTTATTGTTGGAATCTAAGTTCTATATTTCGTTTCTCATTGCCCTAAGATTATCATTTTTCCAAATTTATAATTTCAGTTCATTATAGTTTTGATATGGATTATCATTATTATTCTCAAAGTATGTTTTTATTTTTATCTAATCTAAATCTAACTTACTATGATTATTTGATATCATTGGTATCATGATCTATATAGTTGTCGTTGTTATTATTATTGTTGTTAATCGATAATAATAATAATAATAATAATAATAATAATAATAATAATAATAATAATATCCTTTTACTTTATGTAAAACTTGAACGTTTTACATTTTTTTTCAGATTGATGAATGAAGATAAATGGATGGTTGAAATTAACAATAAAAAATAAAAAATTATCTCAAAAAAATATATAAAAATAATTTTAACTATTTATTTACCATAATCCATCAATTCAAAAATATATATAATAATAATTAATAGTAACAACGAGATAAAAGCAACTTTTAAAAAAATCGGCTATCAATGTGTGATAAAGTGTGGGGGTAATATATAGATCATGATTGATAGATCAAATTCCATTGATTGATAGATCATCATTTCTTTCACGTCAATAATACAAACCTTCATCCTTTAATTTAAAAATAAATAAACATAATAAATAAATCAAGACCTAAACGTTATACATTACTAATATATATTTATAAATATAAACCTTAAATGCATATTAACAACACATATCATGAAAGAGGCATAAGATTTTGGGGAAGTTTTAAAAAGAAATTAGCATGTTTTATTTGTTGTACAGAAGTGATTAGGCAAGGATATATGGAGATGAAAGGGGCCAGGGCTTTAGAGAGAAGAGAAAGGTGTGACATTTCTTTTAGCACATATATATCATGGTGGCCCATGCTCAGTGACTACCAATACCATAGATTAGCTAGCAATCATAGCTAGCCTCAGCCCACACGCTACCAAACCCACAAATTAGTGGCAAACCGGAAAGGAAAGAGAGAGAGAGAGAGAGAGAGAGAGAGAGAGAGAGAGAGAGAGAGAGAGAGAGAGAGAGGAATATATATGCTAATAATAATAAAGCATATATTCAAGATTTTTAAGTACCCAAATGCTTGGAATTAGGGGTGTGAAAAAAAATCGATTTGAAATTTTGAATATTTGATTTGTTTTTTTATTTTTTGAATAATTTAGATTAAATATTCAAAAATTTTGAATCGAATATAGATAATTATTTCACATTTGGATCAGACATTTGATTATTTGATATTCGAAATTTTAAAAATTTTATATGTATGTATATTGTTATATTCGATATTTTTACTTGTTATATATGAAAAATTAAAATTTCCATGGATACAAATATTGTTATATTCATTAATTTGTTGATTGTTCTAAAACCTAATTTTTTTCATGGATAGGACTAGGGGTGTTCTTTTTCGGATATCGGATCGGATCACCTAAATAGCGATCTGTATCCGATCCGAAAAAATCCGATATTTGAAAATCCGGATATCCGAATTTTCGGATCGAATATTCAGATATCTGAAATTTATGACTTTATTTGATTATTTTTTTAATTTGACGGTCCTATCCATGAAATTTTTAGTTTTTCGAATATAACAATCAACAAATTATTAAAAATAACAATATTTGTATCCATGGAAATTTCAATTTTTCATATATAACAAGTGAAAATATTAAATGTAATAATATACATACTTATAAAAAATTAAATTTTTGAATATCGGATATTCGACTCGAATGTAAAATAACTATCCGTATCGAATCTGAAACTTTTAGATATCCGATCCGAATTATTCAAAAAATAAAAAACGAATCGAATATCTAAAATTTCAGATCGGATCAACAGATAATCATATCGGACCAATCAGATCAAATTTTTTTACACACCCTTAGATAGGATCAGATACAAATCGCTATTTAAGTGATCTAAAATTTTCAAATATCTAAAATTTCGTATCAGATCCGATTTGACATTTGAAAAAGAACGCCCCTACTTTGAATAAGACAAACTTTTCTTATTTATAGAAAAATAACATTATTTATATTCCGTTTTTATTACCTTTATTATTATTATTATTTTTGCAGTGGGTTCCGAATGTTTTCCTCAATGGGGGAAAAGTGAAAACAGTGTGTATTATTTTAATATATATGTGAAATATATTTTGTAATCATTTCGTATGATTACTCCATGGATATTCTTCTTTAATTCCTTGTTTTTAAGCGGTCCATTTTCCTAAAGAGTAAAATGAAATGGTTTATGACCAACTACATAAATCATGATGATGCTGGACAATCTATGTTTTCATATGTGAATTTAAGGACTAGTTTATTATTGTTTTTAAAACTATTGCGAGGAAAATTGTTGAAAGGTTGAGTTTAAGATTTAAAACATCAAAATGTGTTCGGAAATGATAAAATATTTATTTTAAATATGAAAACTAGTATTGATAAGTCTTTTTTGTGCCATGTTACAATGAGAAAATGAACAGAGGATCTAACCGGGGAAAACAGAGCAGTTTCCAATGCATCGCAATCGTGCCGGTTCCGGTGTCGTTTCTCCGGGCTGCGACCGCCCATCTCCACCACATTACCTCCAATTCTGTCATTCTAACAAAGAAACGGGATGAATAAAACATCTCCCCAACAGAGATTGTTTGTTTACGCAATACTTTCTCCAAAAACCGCAAGCACTTTTTCTTAGGCTAACAAACAAGCTTCGGGAGATTTAATGGCGTTAGATCCCTTGTCAACTGTGGGGCGGCTTTCGGATTACTTGCCTCCACGGCGAGTTACTTTCCTTCTGGTTGGACTAGTTGCGTTTGGTGTTCATTCATAAAACAGACAACGCTTCTAATTATTTCTTTTTGTAATTTGATGCCTACACGATACTCATACTGGTTAGTGATTGCATAGATTACTCCATATTTTCTTACTCTCAATTACACCTAAACTTTCACTCAATTCAGAGCAAATCACTTGGATATATATATATATATATAGCTTTTCTCAAATTTCATGTAATGTATTATTAAGGGCTAGTTTGAGGAGTGAAGTTACAAAATTTCACAGATGTGAATTGAATAATAAACTTTGAGAGCGTAAATATAATTTTATTATCACATTAATTTATAAGTTTAAGGATAATTGTATTTTTATAGTTGTTCAAAATTTGTAATGTTGTTTCTCGTTTTTAATTTTATTAATTTGGCTCTCGGATTTTTTAATTTCTATCGATGATATATTTTAACTCATGAAAATCATCATTGATGGTTACAATACTGACATACCTTAATTCGTGTGATTGATGAGTGACAAATCCATTCCTAAATATCAAGTTTGGATGATCATTGAAGTTGAATCATTTATCTAAGATAAAAATTTCGAAGAGCTTTCAATTTAAACATTCTCTAATTTTATTCTGATGGCATAAAAAATATTTAAATCGTTTTTTTAAATCAAGTCACAACGACGGTTGAAAGAAATATCATAAACCATAAAAAATTAAGTCTACTTATTGATTAAAACTTTCTCCAATCTTGTTTTTTTTGTGTTTGCCAACCTAAATGCAATCAAATTTGTCTTTTAAAATTAAATCTCACGATCTTTGAAGACGCTTGATCGATTTTCAAGCAAACAATCCTTTAAATTTGTTTTAAAAATCAAGTCTCGGTTATTCATCTAAAATAAAATTAGACTACCCCTTATTGAAACTTTCTTGATGAAAAAATAAACAGTGATCATAAATTTATGGAGATCATAAATCAAATATTATAAAAGAATTTTAGTTTGACGGTATTATGATATAAAATTTTAAAAATAAAAAATAAGTAGTATAGATAATCATTGTAGCTACTCTTTTGGCTCAATAATATCCGAGGTAAAATAATTGGATTGCATTATTTAGACATTGCCATACTTGACTTGACATAGTTGGACCGACTAATGTGTATATAACGGGGGTATTCTTTTGTTTCTCTGGCCAAATTCTTGGACAATGACTTTTAAGACTGTTGTGTTGTATTCTTATGAGCCACGTGTTTTAAGAGGAATTATTAGAGAAAAGGTCAAAGCATGGCATATCCTTCTTTTTAAGTATATCAACAAATTTATTTTTAATAAAAAAGTGATATAACTTTATAATTTGTTTATGGTTTTTTTAAAGGAAAAACATTGACAATCTAAAATATAAACTTTAAAATTAAAAACATCGCATAATACACTTTTTATTTCTATGTTTTACTTGACGGAAAAGTTAAAACATTAATCCAATAATTATAACTATAAAATTGTTTAATGTGCCCGTAGAAGCTAATTAGTGAAGCTCGGAACAATGAAACTGCTTCAACATTTTAAATTAATTTTGACAGGCGATGGTATTAATTTCAGTGTAATTAAGGATTCATTTGAATCTCACCGCACCTTTTGTCGCAGAGAAACCCGAAGCTAATAACAAAATTTAAACGCACAAAGTATGCTTTAACAAAATCATATCATAATTACGTTATATATGGTTGCAATCAACACATTTTATTAATTTTTTAATGTTAATTTTTACTAAATGAATTTTCGCATGATAAAAATTATTATTTAAATTTAATTTACAGTAAATATAAGTAAAGATTCATTAAAATAACATAAAAATTAATAAAATTAATAGTTTTTATTGATTCATACAATAAATAACGTAACGCAATAAACTTATGATATAATTTCACCAATACAATGATTAAAGCTTTAGTGGAATAAAATAACTTAATATATATACACACATTTAATTTAATGGTGTTTGTCATTGTTTATTAAAATTGATTTTAATCTTAAAAAATCAAAGAAGTCTATTTGCAGGTGAATTCGGCCAGATATACGCTTTAATGGAATTATTTGGAAAAATATCGTCAATGGGGAATATATGGAAAAATACCTCATCTAGCCCACGTCAGGCCAAATCGCGTCCTACAACTGCAAGGTGCGAGATCTAAAATCGCGTTGTACACGACGCGACCTCAGTCCGATGTGAATTATATTATTGGTATTTTTAATATATATATATATATATATATATATATATATATATATATATATATATATATATATATATTGAAGTCACATTCGGTAGGACACGACTTTCCTCGAGAATTTCAAACGTCTCGCCGCGATAAAATGAAGTCACGTTGTGTAAGCCGCGATTTCTGCGTTAATAAATTGGAACAGTTGAAAATTAAATTACCGCAATATGGTTATGAAGAAGTCGCGATGTGTAAGACACGATTTCTGAAATCGCGTAGAACATGACGTGATTTTCATTCAGTAATCGCACCCCAACCGATGCGATATCCACTATAAATTGTCCCTACCACTCCTTCTACCCCACACCCAAAATATTAACTCTCTCAAATCTTCTTTCTTGGTTGATTTCTCGTGATTGATATAATGGCGGGATTGATAAGGTTGGATCACAAGCACGTGTTCGATTATCATCAAAGATATGTAAGTTTTATCTCGTTTTATTTTTGATTATTTTATTATATATTGTTAATAATAGATACGTATTTTTGATATATTTTTATATACTTTAATTTTTACATATGCGTTTATTTTTTTAGAGTATGGAACGATGTTTGGAGGTTTCTTACAACTGGATGATGACATTACCAGACCTTCTAATAGAATCGTACTTAGAGCAGACCAGTTTTTTGCACACATCCAAAATTGTTGGAGGTGCAAAAATAGACGTTGATTTGGTAAACGCTCTTTTGGAGAGGTGGAGACTGGAGACACACACATTCCACCTTCCTTGCGGCGAAGTGACGATTACCCTAGGATGTGTCGCATATCCTAGGTTTGCCTGTTGATGGAGAGGCTATCAGTGGTCCCGGTTTTGATGCTTGGTCGAACTTATATTTGAGTGGGCTAGGGGCTGCGTCGGAGCGTTTTTACGGCGGAAAAATATAACTAACGCGATTGCGGAATAATTTTGGTAACGTACCCGTTAACGCGAGTGAAGAAGGTAAAAATAATTTATTTAGTGAATATTATTGAAATAATAATTTTTTAACATATGATAATATATATATTCGTATTGTAAGCATATGCTCACGCTTATATTTTACAGGTGATCGATAGAGTATTGATGCCTGACTAAACCTGGGACAAGGTTCACACAATCTGGTTGCGTCATTTGCAGAATTTTAAAGAAGCCGGTAAACTGAGCTGGGGATCCGCAGTTTTGGCCACTTTGTTTAGGGAGCTGTGCAAGAACATCGACCCTGACAAGTGCCAAATCGGATGTTGTTTGGTGTTGCTCCAGTCCTGGGCGTGGTGGAGAATGTCGTTTTTACGCCCTGAGCTTCTGCAGCCTACTCCACATGTTTTTTCGCTAGCCCGGAGATAAAGAAATATTTGTTAATTTTTTTTAATAGATGTATTATTATAATTCATTTAAATTATCTTCTTATTTTGTATGTGGATCACTCCTTTAACCCATGTTGATGTTGCGAAGGGCATGGCGGTTATCAGACAAGATATTGAGAATTTTTCAAAAGATCAGGTAATACTTTGGTGTATTTATTTGAAGCTGGAATTTTATATTTAAATATACATAATTCTTTTTTTCTAATATACGCTTTATATATTCTACAGTTTTTATGGACGTCGTACTCTCATACGGACTTGCAGCTTTGCATCCCAATATTTTCGGACGAGTCGAGGCTTGTTTGGACAACCACTGTACCACTCATCTACTATGCCACAGTTGAGTGGCATTCGACCGACCGCGTCCTACGACAATTTGGTTGTTTCCAAGGTATCCCAACCGAGCCTTCAAATTTGGATGAGTTGCACAAACTCACTCGACAAGGGAAGCTCGTGGTAATAAATATTTATATACTTACTGTATTCTTTTATTAATTCGAACGTAATTCATATGTAAAAAGAAAAAATCAACTGTTTGATTGTCTTGTAGGTTGATTAGTTGGTGCACCACCAGTCTTATATCGCTCACTAGAGGGATAGGTTGAATCAGCGCTGTCAACCTCGGACTGATTATCATATATTTGATACGATGGTGAGCGATGATTATGACGAGTGGTTTAAGGCGAATGAGAAGCCATCTATTTTGACTCCAAAAGAGGCATCGATCGTGTATCGATGTCAGCAACACAACTGCCCATGGTCTCAACGTTCGAGGGGGAGAGGAGCACGAAACACCTCCGGTGCTGGCCCTTCATCCTCAGCACCGCTACCGCCACCATCAAATGCTACCCCACCACCGATGCGGCCACAATTGACTCAAAGTCCAAGTCAAGGTTATTTAACGTCTTCTTCTATGTCGGACCATTTTGCTCAACTTTCAGCGATGATGAGTGGTGCATCTAGCTATCCCGCAGGCTATGTGCCCTTGATGCCGTTATCCCCGATGTTAGCCACATTTGGAACCGATATTGTCCAACAAACGCCATTACAGTCGATTTTCTACCTAAGTGGGGCCGGTGGAACGAGTGATATTGCAGCTGCTGGAATTGGGGATGGTGATGATGATGATGGTGGTGATGATGGTAACGACACTCAACCATGACGCAATTTGGAGTGACATCGTCGCGCACCGTCTTGTGGTACCGGTGGACATAGACGCCATTCGTTTTTTTAGTTGTTTATTTTATTTGAAAATATTGAACTCGATATTTTTTGTTTTTTAATTTGTATATATTTTAATTTAATCCTGATTTGTATTTTATTTGGGTTTGTATAATTAATTATCATATATTTTTATATTTGTGTTTTTTATTTTTTAATTAGTTTATATTTTTATCGATCGTCGTGAAGAAGAGTACGAAATAGTTAGCATCTAATGAAAATAGATATGCAACTACAAATAACAACAAATCACAATATCTGGAAAATCAGTTTTCGAATAATTTTTTGCAAACACTTTACTGGGAAAAGACATGTTCTGTAAGACGCGGTTTATCTGACACGTCAGGAATCCTGGCAAAATCGTGTTATGTACGATGCAATTTTTATGCTATATATGCCCTCCCTCCCTTACGAACCTTATGTATTGTGAGTTGTGGCTGGATACCAGTTGTTGTGGTG
This sequence comes from Hibiscus tridactylites, assembly GCA_958450335.1. Lineage (NCBI taxonomy): Eukaryota > Viridiplantae > Streptophyta > Magnoliopsida > Malvales > Malvaceae > Hibiscus > Hibiscus tridactylites. Next base: position 7,269,573 of record OY288272.1, on the reverse strand, counting down.
TGATGTTTGTACTGTGCATTTGTTGAAGATGATCGAAAAATTACAATATTCAGAAACGTGTGGTTGGGTGCCACACAAATGATCGGTACCATGAATTCACAATAGCTGGAACTTTACCTATCTTGTCCAGGGTTACAGCTTTTGGGGGTGCTGGTTACATTTGATAGCACGAGTCAAAGCTGCTACCATTGTCGGTATTTTTGAAGCTATGTTAAGACCCGCGCATGTAATGTTGTTGTTGACAACTCTCGTTTGCCATTTATCTACAGCAACAACACATCTCTCGTCGGCCATGCAAATGGGACAAACTATTGCACTTCTCGTGTATATCAATTCATATGTAAATTATTTTAGTTTGTATATTTATGGTGCAATTGACCACATGTTTAGGGTACAATTGACCACGTGTTTATGGGTACAAATATAATTTACATATATAATTCAAATGTAATATTTTACGTGTATCAATGCATGCCTTCTATTAAAAACAATAATTTACAATTGAAAATAAAAGGGGAAAATGATGAATATAAAATAAAAGAACAAATATTAATGAACTTACTGCTTTTTAGCTTTTATTGTACAATGTTTACAATATCTAATGAACATAGATATTAAGACCCGCGCATATAACGTTGTTGCATCAATGAATTTCTTTTATTAAGAACAATGATTTACAATTTACCACATGTTTAAGGGGTACAAATTACAATTTTTTCAATGCATGTCTTCAAGCTCGGTGGTTGGGTCTTTTCCTCCGGTTGGATGCGGGGTCCTGGGCTCGAACAAAAGATTAAGACATGGTGCTTGTCTTGAATCTTGGAGGTATATTGGATATTGTCACTTGCCCGCCTTTAAAAAAGACTTCAAATTTTCATATATTGTGATTTGTTGTTGTTGATCCTCGTGAACAAAAATATCGAATACTTAACATCTAATCAACATATAGATGCAACTACAAATATCGACAAATCACAATATCATGAAAATTAATTTGGTAATAAATTTTCCAGACATGTGATTTGTTGGAATTAGTAGTTACAATTGAAAACTTCAAGCACTACTATACAGTTTTTTCTCTTCGACTGAGTGGTGTGGGAATGGATCGACCAGGAAGGTATTTATTGTCCCAAAATTCGCGTTCTGTAAGACATGACTTTCCTGACACGTCAGAAATTCTTGTAAAGTCGTATTTTATAACACGCGATTTTGGTCTCTACAAAATCGAACATTGTTGAATATTTGCACTTGTATTGATTTGCAAAGTTTGAGTATTCGAATGACTAGAAAATCCGTTGCGTAGATGTGGTGCAATGTATCGTTTGTGTTTGTGCAACATGATCGACAAATCACAATATCGAGAAATTCTTGTTGTTCCTATCTAGGGTAACATAACATGGCGAGGGTGTGTAAGGGTACATTTGCTGAGTTAAGAAGATGAATTTTTACTTGAATTATGATTTGTGGGTATATGTATTTAAATGATTTTTAGATGAACTTGTTAGGATATCAGTTGTGGTGCGATATGTGTATCGTATGTGTTTGTTGAAGATGATTGACAAATCACAATATTCGTAAACGCTATTGAATATTGAATTTGAATATTACTTTTTACAATTAAAATCAGTTTTGAATATTCCTTTTTACAATTGAAAGGATTTGAGTATTTCTTTACAATTGAAATGAAGGTGATGCTAATGACCGGTCCTCGTGAATCTTGCCTTGCAGGAGATGCTTGTCTTGAATCTTGCCTTGCACGTGATGCTTGTCTTGAATCTTGGCAAAGTCTATTGGATATTGTCACTTGCCTGCCATTCAAAATGACCTCGAATTTCCTGATATAGTGATTTATTGTTGTCGATCCTCGCGAAAAAATGTTGGATAGTTAACATCTGCTCAACATATATATGCAACTACAAATAAGAACAAATCACAATTTATGGAAAATTAGTTTGGGAATAGATTTCCTTTTCGGTTAAGTGGTGTGGGCTTCGATCGGTCGAGAATGTATTTATAGTCGCAAAAGTCGTGTTCTGTAAGACGCCACTTTCCTGACACGTCTCCTGGCAAAATCGTGTTCTATAAGACACAACTTTCTTGACACGTTAGGAATCATGGTAAAGTCACGTTCTGTTAGATGCGACTTCCCCTAATAAAGTCGCGTTCTGTAACACGCGAGTTTGGTCTATATATATTCAAACGTTGCTGAATATTTGCACTTGTATTGATTTGCAAAGTTTGAGTATTCGAATGATTAGAAAATTCGTTGCGTAGATGTGGTGCAATGTATCGTCTGTGTTTGTGCAACATGATCGACAAATCACAGTATCAGAAAATTCTTATTGTTCCTGTCTAGGGTAGCATAACATGGCGGGGATGTGTTTTGCTTAGTTAAGAAGATGATCCAGTGGCTCATAGTGGATCAATGAACGACAAATCACAATGGTGGATCAATGACTGACAAATCACAATATCAGGAAACGCGTGGTGGTGTGCCACGAAAGTGATCGGTACCGCAAAATCATGTCGGGTGCAACTTGACGTGTCGTGTCTATAGCTTTCTCCAATGGCACGTGGCGATTACATTTGATAATGCGGGTCAAAGCTTCTACCATTTCCGGTTTTTTGAAGCTATGTTAAGACCCTCGCATGTAACGATGTTGGTGACATATGTATCGTGGGAAAACGCCGGTGTTGGTGACATTTGCGTGTTGGTGACAATTGTTTTTAACATACGAAAAATAAAAATATAATTTACATATGTAATTTATATGTAATATTTTACTTGTTTCAATGCTTGTCTTCTATAAAAATAATAATTTGAAAGAACACCGGTTCATTTACATTGGTTCATTTACACTCTATAAATAAACCCCCTGCCTCAAGTTTGAACTCACTCTTTCATTTACTTTCATTGTAATGACTGCAAACGTAGATGATTTACCATCTATTGGGAGCCACTCTTGTGATGCTGATGTCGATACTGACGATGAACTAGAAGTTGTAATGATATATCAGTACGAAGAAAATGACAGAAGATGCAACTAAAAACTACAGCATACGCCGATCAGTTCGTTCGATAGTGAAGTAAACGATTGTGGAGAACTATATCACATAATGTGTCAAAAAGGGCAACGGCTGTAACTGAAGGATTCATGTATCGCGAACAAAGAGGTTGAACAACGTTTGGCAGATAACAAGATACGATGAACCTCATACATGCCATTTGTTCCAATGTAATTGGCATGTAATACATATGTGTTTGTTAATTACATATTTTGTAAGGCGCGAACTGTTTAAAAATCGAATCGGTTAAGATGTAAGAAATAATATTTGCGATAATTATATTAACGAAAAGTAGTACTACATTGTTAATTGAAAGAAGTACACAAGCATTAAATTACCAAGCATACTTAAATCTACACGAACGAATCATTTTCGCTGCCCTCATAGTCGGTACTTATGTTAGAAGTTAAGTTTAGTTCCTCAATTTTTTTTGTTCATTCTCCTGCCGTCTCCTATAATTTTTTGTAAATACCATGTCCTCGTCTTCAAGCTTAAGTAATGTTGATAAACTAGAGCCGTCATCAAACGTTACACTAAGCTCAATGTTCGTACCACTGGTACGTTTGTATGCTCGAAACATCTTGGGCATATCTTTATGATTGGATAGTGTTAGCATGTAGTGTTCTTCTGGGTCGGGCTTATTCACTGGAATTTTAGCAAGCAACGCAGAAATTTTGGAGCTTGTAGACTCCTTAACTCCTGTTGAAATTAACTCAAACAATTCATCTCTTGTGATTTTCTCATTGAAAGAAGTGTAGAAGTAGGTTCCACGAAAGAAAATAGTTGCAGAAAAACGCACCATAATTTGTATTTGTATGAATGGTTTAGCAACGAAATTTTTGTAGAAATTGTTTGAGTAGTGTAAAAATTTTGTAACTCCGCCATAACATATATAGGGTTGAGCATTGTCGAAATAATTTGACAAAGTCGCGTTCTATAGGACGCAATTTTCTCTGCGGGGAGTGAAATCATGTTTTACAAGACGCGATTTAAGTCATCATTCGAAGAAGTCGCGGTTCACAGACCGCGATTTTGCTTGCCATGTCAGGGTACCAGCAACAGAATAGAACAATGTCGAAATAATTTGTTAAAGTCGTGAATATTATGCTAAAATTGGCGCGTTTTAACGAATCTTCATAGAATGTTAATAATATAAATAAAATTTACATATTATTTCTAACTCCGATAACATCACTATCATTAGAAAACATTACATAAAGCTCAATCTCAATGGCTCACCCTGAACAAAACTGATGATGAGATTCCACCATCAGTTCCACATCAGCGTCGTCCATAATGTGGAACTGATGATGAGATTCCACCATCATTTCCACATTAGTGTCGTCCATAATGTGGAATAATGAGTACGTTAATGGTTCTAATGACGTCGATATTCTGTACTTCAATGATTTTATCTTTTGGCCAGGACTATGTGGAACGTGTTTCTTCACTTCATTCATTAACTTCTTATACGATGAGTTGTATGGCAACAGAAGCAATATAGTACTTGATGACTGAAAAACGACACCGAGAGATGCATCATCGATTATCTAACCATTGTAGTATACCAAAGCTGTAATAGTTTCTCGTTTCAACATATTATATCGATCGAAGTCCTTACAAAGTAAATTCCAACCTTCCCGGTGTGTATATATATACTGAAGAAGTCACATTCTATAAAACGCGATTTTCCCTGACACAATATGTATACTACAAAGTTGGCACAACTCGCGTTTTATACGATGCGAGTTATGCTTTGTCTCTGCTCAAACATCACGTCACCTCCCATTTCGTATACTGCAAAGCTGGATTGTATAAAACGCAAATTATCAGAGGTATCAGAAAGCTGGCAAAACTCGCCTTCTATAAAACGCAATTTCCCTTACACGATACATATACTGCAAAGCTGGCACAACTCGCGTTTTATACGACGCGATTTCTCCTAACACGTCAAGAATCTGCAAAGCTAGCACAACTCGCGTTTTATACGACGTGAGTTACACTTTGTCTCTACTCAAACGTCACGTCACCTCCCATTTCGTATACTGCAAAGCCGAGTTGTATAAAACACGAGCTATCAGAGGTATTAAAAAGCTGGAAAAACTCGCCTTCTATAAAACATGATTTTCCCTTACACTGTACATATACTGCAAAGCTGGCACAACTCGCATTTTATACGACGTGATTTCTCCTGACACGTCAGGAATCTGCAAAGCTGGCACAACTCACGTTTTATACGATGCAAGTTACGCTTTATCTCTACTCGTACGTCACGTCACCTCCCATTTTCTTAAATAGGAGGAATTTGTTTTACAGACAACAAACTTGTTTCTTCTAAACGTTCAAATCATTTCGTCTGCGAAGAAGAAACATTGCTTCTTTTTTCAACAATGGTGGATCAATGACCGACAAATCACAATATCAGGAAACGCGTGGTGGTGTGCCACGGAAGTGATCGGTACCGCGAAATCACGTCGGGTGCAACTTGACGTGTCCTATCTAGGGTTTTCTCTAGTGGCGTGTGGCGATTACATTTGATAATACGGGTCAAAGCTTCTACCATTTCCGGTTTTTCAAAGCTATGTTAAGACCCCCGTATGTAACAGTGTTGGTAACATATGTATCGTGGAAAAACACCGGTGTTGGTGACATTTGTATCGTGTTGGTGACAATTGTTTTTAACATATGAAAAATAAAAATATAATTTACATATGTAATTCATATGTAATATTTTACGTGTTTCAATGATTGTCTTCTATAAAAACAATAATTTGAAAGAACACCGGTTCATTTACATTGGTTCATTTACACCCTATAAATAGACCTATGCCTCAAGTTTGAACTCACTCTTTCATTTACTTTCATTGTAATGGCTGCAAACGTAGATGGTTTACCATCTATTGGGAGCCACTCTTGTGATGCTGATGTCGATACTGACGGTGAACTAAAAGTTGGGATAATATTCAGTATGAAGAAAATGACAGAATATGCAATTAAAAACTACAGCATACATCGATCAGTTCGTTCGACAGTGAAGAAAACAATTGTGGAGAACTATATCACATAATGTGTCGAAAAGGGCAACAGCTATAACTGGAGGATTCGTGTATCACGAACAAAGAGGTTGGACAACGTTTGGCAGATAATAAGATACGACAGACCTCATACATGCCATTTATTCCAATGTAATTGACATGTAATACATATGTGTTTGTTAATTACATATTTTGTGAGGCGCGAACTGTTTGAAAATCGAATCGGTTAAGATGTAGGAAATAATATTTGCGATAATTATATTAACGAAAAGTAGTTCTACATTGTTAATTGAAAGAAGTACACAAGCATTAAATTACCAAACATACTTAAATCTACGTGAACGATTCATTTTCGCTGCCCTCATAGTTTAGGGTTTAGGGTTATAATTTAGGGTTTAGTTTTAGGGTAATATGGTGATGATTTAGGTTTTAACCTATAAACCCTAAATTATAACCCCAAACCTTAAATTGAAACAACTATTCCTAAATTCTAACCCCCTACACGGCTACACCTAAACCCCTAAACCTTATACCCTAAACTAACTCCCTATACCCTAAAACTAAAGCGCTTGTGGAAACTTTCAGTTCCACCGCATGTGTATAGAATATTTATACATAAAAATTAATATATACAACCTTCATATATGCTCAGTAATGATACTAAAAAATAATTTTTACAATCTAATTATTATCGATAGATACAAAATATTAATAACTAATAAATTATTCAAACAAGTATTGAATATAATCGTGTTTTATATGTCACTTTGCTTGTTCAAATAATCAAACAACTATCAGCTATCAGTTCATTTTACCAAACACTTATATGCAATCAACTAATGCAATCTGTTAGTCAAATCAACTAATGATATCAACTATTAATTATCGACTAACATAATTTATTATTCGTTATCAACTATAGGCTAAAGAGGGCCTATATATATATATAAGTAACGATCTTACACTAAACAAAAGTTCTCATAGTGAACAAAAGTCAAAAAGTGCACTCTCAGTGCTTGTTGAAAATCGACCATTATTGTGATAAGAATTTTTTAGATAAAAATCATAGTTTAATTCAATAAATTATAAATATGTGTAATAGTTAATCTATATTTTAATAGCTTCGAATGATATTTAGATTTTATATAATAAAATTATTTTTTATTATCCGAATCAAATAATATATATATATATATATATATATATATATTTTGATCCGCACCAATAACCGTCCTATTGGTTGGGGTTGTATTCATCGCGTTCAATGAAGGACACCCCAAGAAGAAATGTATAAATTTCATGAGGAGGAGCAATGTGAGACTTAATTTCACCAGTTGTTCTCAAGCCTACTAACAAACGAATTGAAAACATGAACCAAAATCATAGTTGTAATTTTTGGACCATTATTTTTCATCGTCATAATGTTTTTATTTTTTTATTTTTTGGTTTTGAACTGAACATAGTGTTTTTTTTTTAAATTACAACCGGATTCCATTAATAAAAACAAAATTATATTCCAATATTTGGCCACCACAACATCAAAACGTTGGTTGAATGTATAACCATTAAAAACGTGGAAACATCATCAATGCCAATAAAACGTATTATTTGATTAAACTACAAAGGAAAAGAATAAATCAAAAAAAGTGTCTAGTGAAAAAGCGGTTGATATTCATCTTAGGAGACATAAGTTCAAATCGTTTTGTCTATAAAGTATATGTGCATTGTCAAATGATTAAAAATATATATGAACAAATACTACCTTGTAATCACCTTTAGACCATTCAAAAAGGTCAAACATTATGTTATACTATGTATTAAAAAATAATTATTAACTAATTTAAAAACTTCCCAGCAACATGAAACTATTAATAAAAATTAAAATAATTTATTTTTATAAGTTATCAAACGTATCAACTGGTCAATGAATCATCATATAATCATTGTTGGAAAACAAACCTGGAGGTTGTTGGTGAAACTTCCGGTTTTCTCATTATATTTGATTATTTGTCTAATTGTCGGTCCAATGAGATAGTAAAGAAAACATGAAATTTAGAATTTTTAGTATAAAATAAAATATTTTTTATCTATAATTTTCTAAGTGTTTAGTAACAAAAAAAAAACTTGTAGTTAAAATATTTTCTAGTTGACATTATTATTGTATTAATTTAGAAATTATAAATCAAGTGCATAATATATTTAAGGGTAAACTACCTGAAATACCACTCAACTTTAATGTGTGACTCTAATATGCCACTGAACTAAAATTCGATACTATAATACCATTGAATTTCATTGTGTGATTCAAAGTTAGCACTCCACCGTTACTCCCATTACGGAATTCTGACGTGGACTCTAACTCCCGTTACAGGGATGACGTGGGCGATAAAAAAATAATATCTTTTTCCAGATATGATCCACCTCATTATATTTTATGTTTTATTTTTATTGTAAAACGACGTAGTTTTGTTAAAGACTCTTTATCTCCTCAAAATTAGGTTAATGAAATTTCAAACTTCAGAAATCACTCTGAAATTAGATGGGGAAAAAATCAGTGGGTTTTCAGTGGGTTTTCCATGGATTGTTATTGATTATTCAAGTGGGTTTCTCTGGGTTTTCTCTGAAAGAAGATTGTAGTGATCGATTGTTAGAAAGAAATCAAATGAAAAAACGTGTGTTAAGAGTTGAAGGAAGCCGAACCGTAAGATATGATATGTATTCAAAATTTATAATCTCATATATATTTAATGTTTCTATGAGTTTTATGTATTTTGTTTGTATTCAAATTTTGGGTTTAATGTTTTGTCCTTTTAGTGTATAGTTTTTGTTTGCATTCAATATTTGTTTCTATTCAATTTTTTGGGTTATAATTTTCAATTGTTATTGCTATTTTATTAAATAGAGGTGGGTGTGATTCACTTTGGAATCACTTGGATGATAAAAAAGTAACAATAATTCTGTTGTTTGGGGACCACTTGGATGATAGTTGCTGAGTTAATGTGTTAAAAAAATTGTACATTTTGTTCTGTTGTGACATTGGTTGTTGAGTCAATATGTTATTCACGTGCGTATTGTTGTGCAATTTTTAGGGTTCTGTTGTTTGGGGACCACTATTATATTTGGGGATCACTCGAATTGTTTGACTGGTGCAATTTTTTAAGTTGAAATTCAATAATTCTTTACTTTTTGACAGATGCTTCATCAGAATACTTTACACTTGTTGTGCATCATGGTGGATTCATGGTAAATTTTCCAAAGCTAAAGTACACTGGTAAGAAGATAAGCTTCTTTGATATGTGCCATGTGGATAGCATGTTTATGCTAGAAATATATGATATTGTTGCAGAGTTAGGGTATAATGGCATGTGTAGTCTGTATTGGAAACAACCTACTGTGAAAGTAAGTGTTAAACCATTAAGAACTGATTCTGATGTCATTAGCATGTTACAGACTATGCCTACACTAAAACAATTGCATGTGTACTTAGAAGAAACAGTTGAAGAAACTGCTGAAATTGATAACCTAGGTGTTGTTAGTAATAAAAACATGGAAATTGAAAAAGATAATGTTGTAGAAGAGAATGAAGATGATGTTGTAGAAGAGATTAGAGATGATGATGTAGAAGAGGATGATGATTATGTAGAGGATAATGTTGTAGAAGAGAATGAAGATGATGTTGTAGAAGAGACTGGAGATGATGATGTAGAAGAGGATGATGATTATGTAGAGGATGAGATTGAACAAACTGATAGTGATAGTGGATATAAAAATAGTGATGATGCCATAAATGATGAAGCTCGGAAAGAAGAGGTGGATCTGATGGATTTGGAGTTTGGTAATAAGACACATTTGAATGGATATGTTAGTGATGGATCAGATTCATTGCATAGTGTTAGTGCAAATGAATATGATGAAGATGATCGAAAGAAACACCCCAAATGTCATGTATTTAATGCTGAGGTGATATGAAAAATCCGAGATTTAAGAAGGGGATGAAATTTAGTGATAAAGAGATTCTGAAAAAAGCTATAAGGGAGTATGGGATTAAGAGCAGACATGATATCAAATTCAAAAGGGTTGACAAAGGTAGGATACATGTAATTTGCAAGGAAAATTGTCCTTGGTATATTTGGGCATCAAAGGTTGACCCTAAAGATCCTATGAACAACACATGACAGATTAAGTCTTATATTGAAGAGCATAACTGTCTCAAAGATTTTAGAAATAAAAATGTTACTTACAAGTGGTTGGTTAAAAAATATTTGGAACAATGGAAGGCTAATCCTACCTTTTCAATTAGATCTCTACGCCAAGATGTACAAGAAAGACATTCTTATCAGGTATCTTTGAGTAAATGCTTGAGAGCTAAAAATTTAACACTAGAAATAGTTCTTGAAAATTACAAAGCTCAATATTCAAAGATATATAATTATCTTGGTGAAATTAGAACTTTTAATCCTGGAAGCACCACAATCCTTCAACTAGACAATAGATTGTTCCAAAGAATGTATATATGTTTACAAGCTTGCAAAGAAGGTTTCAAAGCAGGCTGTAGACCTATAATATGCCTTGATGGGTGCCACATTAAGAACTACTATGGAGGGCACTTGTTGGCAGCAGTTGGTGTAGATGGTAATGATAGCCTTTATCCAATTTGTTGGGCTGTTGTTGAGTCTGAAAATGAATCATCTTGGATGTGGTTTTTGTCTCTTTTGATCACTGATTTAGAGATGACAAATTCTTACCATTTCACATTCATGTCAGACAAGCAGAAGGTAATCCTTTTGTTACCATTTCTCTTTTGTCTCTTTTATTTTTTTTGAACATATCTAATGCTAACAACTACAATTATTCAGGGGCTGATTGAAGCACTATTAGAACTTTTTTCTCATTCTGAACATAGAAAGTGTGTGAGACACTTATATTTCAATTTCAAGAATGTTGCTGGTTTTAAAGGGAAGAACTTGAAGGATGCACTGTGGAAAGCAACTAAGTGTACATATAAGAAAGAATTCGATGATGTAATGGCTGAACTTAAAAATTTGTCACCAAGTGCCTTTGATTGGTTGAAAGACAAGGACCCTGCTCAATGGTCTAAGTCTCATTTTAAAACACTTTGTAAATCTGACATGGTACTCAATAATTATTCTGAGTGTTTCAATAAGGTAAATATTCAATAACAATATGTACTTTATAAATATCAACTTTAATTGTAACTAACATTTTTTTGTTTTCTGGTACTAGCTCATTCTAGATGCTCGAGATAAACCTATCATAACAATGATGGAGATGATTAGGACTGACTTAATGCATAAAATGGCCCAGAAGAAGGAAGCTGCAGATAAATATACTGAAAGTTTATGCCCAAAAATTCAGAAAAAATTTGATTTGGAAATTGATCACTCTGCTAGGTAATACCACTCAACTGTGTAGATGTTTTTAATTGAAAGTTTTTTGTTGTAATTGTTTAGTTTGAATACAAATAAAATTTGTATAGGTGTTGGCCAACACATGCTGGAGATCATATGTACCAAGTGTCTTGTGGACCATCCAACCAACATGTTGTTGATTTGAAAAAATTTTCCTGCACTTGCAGAAAGTGGGATCTCACAGGTATGTGTTTATTAGACTTTAAATTCAATCGTTTTACTATATTTTACTTATTTATTTGTTCATAAATTTTAGGAATCACATGCTCACATGTTGTGTCATGTATGGTACGAGAAAATCAAAGACCTGAAACTTTTGTTCATAGCTGCTACAAGAAAGAAACTCAACAACTAATTTATAGTCATTTGATCAAACCTATTAGAGGTCCAAATCAGTGGGTGACTGACACTACATGTGAGCCAGTACTGCCACCAAAGCTTAGAAGGCCTCCTGGTAAGCCAAAGACAAAAAGAAAGAGAGAAGCAGATGAAACCACCTCAAATACTAGTGGTAGATTTACTAAGAGAGGTGTGAAAATGTATTGTACCAAGTGTCGTAGACCAGGTCACAATCAAAGAACTTGCAAGGGTGAAGTTGGTGCCAACATACCTATCCCTAAAGCAAGACTAGTTGCTAGGAATCAAATGAGACCTCCTTCTGGTAGAGTGTCGAAATTACATGTAATGTTAATCTTACAAATCAATTAATTTGATTACTTATTAATCTGCATCTAACCTATTTTTTCATTTTTCAGATTAGGAGGCCAACCCAAACTAGGCCTTCAACTTCAACCAACCAACCAGCAAACAGTCCATTAGTTTTTATCCCTACTCCAGGCCTTGAATCTGAAAACTTGAGGCAGCAAACATGTCCTACAACAGTTCCCATGACAGTTAGATGGATGCCTTCTGGTAGTCAAAGTTTCAGCCAATCAAGTACTTTAACTCAGACTGGAACACAAGCTGGAACACAAGAATCTCATGCTCAAAACTGACAAAGACTATAGGTTGGGAGTGGAAGCTAATGTGTTTATCACCTTTTGTTGGCAAGTTCATATGCTTTTGTCAAAAGCTTATGTGTTTATCATTTTTTGTTGGCAAGTTATTTTGGTCACTTTTTGTTGGCAAAATCATCTGCTTGTATTTGGTCTCTTTCTGTTTACATTTTCATATGCTTGTATCTGCACAGTTTTGTAATGGATACAAATTTCCAATGAAAATATATTTTGTGAACATATTTATGTTTCAGTGTTGGTAGTGTACTTTTTGTGAACATGTTTATGCTTGTATTTGGTCTCTTTCTGTAATGGATACAGATTTTTTGTTGGTCTCTTTTTATGATTTTCATATATTCAATCAACACAACTATCTTAAGCAACACTTAACATTTTTATTTCCTTAAGTCCAACACATAACTAGTAAACATAGTAGTACAACATCCTTAACACAGTAAAATAAAACATTTTCATTTCCTTCTCAACAAGACATAACCAGTAAACATGCTTAATACAGTAGAACAACACCAAACATAACTAAAAAACACCCTAAATTTAAAAGTAACCATTTTCATTCCCTTCATCCTTTCCAACAAAACATAATTAATAAACATCTCCACTCCCCTTAGTGCATTAAGTACCACAGTAGTACAATACTGACAATCAAAACAAAAATCCAAACAAATCTCTCATTCCTTCTTTGGATGTTATTCATCTTGATTTTGTTTAGCAGTCCGACGAGAACAACTCTTGCACGTGGACTCATTGGAGGATCAAACCAACAAAAAGATCTACAATGTTTATGAAGAAAACTCCCGTAATTTTTGCAGCCAAAGAATCTCCTTCCAGGGTTGGCATTAGACCACGATGTAGTCAGCTTTGCCGGATATCCGCATCCACACACCGAAATTGAAATGGGTTCTTCTACTTCAACCCTGCGTTCACTTGATCTTTGCCATTCTACCTCCATAGATTTGGATCAACTTCAAAATCTATGCTGGGAAATAGAAAATAAGAAATTAGGGTTTTGTTTTCAGCCAAAAGACATTTTATAGTAAAAATAAAACATAAAATATAATGAGGTGGATCATATCTGGAAAAAAATATTATTTTTTTATCGCCCACGTCATCCTTGTAACGGGAGTTAGAGTCCATGTCAGAATTCCGTAATGGGAGTAACGGTGGAGTGCTAACTTTGAATCACACAGTGAAGTTCAATAGTATTATAGTATCGAATTTTAGTTCAGTGGCATATTAGAGTCACACATTAAAGTTGAGTGGTATTTCAGGTAGTTTACCCTATATTTAACAAATGGATAATTTCCTTTTTATCAATTTACGAATTGGTATGATCTAATTAATTGATAATTTTTTGTTATTTTATCAATTTTTTTGTTAATTAGAGAAACATTACATTCTCATACCGAGATTTAAACACATATAAAATAAGACAATATAAACATCTTTAGCCACTAGACCAATCAATGAATCTCATTGTATCACTTTTTTAATCGAAGTATTGAATAAAATACATCATGAATTGATTTTCAAAAGTTACACTGACAACAATAATATATATATATATATAACTATTTGAATACTTATTTATTATAATAGTGAGACTTAAACCAGAATAAAATCTCAACTTAAAAATTAAAATTCCCAAAAATAACATTTAAGTATGGTAGAACTCAAACTTAAGACGACCAAACTTTTGAATCTCAACTTTACTGTTAAACCAAAACACCATTAACATAAGTCATCGACTCTTAGTTCAATCATAATTGATTGATCCAACACAATTAAGTTAAATAAAAAAATAATTTTAGATTGAGCAAGTACAACACATTTAGATTGAGCAAGTACAACACATTTGGTCGGTTGATTAAATTAATTATCTTTGTCTCCTTATATTTTTTTTTTTGTAAAGTTCCGGGCCTCATTAAAAACCCCCTCTAATCCTAAATAGGGGGAAAAGAGTGCCCATTTATTAAAACCAATTCAGAGAATTCTTACACTATTGAACAATACATCGAAGGGGCAAGACAAAGACCCTGTGTAAAGAAACACTGCCCCTGTACACCATTTTAACATTAACCAAAACTTAGACACTAACGCACTGCTAGGTTCAAAGCATAGAGAGCACCTTAGGCACTTTGTAATACCAAGTCAGAATCCTAAGAGAAAATTCATACATCCCCTGCAAACCACACTAAATTGGAAACACGATGCACTCCTTCTTTGGCTAGTGAATCTGCCATAACATTAGATTCACGATTGGTGTAGGTAACAGTAGCACCCAATTTTGAGCATAAGTCTTTGCACCTTAAGATGGGTTCCTCGAACACCATGGGATACTGCACCTCTTCAGCAATCCATTTAACTGCTAGGGAACAGTCCGTTTCGATCATCATTTTGTTGGTGTAGTGCCAAATGGAACCTGCAAAGAGATTACACGCTTCCTCTATGGCAGCTAATTCAGCTCCAGTGGGATCCGACAGACCAGAGTTCATAGAGAATTTAATTAGAACCAGCCCTTTATGATTACGAAGAACCCCACCTATACCACTGTGCCCATAACTACCAGACACTGAGGCATCGGTATTAAATTTCAACAGACCCCGCGGTGGTGCAATCCATTTATCAGGTGACAACATATTCATCGGAGAAGGAGAAATCCTTAGGAGGTTCGGATGCGCTATAAAATCAATCGTTGAAAGAAACGAATTAGGCCACTTACATTTACACCAAAAGGCGATACGATGCATAGCTACATCAAATAGGACGTTGAGATTAGCCGGCTTGTTATTGAAGATGACTTCGTTACGATGAAGCCACAGTGACCATACAAAACCAAACAAAGCCATATTCCAAATTGGTTTGGATTTAGAATGGATCGGCTGTGCATGCCAAACTTCAATCAGCCCTTTAAGGGATCCCGGCATCGCGAAAAGAATGCTCCACATATCACACCACCTAGTCCAAATGTTCCACGCGAAGCTACAATGACATAGGACATGATCTACTGTTTCTTCCTCAGCTCGACAAAAGACACAAAGGGCAGATCCCAAACCCGGCACACCACGCCGAACCAAACCAACCGCTGTAGGAATTCTGTTAAGGACAGCTCTCCATAGGAACATTTCGACTTTAGGAGGGGCCAAGTTCAGCCAGATATATTTCCAGAAGTAGTCGGGACTTTCACCAGCACTATAAGATAACAAACAAAAATCTTTAGATCGATACATACCCGAAGAGGAACCACCCCACTTCAATAGATCTCTGTTATTGTTTTTGCGAGCGGCGACATTTAGAATACTAAGGAACTCATCCCATATGGGCTTTTCCCATTCGAAGAGATTCCTACGAAGAGTGATGTTCCACACCCATCCGTCAAATGTTTTAGAACCAAAGTCGCAGACCTTACCAGTTTTCCTAACCGCGATGGAGAAGATACGCGGAAAGGCTTCCTTCAAGGCGGGAAATTCGGTCCAATAGTCTGTCCAAAAATTAATCATCGATCCGGACCCCAATTCCCATCTTAGATTAATAGTGAAAATATCATTGGGAACCTTCAGAGGGGCGGTAATATTCTTCCAAATCCACGAAGCTGAACTGTCAGGCAGATCAGTCGGTATCAAAGATAATTCATCAAGCTCATACTTTGCCACCATAATTTTACGCCACAAACTATCCAGCTCCGTACTAAATTTCCATAGCCATTTATTCAGGAGAGAGCGATTTTTTAGCTTCAAATTCACTAACCCCAATCCACCCATCTCCTTTGGTTTTGCAAGATTAGACCAACTAACCCAGTGAATTGGCCTATTGACGTTGGGGCCCCAAATAAAGTTTGCTATGATGCCGTTAATTTTTTGTTCGACACTCACTGGTAATTGGAACAGGCTCAGGAAAAATATGGGCATGCTGCAGAGAACATGTTTTGCCAATGTAACCCTTCCCGCGAACGAGAGAAGTGAACCTTTCCATCCGCTGAGCTTAGATCTAAGCTTATCAATCACTGGAGTCCAGATTCCCACACTGTTTCTCGGCACACCAAGTGGTAGACCCAAATAGGTAGTCGGAAAAGAACCCGAGTTGCATCCCAGCACTTCAGCCCACTGATTCAACTTGTTATCAGCAACATTTATACCAAATAAACTTGTTTTGCTGAGATTGAGACTAAGACCAGAAGCTAGTTCAAAGATTCGAAGAAGCCTCTTAATATTGATGATTTTACCTTCCTCCGTTGTGATGAAAACTAACAGGTCGTCTGCGAATTGCAGATGGGAGATTGAGACTGAATTATTACCAACACTGACCCCACTGAAATAATTTAAGGAAACCGCTTTCTTGATTAGAAGACTAAGAGCTTCCCCAATAATATTGAAGAGGTACGGCGACAAAGGGCAGCCCTGCCTCAAGCCACGCTTCATTGGAAAAAACTTCGAGGGCACCCCATTCATTAAAACAGCGAACTCTGCCGTCGAAATACAGATTTTAATCCACAGTCTCCATCGATTACCAAAACCCATATTCTGCAAAATCAGATCCAAAAAGTCCCAGTCGATAGTGTCGTAGGCCCGACTAAAGTCAGCTTTGAAAGCTACAACTCCCTGTCTCTTTTTCTTTGCTTCATCGACCACTTCATTAGCTATAAGAGCACAGTCTGATATTTGTTTTCCGGGAGTGAAAGCAAATTGCGAGTCTCCCACAACTTCATTAATGCAACGGGCTAGTCTACGGGATAAGACTTTAGCCAGAATTTTATATAGACTATCGATGAGAGAAATAGGTCGGTAATCACCAATCGTGGAGGGGCATTGCTTCTTTGGGATCAGAGTGATGAAGGTACGGTTGAAGTTGATCTCGGAAATTCTGCCCTCATAAAACCCATTGAAGAAATCCATCACCCCAACTTTAAGGGAAGGCCACATTCTCTTATAAAAGTCGAGATTAAAGCCATCGGGTCCCGGGGCCCGATTCCCATCCGAGTCTCGAATAACCTGCCAAATTTCGCCTTCGGAAAAGGGAGCTTCTAAGGCCTCTGCCGATAAAACACTGAGCTGACTAAATTCAACGTCAAGAGCCCTCACCGGAAAAGTGCGACACCTACTATAATTCTTCCGAAAGAAGTCAACAAACTCGTTAGCAATTTGGAATTGCGATGTCAAGACCCTATCCCCAGATGATATAGAAGTAATTTTATTCCTGCAGCCCCTAATAATAGCCGAAGCGTGAAAAAACCTTGTATTTTTGTCACCTTCGTTAGCCCATTTGGTTCTAGATTTCTGGAGCCACTCACGTTCATCGCGACGATACTTCTCCCAGAGACTTTGTCTAAGACTGAGAATTTCATCTGCCACGGATTGATTGAACCCCAAATTACAGAGACTACTCTCTAACACCTCAATTCTTTTTTCACATTCATCAACCATCCTAGCTTCATCTCTTTTGAAGTCCGAAACCCATTTTTTGATGAGCTGCTTTGCTCTAGCCAAGGAATCAATAACACCACTGGAATCTGACCTCGCAAACAACTCACGTAATAAATCCGCTAATTCCGGTTCCTCCAGCCAGTGAGTAAAGAATTTAAAAGGCTTATGGCAGGTAGTCTTGACCGAGTCTTTCAAGAGAATAGGTTTATGGTCCGACAAATTTCTAGGTAGAGCGACTTGAGAAACCTTTGGAAACCAGAGGACAAACTCCGAAGAGAACAAAAATCTGTCTAGACGGCTTGCTACCACTGAGTTACGACCCTTGAACCAAGTGAAGTTATCTCCCAACAGAGGGGGATCAATAAACCCATTATGTTGAATGAAGTCCACGAAAAAATCCATATCAGCTTTGTTAACCGTTGAACCAATTCTCTCATCCGCATTCTTTACAACGTTGAAGTCACCAGCCAATAGGATTGGCATTTTCAATTCAGCAAAGAGAGTAGAGAGTTCATCAAACAGCGCTCTTCTCTCCATTCCACCATTAGGGGCGTAGATATTGATCAAACCACAGTCAGTACCCACAACCTTCAGATGCCCAACTAGCACTATCGCCCTATTTAGGATGATCTGTTTTTTGACACAGAAGAATTCCTTGTCCCACAAGGTTATAAGCCCACCCGAAGCGCCCACTGAAGGCGAGAAAACAACCTCGCTGCAGTTAGTCTTCTTAAGACGTTTAAGGCTCCATGCCTTAAAAGAGGAAATCTTTGTTTCTTGTAGGAAAACAACTTTAGCACCAGACGATCGGATAACACTGGTCACAGCTCTCAACTTTTCCGACTTACCCAAACCCCTTACATTCCAGCAAAAGAAAAGACAACTCATGAAACCAAAATAAGAACACTCAAGAGCATCCGAGTACCTCTAATTTAGCGGGCGTTGTTATCTTCCAATTCTTCCAATCTGGCTACAACCACTTCCTTGGGGGCGTCGAATATGACACCCAAACTTCTGCCCAACCGAAAGGTTGAATCCGCTTCCGCCCTGGCAGCCGATTCCGCTGAAATTGCCGGTACTGGAGAATTGCGCCGGGGGAGGGGTGAAGATTGTGTTTGCTCATAAGGGTTATACGACTGGTTGGGTTTGCACTTCCTCCTTCTCTTACCGGGAGTTTTCTTAGAATTATCCGCTAAAGGCTCCCGCCACATAAGGCCCTGTCCGTTACCAGCTTGGCGCATGAGCCCACTCTTATCCAAATACCCACAGCTGTTGGGGATAACCAAACAGTCGACCGAGAGCCCAATTTCGATTTCCTGCAGACGAGATTCATTAGATAAGGCCGTCTCTACCTCTGGACTGACGGGGTTCAAACACGAAGCAGCAAGCCCGATTTCAATGGATTGCAAACGGGATTCATTAGAAATGGTCGGCCCAACCTCTATTGGCTTGATACAAGGCCCACCATTTATCCTGATAGGTGAGTCTGGTTCCGTTGTAATATTGACCTCGTGTAGACAGCTATCATTAATTTGGGGTGAGGTGTCAGAATTTGTTCTAATCATTGTAACATCATGCGAGATATTGGGGCCACGGCCTGGGGGGAGAGACCCTTCAATAATATCCTCTAGATCGTGCGCATAATTATTGACAGCAGCTGCAAAGCATGGGGAATCACCTTCAGCATTAAAATCTTGAACAGAATTCGAAGGATCACCGGCGACCTCACCGCCAAATTCTCCCGGTGCTCTGCCGTCAATGAATATTCTTTCTTCTTCGAAATCCTCCGTTTGCACTAAGATTTGGCATAACCTGCCGTTTAGAAGAATAGAAGCTCGATCTGGTATATTCGATCTACTCTGGACTTTAACCAAGACTCTAGCTACATCAAACCTCGTGAGACTTGCTGTATCTTCATCCACAGAAACAACCTGACCCCATTTGCTACATAAACCAATAAAAAACTCTGAACTCCAGATTTGTAGAGGGACACAACTCAACTTGACCCAGACCTTTGAGCTGCGTTTACCATCATATCCTTCCAAAAGCTCTAGTTCATCGAACCATACCCTGAGAAGTTCACCTCTAATCTCCCGCAGCCGCCGTCTTCCCTCCAGGTGTTGACAGCGGATTACAACCAGATTATCCTCCCAAGGGCAGACCGATACCGGAAAACCATCTGAATTAAGAGCATCTTGAACAATCTCACTATTGTACATCGACTTGACTCTTCCAGCCAAACTGCATTTGGTCCAATGCACAGATTCCTTGCTAACGAAAATAACACTATTAACTCCGCCACCCTCTACTAATGGAGGATAAGTAGATATGATTCGAACACCCTCATCCATGCCCATACTTGCGCTTACTACTGGATTCGTTGGGCCACAGATGCTCTCAGGCGGATCTCCTCTGCCCACCGATTGCGGAACAAAATGATCTGTAGAGGGGGGGGGGACTCCTTTCCCAGTTAACACTTCAGCATATGATCTCTGGTCCCTTGTCGAACGGAGGGGTTTCACCCTATTTATTTGAGTCGTATTAACCTTGGTCGTATGGTGTTGAGCCTGAGAATGGCTGGGGCCATCTGCAAATGCCTGAACAACCCTGATCCTGAGGCCGTCCATGAGTCTTCCATTTGCCTCCTTTATTGCTCTGGTCGACTCCTCTTTGTTTTTAAATCGAACGAACGCGAACGTAGTTGGCCTTCTGACCCTTTTCTTATTCCAGTAGGCTATGTAGACATCTACAACTCTCCCATAACCTTGAAAAGCTTCCCATAAAGTTCTCTGGTGGATCCTTTTGCTGATGAAGTCCACGAAGACTGAGGACCCTAGTCTTCTCCTAGCGAACGTCCGGCCATGTCGCTCCGCCATGCAGACTCTCTCTCTCTCTCTAAAAGCTCACCTGAGATTATTGTCCTACCCTGTCTCCTTATATTTTTAGGTCATGAGTTCTAAACATACCAATAACGATTAAGATTAAATTTATGATTTATATATAAAAAAATTAGAATTAGATTAGACTTCTAATAGCTGTTATTATGACTAAAACAAGAAGTCATTTATCAACTGCAAAACGTAAATAATATTATTAACTTCAAAGAAAAGAATGTAGGCTTTATTTAATTTCAACACGACTTTTATGTTGTCATTTTTTCAGCATTTTTTTGGGAATTTATAAAAAAATACATATTAAGACGAGACGTTAGAATTTTAATAAGATTAATAATTCAGATATATTAAAAGTAAAATAATGTTATCAGTATTAGAGAATGGATCTAAAAGTGTGAATCACTGAATCAGGCAGCAGCTTGTTCATAAGTTTATGAAGTTTGATTGGATTAAAAGTAAAAATTAAGAAGGAAAAAAAAGAAACTTCTATTTACAGAAAAAAGGAAAAACACAATTTCGGCACTATATCAAAAGTTAGAATTAAAGAGTTTATAAGTAATATAAATAAGGCGCCGTAAAAGGCTCATCATCATCATCATAATATCATCTATCAGAGGTTTTCTCTCTCCTCTTTCCTTGGAATTTTGTTAATCCGTTCGTTCGTCTTCGGTTTAGCAAATATTTCCCCCTAATATTTAAAGAAAAAGTCGGTGGAAATTTCAATTACCGACTAACGAAAACAACTGATAGAGGGGAGAGATAGACACGGGGATTGCAAAGATTAAAGCGGTTTCTGTTGTTTTGATGCGACTGTGAGAAACTTCTGCTGCTGCAGCTGCAGCTGCTCAGGTATTCTTTAAACAGCTACTCTTTAGTTTTTTTTTTCTTTTTTTCTTTTTGGATTATAGTTAGTTTTTCATTTATCTTCTCCTTGTTTTTGAATCTGCGGTTTTGAATTATTTTATGGAGCATAGGATTATTATGTTTTTAGGGAATGATTTATAAAAAATAGAAAAAAGATGTCACTATTTACGGAAAGTACGTTTGTTAAGGTGAGGTATTTGATCAAATTATGGAAAATTGAACTCAAGTGGAGCTCTAAAAATTTAGATCAGCATTGTTGAAGTTGTCAGCTTCCGATTTACCTCTGTGACTCTTTTTTTGGTCTTCATCTGTCCTGGTATGTCAATTTGTATTTTACACATGCAAGGAAGTGAGGAACTTCATCTGCAGCTTTTTACTTATCAATTTGCATAGCTTTTGAAATGTAATTTTTCTTTTTTCAGGTTTATTTTATTGACTACTTACTCTTCTTCTGAAATAGGGAATATGCAATAGTTTTGATCAGTGTAACTCCATTTGTTTATCATCTTGAACTGCTTAAGGTGTTTGGATTCTGTAATTTGGCTGGATATTGCAATGATTTGATGTGAATGGAATTTGCTATCAAAAAGAAAAAAAGATTGCATGGCTTTTTTCACCTATTGTTCCTCCCAATTTCTGATCATCCATTAATGATAGATCCACCTGAAAACATCATTGGTTTATACTTTTGTTATAAGCTCTTAGTGTTCTCTTAACCTCCAAAGAACATTTTACTGAACTTCAACATTACTATTGGATTATGATTTTTTTGTTTGTTTGTTGCTGCTGCTTTTTCTAGTAGTAATTTTTGTTAAATACTCCATTATTGTCTTTGGTATGCTGGTGGTGCTGAAATAATATGTCTCACATATATGTTATGCCTGATTATTTGTTGAGAAATATTTGATAAGAACTGCTTAGAAGTTTTCACATTAAGAAAATTGAAGTATAAACTCTTGCCAACGTCTACTACTTTTGGTGGAGCATGGTTTTTGGTTAACAATATTGGCCTTTGAATTAGAATTGTGAGAGCTCAACACGACAGTTGTAAGAATGAATTTTTTTTGTCCTTTTTTTCTACATAAATATTTGCTTTATCTTGTTAATCAACAGGATGTGACTTTTGGAGAATCATCTTATGTTCTTTATAATGTGAATTTGTTACAATCGTCTTTCCTTCTGCAGAGCATTATCTTTCACTATGCTAGTAATTGCATTAGATGGTATTACTTACAACTACCCTGCCTATTTAGTTCCAACTTGTTGCGTATTGGCTGTAAAATTTTGGAGATCTTTTCTTTTCGAGAATGGCAGGGAAGATTTGGAATGTTTTAGTCATCAATAAGAAATTGATGCGTAAAGTTTCTCTAATTTGAAGACTCCTTCCTAGATTTTATTTTCACATGTAATCTTGTGAAGTGTCCTATTTTATGTCATTTACAATGAATTACATTATAGGGGTGTATATTGTCTTATATAACAACATATATATACATTTCTAGTGAAGTTTCTTCACTTTTTCTTAAAAAGTAACAAGTACTACCCATCCCTCTTTCAATTTATTGGTTCCCAATATTGATTGTTGGAAAACCAAAGTTGAAGCATTGTTATCTAACAATTGTTGTTAATGCATTCCAGAATCTTCCATCCTTGGTTGGCGGCCTTTCTTTGCTACTGTGCCGAGTTCCACCTTCAACAATGCCTTCTCTTCAATTGTTGCAGCTAACCGAACATGGCCAAAATCTTCTGTCTTCTAGGAGGTATTTATGTATTTTTGGTTATATTCAGTTTAAATAATTATGTTGACTCTTCTATATCTTAATTGAGTGAATTTATTTTTCGTACACATGATAAGAGTTGGTGCTTTTCTTGAACTGGTCTGTTAATGATGATGCTAACATTTTACGTTTCTTCTAGGGAAAATATTACCGTGTATTTCTCTCTTTCCTCTGTACTTTTCTTAATATCTACTTCTTGATGAATGTGAATAACATAGAGAAAAGTGTCTTCAGATCTTCTAATTGATTGAGATTTCTTAGTGTATAATGAAAGTGGGTGACCTCATGGGTAGAAGGCCTACACTTTACACATGTTAGAAGCTTTAAAAATGTTGAAAGAATAATGTGACACATGGTCATTTTTCAGCTTCCATGTTATTGACTCTCATCATCTTGGATCATTGTATCAAGACATTCTCTATCAATTAGTAAAACCTTGCAAGTTGTTACTTTAATTGTTATAAAAGAAATTCAAAATTTTAGAGGGAGAATAATATAGAGAAAGAAACTCATAATGTTTTGATTGTATGGGGTGGTGATTTATCCATATATATGAACTGGTCTTGAGTAAAAGCCTTTATTATCAGGTTAATCATGAATAACCTTGGGGCTTTCCCAACCCATGGTTACCATTTTCTTCAAAGGATAAGTGATTTTCTATGGGGCCGGGATGTAATCTCACATTCCCTTTATCATTTTGGTCTGTCTCAATTACTTTAGCCCAAAAGAAAAATGTTAAATATGATTATCTTTGAATTTTTTTAAATCAGCTAACTCTTTGGAATGAACATATTTTTAAGAGTTGGGAGACAACAGAAGACATCTGGGAAATGTTTAGTGTAGGAAACCCCTACTGATTGAGGGTATTCTTTTGTAAAAGATGATGTTGGAGAACATACCATCTTATTATTAGGACTGGTGATCTGTGCGAGGTCCTATCATGTCTTTATATAGTTAAACTAATTGATGTTATGTGGCATGATATTATTCCTTTACTTACCTGCTTAGTGGTGCTATGTTGGATGTTCATGCTATGATATTAATGTTACAGTGCTTAAGTCACATAACCTTTGTCTTCTCTCCTCCCCATATGACTAGTATTTTACTGTTTTTTATGTTTCCACAGGAGAGCACTACTGCTTGCTTCTGGTATTGTGGTTGCCGGTGGAACTGCTGCTTATCTGCAATCAAGGTTTAGCAGTAAAAAAGGTGATTCATATAATCATTACAATGGGATCCGAGAAAACAGAGAAAATTCAGATAAGGTTCTTAAAAAGAACAATGATGTAAAGGGAACTACACGAAAGAAAGGCGGATTGAAGTCCCTTCAGGTTTTAGCAGCAATTCTTCTATCAAAGATGGGCCAAATGGGTGCAAGAGATCTTTTGGCGTTGGTGGGCATGGTGGTAAGCCTTTCTATTGTGTATTTCCAACATACAAGGGCTTAATGTTTTGCTTACTTTCTGAATTTTTTGTCCTTTATATTTTATTTGTCACATAACATTGCACGTCACAAACATTATTAAGATGGAAAACTTGAAAATTTAACGAGTATTAGGCCTCCAAAGATTGGGGTTATTTTGTGTTTTCCTGATGTCGAATCTTTAGCGTAGAGATATGTCACTTGACTTGGTGTTATGTGCACATATAACAAAAGGGAATGGTTCAAATCCATCTTTATGCTAGACTATGACGATAAATTTTGCAATATGTAGAGCAGCTTGGTTGTCACACCACAATTTTATAGGTTTGAATTACCAAGACTAATGTCCCTTAGCAATTGATATGTCCACGTAAGCTCACATGTAGCTTGTGCCATGGCTCTATTCTCTAATTTTCCAATAAACAAGGATTCACCATTTTGCTTCTTACTCTTCCATGATGCCTAATTGCCTTAAAAACAAGTTGTAATATATCTTCTATCAATTTTATAATCTCATAGATTTGCACCTAAGAAACACTCAATACCATTGCTATATAATATGGCACTCTGGAGCATTTTTGCTAGAGGGGGTAACAGGTTATTGGTTGTAATATGTGTTTTTGTAGCCAATCACTAGGAATGACATTTTTAACATTTGGCTGATGTAATGGCTAATCTTTATTATACATAAGAGAGATGATAGTATAGGTTTAGCCACTGGTGAGAAAGTACTAGAACGTTTGGTGTTTGAGCAGTCATTATAGCAATAAGGGGCAGGTTGAAGTGAGTCATCCAGCCATTAGGATTAAGTTTGTCTACAGTACAAACCTATAAACTCTTATCTTCAGTAAGTATGCTAGTTCCCAAATAACATTATTGTCTTAAGCAGTACACGACATATTACACAAGCAATAAAATTAAATGAGTGTAGAGAATCAAATGATTCTATGATAAGTTTACATTTACTTGCAATATTTACTACACAATAGAAACAAGGATAAGCCAAGGCACATAAGAAGGACATTGGTTAAGGCAAAGAACTTTGTCTATATGCTTTCATTATGCAAGCATTTGTGCAGACAGATGCATGTGTGCCTATGGTTTTAGCTTGAACTTCTCATGTGACATGCATCAGATATAGCAATTGGCACAGAAAATATTTAAAAGGGTGATTGAAATTTAATTTACTTATAATGAAATGTGACATAGGATGCTTTTGTAGCTTGAACTTTAGAGGGGGGTTTGTGCTCTTTTTAAGTGATATATATTCTTATACATTTTTGCAGGTGCTGAGAACTGCTTTGAGCAATAGATTAGCTAAAGTTCAGGGATTTCTATTCCGTTCTGCTTTTCTTCGGCGTGTACCGTCATTTTTCCGGCTAATATCTGAGAACATTTTATTGTGCTTTCTTCTGTCGACAATTCATTCAACTTCAAAATACATAACCGGTGCCCTTAGTCTGAGGTTCAGAAAAATATTGACAAAACTCATCCATGCACATTACTTTGAGGTAGTTTTCTGCCTTTGATGTTGGCGTAATTTTTTTTGAAGTTTCTATCCCATGTTATTTCATTTTTTTAATCTGGGTGGATAAGGTATCTTTCTCATCTGACTTCATTAATCATGCTTTACTGTTCATCTGTGCTTGCATAAGTGAACTATCTTGTTTGCACATCTATACCACTGCAGGTGGATTACATGTTTTTTGTTTAATATTTAACCGCCTTATATTCTTTTTATCTGATATTTTTCAACTTCTCTTTAAAATGTGTGTAAAAACTTTAACCAAAGCCTCATGGAGCTGAAGTAACCCTCATAGACTTAAAATATGTGAAGTTCAGAATCTTCTGAATCTTTCTTTTCTGGAACCAAGTATATTTTCTTATGAGTGCTGAAAATTTGAGTATCTGTTCTAATCCTGATATCCAGTCATTAATGCTTTCCTCCAAATGCTTTTTCCCAAAACCTTTTTTGCTTCAAACTTCAAAGAGACTGTCCATATGATATATAAATTGCAAATACAATCTTCGTTTCTAATAATGCTGCTTTACTTTCGTTTGTTCTCTCATGAAGTAAGAAGTCCTCATCTACTAGATTTACATGCATAATAAGTTTTCTTAATTACTATGTTCTATTTATTATTTCCTGACAAAATATTTGATTTCAGAACATGGCATATTACAAAATATCACACGTTGATGGACGGATTAGGAATCCTGAACAACGGATTGCAAGTGATGTGCCAAGATTCTGTTCAGAGTTGAGTGAGCTTGTGCAGGATGATCTGACAGCAGTTACTGATGGGCTGCTTTATACTTGGCGTCTTTGCTCTTATGCTAGCCCAAAATACATATTCTGGATTTTGGTATTTTTTGTCCTCTTCAATTGTATCGTTACTGGTTTACATAATTTCCTGGCACTGCTCTGCTAATGTAGTCATTACCATATTGTTTGATTGTCAAATTAACACATTGCTTTGCAGGCCTATGTTTTGGGAGCTGGAGCTGCAATAAGAAACTTCTCTCCTTCTTTTGGGAAGCTAATGTCCAAAGAACAACAGTTGGAAGGAGAATATAGACAGCTTCATTCAAGGTTAAGGACCCATGCAGAGAGTATAGCATTTTATGGTGGAGAAAGTAGAGAAGAATCTCATATTCAACAGAAGTTTAAAACTCTTGTTAGGCACTTGAGGGTTGTACTTCATGACCATTGGTGGTTTGGCATGATTCAGGACTTCTTATTGAAGTACCTTGGTGCTACTGTGGCTGTCGTTCTGATTATCGAGCCTTTCTTTTCTGGCCATCTTAGACCAGATACTTCAACATTGGGACGGGCAGAGATGTTGAGCAATTTAAGATATCACACCAGTGTTGTAATTTCACTATTTCAGGCTCTGGGAACCCTTTCTATTAGTTCAAGACGGCTAAATCGTCTCAGGTATTTCTTTGTTCACTGCTGGCTTTTGAGAGGTGTTAGCAATACAACATGCGGAGGAACATTGAACACTTCCTAAGCGACCTCTGAAATCTCACTGGGCACATCCCTAAAATCCATAATGAATATTGTTGTTGATTGTTACAAAATTGAACTTCAGTGCGACACGGATAGAGGAACATTAAGCAATTAGTAACCTTGGAAATTTGTTGATTATTACAACTTACTAGAAGTAAAATGTGAGTGAGATAGATTTCTAATTTATCTAATAACTTAAATTTTGTTCTTATTATTGTTTCTCTTAATATCTTCCAGTGGTTATGCTGACCGTATTCATGAGTTAATGCTCATATCAAAAGAGTTAAGTGCTGATGATAAAAAGTCATCCCTGCAAAGGGCCGGAAGTAAGAATTACTTGACTGAAGCTAATTATGTTGAGTTTTCTGGCGTCAAGGTATTTGAGATGATATTTAATCATTTATGATTCTTAATATGCCTTTGCAATGTTTTTTGTTCTAACAGTTGTAACTGTCCAGGTTGTCACTCCAACCGGAAATGTTTTGGTGAAGGATCTCTCTCTAAGGGTTGAATCAGGATCTAATCTTTTGATAACAGGTGCTTTGGCAACCTTACCTGCCTTTAACTATTGACTATTATTACTATCCTTGTAGTCGTGCTTTTCCAGTGAAAAGTGAAAGTCTGTGTTCCTTGTTTATGAATGCTTGTGTGTGTGTGAGTTTGTGTGTGCGTTTTTGTGCTTTGTTCATATACGTATACTTATTTATATATGTGGTGCCCTTTAAGTTTATCTCTGAAAATTAGTCTGCCTGTGCTTAATCCTGTTTCAAAGTTGCGTTGTGATTTTTTTGGGCCATTAATATAAATCTCTTGTTTTTTTTCTTTGCTGAAGGTCCAAATGGCAGTGGAAAGAGTTCCCTTTTTCGTGTTTTAGGCGGTCTTTGGCCACTGGTATCTGGCCATATTGTGAAACCTGGGGTTGGTTCTGATCTAAATAAGGAAATCTTCTATGTGCCACAAAGACCTTACACAGCTTTTGGAACCCTTCGAGACCAGCTAATTTATCCTCTTACCGCAGATCAGGAGGTTGAACCTCTTACACATAGTGGAATGGTGGACCTGTTGAAAAATGTACGAGTTAATCTCATAATAGTTTTCTTGCTTTCTCTTTCTTAGTAGTGTATTGATGCTTTCTGTTTTTTTTTTAGTTTTATAGGCTACCTTTAAAATAATCCTTCACTTTGTTGTTCCTTTAGGTTGACCTTGATTACCTGTTGGATCGTTATCCACCTGAGAAAGAGGTGAATTGGGGTGATGAACTCTCTCTCGGGGAGCAACAGAGATTGGGGATGGCTAGGCTGTTCTACCATAAGCCTAAATTTGCAATTCTTGATGAGTGCACTAGTGCTGTGACGACTGATATGGAGGAGCGATTTTGTGCTAAGGTTAGTGCAATGGGTACATCATGCATAACCATATCACATCGTCCAGCACTTGTCGCATTTCATGATGTTGTTTTGTCCTTGGATGGGGAAGGAGGATGGAAAGTTCATTACAAAAGGTACCAAGCTTAAAGTTGCAGGTATTGCATATCTTACCAGTAGTTATGGTGTGTTAATCGGATTTCTACAAAAATCTGCAGGGAGAATTCTTCAGTACAAAGTGAAGGCGAGATTGATTTGACTACAGTTTCTGAGACAGACCGCCAAACTGATGCAATAACAGTTCAACAGGCATTCGCTGCTGCTAAAAAGGTCTTAAAAATTCTGAAGCTTGGTTTCTGTGTTTTTTTGGATCTGTTTTATCTCACTGCAAAATTTTTTACTGAATTCTTCTAGGACTCTGCATTCTCAAGTCCAAGGACTCTATCATATGTGTCAGAAGTGATAGCTACATCGCCCTCTGTGAATAATGAGGTTAAATTGCCTATTGTTCCTCAACTCCACAAGGTTCCAAGAGTACTGCCATTGAGAGTAGCTGCCATGTTTAAAGTATTGGTATGTTTTGGGCAAGCTTTCTTTATTCTCTTAAACTAACCTCGTGAACTTAAGAGGATGATTTTCCCATTATTGTGCCCAAAGTAGTTATCAGCAATTGACTTTGTGAAGTTCTAAATTTTACGGGAAAACTCAATGATGAGTTTCCCAAAAATGTAGATTATTATACCTTGCGTGATCATTAAGTAGGACATTTATATAGTTGATATTGCTTATTCCTAAAGTGATTTTTCATTAGTTTTTAGATACAGGAAAAAATTCTGTAGGAACAGTATATTTGATCAATTGGCTTTTAGTATGGAGTTCGAATCCTAAGGAGTAAATGCTTAAAGTTATATCCTTGTGTTTTCTGAAAGTGCCATCATGGATTAGCAAAGATGGACTCAACTGCATTGCTACATGTCTCTACTATTCATATATAACCGTAACGTATCTGTTACAAGTAGCTTAAACACTTATCTTCGATATTTGAATTTGAGCAAACCTCAGGCAAAGTCCTTAATGTAAGTAATGAGCAAATGTTGTTTTTATCCACCAACGCTACTTTCTAATTCTTTATCTACAACCTCAAATTCTTGTATTTTAGGTGCCTACGGTATTTGACAAACAAGGGGCTCAACTACTTGCAGTTGCTTTTCTCGTTATCTCGAGAACATGGATATCAGATCGG
This sequence comes from Hibiscus tridactylites, assembly GCA_958450335.1. NCBI lineage: Eukaryota > Viridiplantae > Streptophyta > Magnoliopsida > Malvales > Malvaceae > Hibiscus > Hibiscus tridactylites. The sequence goes on along the minus strand of OY288272.1, from coordinate 7,239,031 downwards.
ATTGCATCATTGAATGGTATTACAAATCTATTATTATATTATTTATTCAATTTAAAATCTGATATTATTTTATTGCCATTTTAAAATCCATCAATTACCAGGGACCACTGTGAAGTATGTTTTGGAGCAGAATAAGGCTGCCTTTATCCGTTTAATCGGTATAAGTGTTCTTCAAAGTGGTGCATCTTCTTTCATTGCACCTTCCTTAAGGTAATTTTTCCGAAAGAGCACATATTAACCTCCATATGAAATACATGAACTAAAAGAGGGAGATACTAATTGATAAGAGATCTCTGTGTAAATTATGTATTAAGTCTATGTTAATATAATACTGTGATAATACTGTGTTACATTACTTATCTGCGATATAGGCATACATGTATGTATGTATGTATGTATGTATGTATCATCCTAACTACTGTAGGTATTGTTTTATGTTAATGATTTAATGCTAGTGTAGAACCCCAATAAAGAAATTGATATCTTACTGGTACCCGTGATTGGTTTAGCTTGAATGTGAACTCTTAACTCCAGGGTCTATATGTTTTGTGTTTTAGTATATCCTTTGTTCTGTATGTGAAGATTATGTAGCCTATTATATGCAGGGCTGCTTGTCTAACTTGTTGGCTTGTATTTGCCTGTAATTTGTGACAGTTAAATAATGTACGTCTTTAGTGATAAACTATGTCATGGTTCGTCATTCTATTTTCTTCCCATTACTTCATATTAGGCCGATAAACTTCTAAGCGGGTCTTTGGGTCATATGAATATAATGAATGTCAGTCACATATACAAATTTCATGGATAGTCTCCAGCAATATTTTCTTTTTCTTTTAAATTATTTTGATATTTTTAGTGCTTCAAAAGACTTTGATTAACTTTATTCATGGTGGTATGAATTTTTACTACATAAGTTTTATTCTCATTCCTAGCTTTTTTTAACATCTACTTTCATGGCTTCTCAGTGAAAAATAATTTTTTAAATAGCCTTTTTCTTGGTTTGCAGGCACTTGACAGCTAGGTTGGCCCTTGGATGGAGGATTAGGTTGACCCAAAATTTGCTTAAGAATTACTTACGAAATAATGCATTTTATCAGGTAGTTTGATCCAGCAAAGATACAGTGATGCTTGTGTACTTGGTCGACATTGCGCAATGTGTGATAATTTTCTCCACTATTACCAAGATTTCTGAATGTTAAATCACATCACATACATCTCATTGTAGGTTTTCCACATGTCAAGCAAAAATATTGATGCGGATCAAAGAATAACTCATGATCTTGAAAAGTTAACAACTGATTTGTCAGGACTGGTTACTGGAATGGTAAAGCCATCTGTTGACATTTTGTGGTGAGTACATTATCTTGATTTATTTTGGTCATAGGATTTGTTTTCTGTCTAATCTTGATTCTTGACTTTGAAAGCATATGTCCCTTTCCTCCCTCATTTATCTATCCTTCTAAGAAAAATTCTTAACCAATGCTGCAAATTTTAGGTTCACCTGGAGAATGCAGTTGTTAACTGGGAGAAGGGGTGTTGCCATTCTGTATGCTTACATGTTACTTGGTCTGGGTTTTCTAAGGACTGTTACTCCTGATTTTGGTGATTTGACAAGTCGAGAACAACAGCTTGAGGGAACATTTAGGTAATTCTAGTAATCCATGTTACTAGTACTAAGAATTCTAGACATACTTACACAGAAATACTTGCATGAACTTGTATGTGCAAAGTTTCAATTTAAACTGGTCTGGTAGTTTAATACGAGAAGCTCTGGGAGTTAGAATGTGAAGATACGAGGCAAGAATGGTATATTTAAAAACTGCAAAGATGAGTATTTGTTTTGAGCAAACTTGCTTACATGATGCAGTGGATTAATGAGAACAATTAAAATCTATAATATGAGAAGAATGCTATGCTGTTATCTCATTTTTACATCTATATTTTACCATTAAATTAATTATTTCTAGGTTTTTTTTCTCTTGACAATAATTTTTGCCTTGGTTAAACTTTTCAACTTTAGGTCTTCTCATACTCTTACTGTTCATTACCTCTTAAGTTCTTAAAGCATTGATGGATAAATGTAAATCTGAAAAACACATGTATCCACATATGTGCTTTTGTGTAATTTTATGGATATCTGGATGTTGCTTCATATATCATTCTGTTTAATTATACTATATTTTAATTAGGTTCATGCATGAAAGATTGCGCACTCATGCTGAATCTGTTGCTTTCTTTGGAGGCGGTGCTCGGGAAAAAGCTGTAAGATATTTAACTCATTGTTTTATCTGATACATTTGAATGGCTACTATTGTTTCCATCATTCTTTTACGCTAATGTAGAAATTTCCTTTTAAAATTAGATGGAAACCAGGAGTAGTTTGAAGCTTTCTATAAGCTGGAAGTTTGGATACACCTTATGTTTATATTGCACAACTATAGTTTACAGTTAACATGCTAGGCTGAAACCCTAAAAATAAACTTTCTTGTACTGTTTGTACACTTCAAAGGCAGATATTGTTTGATTGATACCCTCCCTCTCTTGTTATATATATAGAGGAATATTTTACAGTGAAATGACAAGAGTTCTGGAATATTTTAGGAACCGTGGTCTTCTATTTCCCCCCTTTTTGCATGGTTTGCAGCTAAGCATGCATTATTCAACATTACTAGACTCCTATTTCTCCAGAAATTCCATTCCCCGTCTCTAATTATATGTTTCTTGAATTTAACAGATGGTCGACTCAAGATTTAAGGAGCTTCTTGATCACTCTTTGCTTCTCTTGAAGAAGAGATGGCTGTTTGGTATACTTGATGATTTTGTCACAAAACAGCTTCCGCATAATGTTACTTGGTTTTTGAGCTTATTATATGCCTTAGAGCACAAGGGGGACCGAGCCCTAGTTTCTACTCAAGGTTAGATATCTGAGTTGATTTTGTAGTACTTACTGGTTTCTCCATCTCTCTCTAAAAGTACTTAACTAATTTTTAGGTGAGCTGGCACATGCATTGAGGTTCCTGGCATCTGTTGTATCTCAAAGCTTTTTAGCTTTTGGTGACATCCTAGAACTGCATAGAAAGTTTCTGGAGCTATCTGGGAGCATCAACCGAATTTTTGAGCTTGAAGAGCTTCTTGATGCCGCTCAGTCTGGTATATCTAATTTACTCTATCCTAATGGTTGTTTATACCTTGCATTTCTTTTTCACGTGTATTCTCTTTTTCTTTTTGTTGAAACAATGGTATAAAAAGACTTTCATCGAATCTTGTAGTTGCTAGCATTCTTTTGAGAACCTTCTTTTTTTAATCCTCAGATGCCGAGTGAAAAAAATTTAGAGAATTCAAATATCATATGTTTGGAGATATAGGTTTTCTGTCCGTATCTTCAGGGGGCAATTCATAAATTATACTAACAGTTGGGTGCATGTGCATGTAAGCTGCTTACTGTATGGCACTGCATACATCCCTCCTCGGGACATTTCAACAAAAAACATAACACATTTATTTGTTGGGCCTTACCAAAACATGGGATTTATAGTGTTTGTTGTGTTTCCATTGAACATATGTATGCTCATAATATTTATCACTTGAGAAATTATTTCTCGTGATGTATTTGCTTCTGTATGACACATCTGTTTTGGCCTTCATAAATATTTTTTTTCTTCTGATCAGCCACTTCTGTATCTATTTGACTATGATCAACTTCTTTTCTTAGTCATCTTCTGTTCAATTTATTTATTTTAAGACCGACTTAGTTGCCTAAATGTTGCACATTAATCTAACAAGATTGTCATCTAACCAGAGGATTTGAGCGCCAATAACTTGTTGCAGTCTCAAAGGACTGCTCTCTCCGCTAAAGATGTTATTTCTTTTTCCGAGGTGGATATAATTACTCCAGCACAGAAGCTGTTGGCCAGGCAGTTGACATGTGATGTAGTCCCAGGAAAAAGCTTGCTAGTTACTGGTTAGTATAGGAATTTTTATTATTTTCCTTGATAGGAGATTTGTATCTGACTTGCTTTTAATCTCTTAAGGTCCAAATGGGAGTGGGAAAAGTTCTGTTTTCAGAGTACTTCGAGGTCTGTGGCCCATTGTGAGCGGAAGGCTTTATAAACCATCCCACCATTTTGATGAAGAGACTGCATCTGGTGGCATCTTCTATGTTCCTCAGCGACCATATACATGCTTGGGAACTTTAAGGGATCAAATCATATATCCTCTCTCTCATGAGGAAGCAGAGTTGAGAGAATTAAAGTTGTATGGACAAGGTAACCTACTTGCATAAGTTGCATTGCTTTCCTTATCGTTTGAGTTTCTAATTTGATGGTTATTATTTTTTTTTATGATTGAATGGTCATTTTGTTCCAATGATATAACCATGAAAATTATGCCTACTTTTTTGCTGGACTTTGGTGGTTGGGTTAAGTTGACTACTTTTCTAGACTCTGAAAGTTATATGGTGGTTGAGTAATGGTTTATTAAAGATTTGTTACAAGGAGAAATTGAGCCTTTTCCCTCGATATTGTTGTATTTTGCAATGTTAAGGATTATATTCTCACTAAGCTCAGTAAGGAGCGAGGTCTTTTTTTTCTATTAATTTTCATCCATTTACTGTTTGGTCTTCCTCTTTCCCCAAAAAATAGTAATGAAAAACTACATTAGGTTTTCATGTTCCAGAAAAGAATAAAATTATCTGGAATTTGGCAATTGGCATTTCGATTTTTTCTCTGGGGATGGGTTATCAAGGGACATGGACTATAATTAAAGTTCAAAATGCTCAAATTTTGATCCAAGGGGTTCACATGAGATTGTATCTAGTTCTTCACTATTCATTAAGAATAAGACAACAATTTAAAAGCGTGTTAGAATGACGAAATATTTATTGTGTTGGTGTCAAAGTTACAAGTTTATTTCTTCAGTGACTTATCTGAAAACAATGTACTGAAGTTGTCTCTGTGCTTTTGGAAATTGTGAACATCTAAAATTTTCAGGTGAAAACCCAGCAGATGCCAGCAGCATTCTTGATGCACGTTTGAAGACCATTCTTGAAAATGTTCGGTTGAATTATCTCTTAGAACGGGAGGAAGGTGTTGGGATGCTAATCTCAATTGGGAAGACATCCTCTCCCTCGGAGAACAGCAGAGATTAGGCATGGTGAGTTAAGCCAACTTTTGCACCTTTTGGACAACAATGTTTTACTATTTATCCAAGGCCGAATTATGATCTTTGGATAACAAAATTTCTGTTTTACCAGGCACGGTTGTTCTTCCACAAGCCTAAATTCGGTATCCTTGATGAATGCACAAAGTATGCAACTAATCACCTATGTATTTTGTTTAAAAATCGGTAACTAGCTGTCTAATTTACCTGGTTATTCTTCTCATGGCAGTGCCACAAGTGTCGATGTTGAGGAACAACTTTATAGACAGGCAAAAGATCTGGGTATTACCGTTATTACATCATCACAGGCAAGTAGTGTGATCCGAAAAACACCCAACCAGTTATTTTCAAACTATATATTTTTTAAAATTCGATGGATGATAAAACATTTATTATGATGCTCGTAACAAAATTAGTTCCTTCGAATTTAAACCATTCCTTCTGCTTCTATTGTGTTTTCCCAGCGGCCTGCTCTAATACCATTCCATGCTTTGGAGTTACGACTTGTCGATGGCGAGGGTATGTGGGAGCTTCGGTCAATTAAACAATGAGTTGGGTGCAACGACGAGCTTTGTGTCTGTGCTCCACATGATGGTATAGACAAGAACCGGAGTGCGGGGGATCAGTTGACGTATAAATTCTTTATCATGCCCAGAACAAGGGGGAAGTCAAAGGTGATGGTAGGTGCCTAATGAGAATTACAATTTACCTTTCATTAGAACGGAATAGAAGAGATAATTGCAAATATTGCTAGTTAGGAATATATGATTAAATGGGAACAATCAAAGTATAATCATAATTATAATCAGTGTAAGCATAAAGAAAACATTCGTGTACAGGTTTCTCATTCCTGAGCCTATCCCTATTCTTTTTACCCTCTCTTTTATGGGATAAAAATCCATGGTTCTTCATGTTGTAAGAATTGATGCCTTAATTATTCTTGCCTAATGAATAAAATCGAAGGATTAATAGATTCTTACAATTGTTTATATACCTTATATCATAATTTTATCATATGTTCGTACTGTTGGGTCAAAGCGACATTAAATCTTGAGTTGAAAAGTGAGATGAATCAGGCATGTTTTCAACCATAGGGATGATTTGTTGCATTACACCTTTTGACCGAAAGGAAAAAAGGAAATATTACGAAGAAAACAACAAGAGGAGAAAAAAAAGACAATTAATGAAGAGATGGAGACTTTAAGTCCGAAAAGGTATATTAAATAGATGTAGTTTACTCACGTTTAGTGGATGTTATATAACTGTTGGCATTGTTTAATATCACGATACTCGTAATCATTATATTCACAATAACATCTGTTTTTTGAAAAATTCACGACTGTGATAGTTGCAATGACGTATTATGTCTTATTAAAAAAACATTTACTATGTCCGTGATTGCGATAAATATAATGATACTAAAAATATAGTAGTAACTGTAATTTAAATCTTTGACAGCAATGTAATACTAATTTTTGAATTAAATTTAAGATGATCTCTCTTTTTCCTTTATAAAAAATAAACAGTTATAACCAGTGACAAAATTACATGGTTCAAAGAGAAACATTAATGTTACTTAGAAGTCTAGTGTGAACTTGAATTAATACAATCATATCATATAAGATAGCTAGAGTCTCATCTGGTGGATTACAAAAAATATGTCAGTGAAGAGTGAAGACTAATAGCTCATTCATGTTTTGTCATACCATCATCCAACTTATTACCTTCGCCAAACACATCTTAAACCTTTATATACACTCCATAACTCGGCCTCAATAACAGAACATACTTCTATCAATTTGGAAAATCAAACAACGAGACCATTGCTACACCTCCTCGCCAGTCGCCCCATCCGAATTAACCTTACACCAACCTCTTGATGGTGGCTGCCAATAGGTCTCGCTACGTTTAATATTTGTAGACAAACTCATCCAAACGTTCAAACCAAGTAACCAACCCTCTAAGTTGGATGGATAGGTTTAGTACTTGTGGTCAACATGAATGCAGCTTGCAAACCCCTTTACTTTTGATTAATTAAGAATCTAGTGTTTTGTTCGTTGGTGACGTGTAGCCTGTGTCAGACAACTAAAGCAATGGCCAATTGGATGATGAAGAAGTAGAAGTAGAAGAGGAACATGAATGCAATGGATGTGAAAAGAAGAGTGAATTATTATTAGAGGAAGAAGGGATTGATTCCAGAGCTGAGTTCTGTGGTGAAATACGGTTCTGATTCAGATCAACTCAAAGAGTTGTTTTATACAGACATTATACAGTGACTTCAACTACACTCCCAACAATTTCGCTTTTAAAATTTGAACTCATGTCTTTTTTAGAAGAACAACTTGCCTTATTATTATAGCCAACCTTTGTTATTATAAACTTTCTTTCTTTAAAATTATAAACTTTTATTATATTTCTTCATTATTTATTCAATAAAATTATTATTATTTTAATAAATTTGATTTACCACAAGTCAATAATATTATAGAAATAGTTGTATACTTGTATTCTATTAGAAAAACATCTAAAGTACAAGTATGGAATGGAACCCCAATAGTGTACAAGCAAACCCAGATAAAAATAATCGACTCCACTGGGGATCGAACCCAGAATCTCTGGTTCCGTAGACCAGCGCCTTATCCATTGGGCCATGGAATCGCTTTTTGACAGATCTGATGGTTTAACAATTTCATAATATGAAACACTTGGACGGAGCCCAAGCGGCAAAGGCCAAAATGTAGCGGATTTACTTTAAGCGTACTCTTCCTCGTTAGTTTCGTTTGCAGTGGCTACCAAAATGAAAGGGAAAGGAGACCGGGTTGTATAATTTCTCCTTCAAGGTGCGATATTATTTTATTTCAATCGTGCTGCTTTTGTAGCTGAATTTGGCACAAACAAAAGAAGATTAATGGAATACAGAATCAGATACCACTCAAATCGACAAAAAAGTTAGGAATTTGTGGTGTAAAAATATCATCTTTTTCTGTGAATTGGATTGGATAATAAAAGCAAGGAAATGGGAAAGAAAAAATCTTTGAGGAGCAAAGCTGTTCACTTTGTAGCTGATCTCACCACTGGCCTCCTTAACCCCATCTCTGATAAAACCTCCACGCCTTCCCATCCTCCTCCTGTAAGTTTCTCTCTCTCTCTCTGCTTTCGTTTACATGTCTTGAAATAGGCTTACGATTATCATAATCATGATGATCACGATGATGTTTTCCCTTGTTCTGATGTTTGGTCAACATCCCAAATTATGTTTGATTTTGGGTAGTTGAGATTTAGGCTTTTGGTATAGTTTGATTGTTTCGATTTTTCATGTTTTTAAGGTATCTGATTGGGTTTTTCAAGGTTCCATCTTTTTCTATTCCTTTCTAATTATCATTTTGTTTTACTTTTCCCCTCATTTGCCCTGGTTGATCCTCCCTTAAAATTATATATATATATTGCACTGATTGTCGAAATTCATCGACCGAACTTCAGTTTTGGTTTAAAAGTGCAGGTTTTACTGTATTGCCATTTGAAACTTATCTGCAATGAAGTTACTTGCTTAAGAATTTCAACCTTGTAAAAAAAAACATATGAGTATTGACTGAATAATGCGTTTTGAAGATTAGTAATTTACTCTCTTGACAGCCTGCGATCACGATCACATTTTAATTGTCCGATTTTCTTTCTGGTAGGAAAATGTGAGCGAGTCAAAAACAAGTCAATCAGAGACAGATTCGATCATCAAGGAGGATGATCGGGATCTAATTGATGGCCCTGATACGTCTTCATTTACCGCATTCCTGTATTCGCTCTTGTCTTCTTCGGAATCAGGTCACAATTTGAATCAGGATGAGCAAAATGATAATCAAGAAGAAGCTGGTGATTCATCAGACAACAAAATGAAAGAGAATGGTAGAAGGAAAAGCTTGCTTTCTAGGGGTAAGCAATCACTTAGAGCTCTTTACCAAGCTACTAGGATCATTGGAAACAAAAGTCAAGACAAGGGTGATGATTCTGATGTCAAAAGTGACGATGAGGCCAAATTTGATGGGGTCGAGATGAGACATATTCAAAATGTTAAGGAGCCTTTGGCTTTGGGTGATCTTCCCGAAACTTCTGAACCGTCATTGCTTCTTACAGAGAAGACAAGAAATTCTCTTTATGAATCACTTCCTGCTATTGTTCATGGGAGAAAGTGGTTATTGCTCTACAGGTGAATGCAACTGTTTTTTGGTTTGGTGGACCGGCTTTGGTCTTCAATCTAGATATTTAGTTTTGCTTATATTGAGAAACAGTTATTTTTCTTTCTTTGATATATCTCTATTGGCTTTCATAGTACATGGAGGCATGGTATATCACTGTCAACATTGTACAGGAGAAGCATGCTCTGGCCTGGCCTCAGTTTGCTGGTATTGGTTAAATGACTTTCTCCTCCTCTTTTTTACTTTTTATTCTTTCATAGCATTACTTGATGGCGATACCGTGATAGGAATACCATTTCCATGGCCCAATGCAGGATTTTAGTTTTACAGTTCTTAACTTTATGATGCATTTATTCATGAACTCTTTTTCCAATTCATATGCGATTTAGTTCTTGCATTTCATCTTTATATCAGTGACATTTAGATTTCAAATCCAATTCCCTTTTTATCTGTGCTTGCTAATAAAGTTCATAAGCTTTAAACATGCATGATATCAGATTCTTTATTGAGGTTATTTTCCCAGCGCAAGTCCTTAGGCGAGGTAGTCAATTTAATTTTATGTGCACTTATGTCAATGGCTGATGGCATTGATTCTATCTTAGGTTGTTGGAGATCGTAAAGGCGCAGTGTTTGGTGGTCTGGTTGAAGCACCCCTAAAACCAACTAATAAGAAATATCAGGTGATGCTAGGAAATACCTTTTTTTTGTATCCAGCAGGTATTTTTTAAAAAATATCTTGTTCACGTTACATTTTGAACAGGGAACAAACAGTACCTTTGTTTTCACTGATAGACCTGGTGACACAGTTATATTCCGTCCCACAGGTATTCCCATCTTTGTCTACCGTTTCATAATTTGAGACTATTAATTCCTCTCTGTTTAAACATCAGAGTATATGGTGCTGAAAAAGTTACTATCCAATGGGGATATGTCTGTGTTTCACAACATAGTATATTGACAGCTGAAATGGCATTTAACCCTCTTGCATGATTAACTGGTCTGCAAGGGGGAATTTCGCTCTTCCAGCGTCCTTCGGTATTTATAACAATTTCTGAGTAAACCCGGTACATCTAAATGCAAATATGGAACAGGTGCAAATCGATATTTCACTCTGTGTTCCACTGAATTTCTGGCAATTGGTGGTGGTGGCCATTTTGCACTCTATCTAGATAGTGATCTGTGAGACATCTCTCCCTCTGGTTCATTTTTTTATATAAAAATATCGACCCCTCCCCCCTTTCCCCCATTCTCTTTTTCGTTGTCCCTTCTTTAAATAGAATTCTTGTGTTAATCACAACAATTTTTAAATGAAACATTGCTTTCTGATATGTTCAAATTTTTATGTAAGCTTGAATGGATCCAGCTCATTCTCGGAAACCTACGGTAACCCCTGCCTTGCATTCTCTGAAGATTTTGAAGTGAAAGAGATTGAGGTATGCACAATACCCTGCCACTGCTCTTTTTGCTTCATGAATTCATATTTGCCTTGTTTGTATTATGATCATGAATATGCCATCTTAACTGTACAAGTTTCATTAAATGTATCCTTAAATTACAGTTGTGGGGCTTTGTATATGGATCAAAATATGAGGAAATACTTGCTCTAAGTAAAACAGAGATGCCAGGAATTTGCCGATGGTAAAACACCCTTTGAGAGCACGAGGCTATCTTATTTCTTCCTGCAATCATCGACTACCGGATGGTTTTGATCATTCGTTACAATAACCACCTTTTCACGTGTGTCGACATGGCCAACAACTGTATTCAGAATCTTTCCTTGTAAATGTCATTACTGTTTACTGTACATAAATCTGGCATCAAGCTGAATTGTGGCTAATGTTACTGACAATATATGGAAGACAACATGTTTCTGCAAAAATTGCGAGTCAGTTTCTTATCACAGCTCTCACTTTAGAGAGTGATTAGCACTTGAAGTTGTACTTCTGATGCAAAAATATGCGACTAATCCATTCCAAGTGATTGACAAATGGCATTTAAATAACAGTTGCAACGCGATATTACTATTGTTACCTTGCAATTTCGACCTTAATTGGCACAACCATGATAATCGAGATGGCATAGGAAGAAGAAAAATAAGTCCGTGATCATAATTTAAATTGAAAGGAGGCAACTTCGAACATTTGGACTGATATGACTTTGAACTTGAAAGAAGTAAATGCCTTCTCAATTCAGCAATGAACTTGGCCTACAAGCCAGACAGTCGGCTGTCACATAAAGAAAACTCTTTATTTATGCTGTTGCAATCTTTTCCTCAATTCCTTTCTGTATCTTCTGGGAAGGACTATCGATCAGATCCTTGGCATTGGCATTGGCATTGGCATCTGCTGCTTCCTTATAAGCAGAGGCATGAATACCAAGAGCAGCACGACCGGAGGGGTCAGGATTTTTTGACCATGCTGCATCCCATTCTATTGCTTTTGCAGTGCTGCACGCCACACTCGGACCTCCCGGAACTGTTGACCTTGCAGCATTCTGATTGCAATTGGATGATTAAATCAGCAATAAAGGAACAAACATGACCTTTCATCATGTCAGGAAATAGTGTCATGTTCAAAATTGTCAGATCTACTAGCAGCAAGCATCCCAAAAGTATCTAGAAATTTAATTTTCAGTTTATTTTGCTTTCCTCTACAAAAATGAAATTTCTGTGACATGGTGTATAGTGTATACACATGGAAAAACAGAGAGGTGAACAGCAGAATACCTTGGGGAAAAACTTCTCGAATATTGTTCTGTAATAGTACCCCTCCTTTGTGGTTGGGGTATTCTCAGGGTATATAAAGCTCGCATTCATCAACATTGCATCAGTGACCTGTCAAGTTTGGAAACAAAAGGTTCCTACGGTTATTATTCAGCCTAGTTGAACATGTCTCCCAGGAAAATCACAAGACAAATATGCCTACCTGTTTCTCGGCATGGTCCTTCAAACCATCAATCCAACTGTATCCAACTCCATCACTGAACTGCTCTTTCTGCCTGTATAAAATGTGCTGAAACAGAGGGAAAAAGAAGTTTCAATCTTCCAGGAAGTTTTCCATAAGATATCATATTGAAACATTAACACACTGAAGAAAAAAATCAAAGAAAAGAAGACCAGATAAAATGATAACACCCCGGTAAATTTTGCTAGATTGCAGGGATATTCCAAAAGAAGATACACAAACCTTAGGCAGATATGGCTTCTGATCATCGTCAAACGCATTTCGTAAGACCCACTTCTCAATCCTCCCAAGATCGGGCCTTATCTGTAACAAATTTTTATGGCACTAACCATAAGTGTACATTCCTTTACAGAAAAAAAAGGGTGTCAAAATATATAACTAAATTCTAAAACCCCTCCTTTGACCAACATGAGATAGTAACTACTGCTGGTCAAGTAACTGACACCCAATAATTATTTGCAACAGCTCATTATCGAATAAAAGAACCTAGAAAACTGACTACCACCTTATACACCGGATGAAAGCACCAAAAGCTAGAACATATATTGCATTTAAGAGCAGAAATTAATGGCGCCCCTACAATGTGAAATGTTATCCCCGTAAATGGATATAGGTAAAATCATGAATGATAACATGCGGGAAAAAAGGTTGTCTGGTTTATTCCAGTATGGACAGACGTGACAGTCCTTTTCTCAACATCAAACTAAACGAAGCAACATAATAACAAATCTATACCATTTTCCACTCAGGATCTATACTCATTGCAGTGTTGATGAACTCTTTATCTAAAAAGGGTACACGAGCTTCAAGCCCCCATGCCGAAGTTGACTTGTTTGCTCTCAAGCAATCATAAAGATGAAGAGCTTTGATCTGTTGAATTATTAGAATACCATCATCAAAACATGAGCAATATATAACGAGTACTCAGGTGATCATGCCTAATAAATGGATTCCGCCAACTCATTTTACTAAAAACCAGGAAAAGAAAGTAATGGTCAACTGGAATACCTTTCGACATGTTTCTTCATGAAACTCCTCTTTGTTAGGAGCTTTATGGAAATACAAGTAACCTCCAAAGATTTCATCAGAACCCTCCCCTGAAAGAACCATTTTCACTCCTAAAGATTTGATTTTTCTCGACATAAGAAACATGGGGGTGCTGGCTCTGATGGTTGTCACATCATATGTTTCAATGTGGTAGATAACTTCCTCCAGAGCATCTATCCCTTCCTGATAGATCAAAATGGGAGAAAGAAACATAAAAAAATTTGAAAGAATGTATTTTGCTATCCTTTCTTAAATCAAGCAGAAAATTACCTGGACAGTGAAATGAAACTCATGGTGACGAGTTCCGATATAATCTGCTACCTCTCTTGCAGCTTTAAGATCAGGAGACCCCTAATAGTAAAATGTAAAAAAACGTTATAAATAAAGAGGTAAAGCCAAGTTTATGTCAATATATCAAGATAGAGTGTGTTATCTGAAGTTGCAGAAATTATCCTAACAACTAGAAAGAGAACGGATCTAGATATTTTGCCTAGACTATTTACATAGTACTAGTAGCAGCAGTTTATAACGCAATTGTATAGGGATCCTTCAATTAATAATTTGATTTATCCACCAGTTACCTAACCCGAACATCATAGTGTTTAAGGTAACAGCAAAAATATCTAATAAACAGGCATGTCCTTTACACAATAAATAATGAACCAGGGTGGCAGGAAACCAATATAATACGAGGACGTGGAATCTATACCTTCAAACCAACGCAGAAGGTATGTAACTGTGAGCCCCACTGGCAAGCAGCCTCTGAATAAGCTAGAAAACGGGCAGCTACAGCAGCAACAAGTGATGAGTCCAGCCCTCCAGATAAAAGCACTCCAAATGGTACATCTGTCATAAGCCTCTTAAGCACAGCCTATATGAAATAAATTCACAAGGAAAAGTTAGTGATGAAACATAAATGGCATAGCACGAAAAGTAATACCAACATTTATAAATTTAAGTATTTGACAAGGGCATAACTACAAATTCAAAGCTATATAGAGTATTCAAGTATTCAGATTTCAGATAAGTGTATCTACCGAAACAATGAAAACCCTTTGGCACATACCAAGAATCTTAAGAAAGTTTTGTTGACAATTTTCTTTGTCTGATCCTTTCGTGACTAAATAGGATGATATAGACGATAGAGAGGCAGTCAGACAGACAAAGAACTTATAGAAAAGGAGAAGACACAGTTATGGAGATAGCCATACAATTAGGATTAAAGCTTCCAATTTAAGAGTAGAGGTCAAGTTGAAGCCTTAGGACCTAACATAGGTGGGAGATATCCTAAAAGGAAAGACTATATTAAATTAACAAAAGGGGTAAGAACTTCGTAAGCTGAGCTATAATGTTCTCTTGCAACACAATTTCCTGACAAAAAGAGATCACGAGAAAAGAAACATGTTAATAAAGAAATCCTAAAAACTAAGTTGACCCTAGCCAAATAGGGGGAGCGGGAGCCTGAATCACAGAGACTTAAAGACTTTAACCCCTCAGGATCTACTATATTTTTCTCACAAGTGTTTTACTAAAGAAACATGGGAGTGCTACACAGTAATGTCATGGTGACTACTTAGTTAATACTGCCTACTTCGAAAAATAGTTTCAAGTGCTATGTTTTCCACCAATTTGTTTGGCAAAGGGTGAGACATAATGGCATACAAACCCAAGGTGCTAACAGCAAAAGAGTTCAATTAAAAAACAAGAATCGAAGCAGAAGGTTTAAAGCGTGCCTTCTCAAAAGCCTCCCGTAGGACTTTAGGATCATATGGAATTGAAGGTATCTTTTCCGAGTACCATGGGGGGTTATACCATCTTCTAATCCCTCCTGCAGACATCTTGAAATGCAACAAATAAAATGCATTGCATAGAAAATTGACAAACAAGGTGAATTTATAGAATTCATAGCTGAACAATTGACAAGAGAAGAATATCATATACCATAAAAATTTCAGATTCTCTTTAAGAAGTTGTATAAACAGTTTTTAAGCCGGTTAGGAATTAATTCTAAAAAAAGACCTTGCTTGCTTGAGTATATATGCCCTGGAAGGAAAGACGTAAATCGTTCACAATCATCACTCAAAGCTTTCATCTCAGAAGCAAACCATACAGAACCTGCAAAGCAACTAACAATTAATTAGACATATGCATCCATTACAAGGAATAAATGTATAAAAACCAGAACTAGAAATGGAAAACTATTAAATCAAGCAAAAGAAGAAGCTAAGCCCAAATCATCGAATCCATCCGAACATAAACAAATGTGGCACCACAAGCTAGTATATATTTGCGTGTTCCTTAAGTCTTAACTATATCCAGCAACAAGCTTTCAAAAGACTTTTAAAAGGGCAATGAAAAAGGTTTCTAAGATATTCTTCGGGCCATACATTTTCCTATTCTGCAAACTTTTCAGGGGACAAATCTAAGGATTTTAGAGAAAAAACGGTCCCAAGGAGGTGGGACAACCATCACAACAAAGACCAGATTCACAAAACAGCCTCCTCATTATCCCTTATACTAGCTAGATTTTTGCCATTTGTCATTCATTTAAATAAAAAAACAGTCAAAAGAAAAATTAAAATAAAAAAAATGCTCAAATATTGACACAAATGAAAAGAGAAAAGGAAACCTAAGTCCACAATGCGCTACAAAGTACAATTCAACAAATGTCTAAAATGCCAGTGCCTATAAGAAGGAAAACTTCATACCATCGAGGCCCCACCCGATATAAAGTGGGGTAATTCCAATAGCATCTCGAGCTGCAATGAAACTTTTGTCACGTGTGTCAAGGAGGACAAATGAGAACATGCCATCCAGCATGTCCACAAAATCTTCTCCATATTCTTCATACTGTAAAAAGTAAGTAGCCAAGACCGGTATACAGGATACAATTAAGTAAAACGATACTAGGAGATGCAAATAACACACAAGAAAAGAAACATGTTCTGAATAACAAACTTTAACATCCAACCTCTCAAGTACTTACAAGATGAGCAATCACTTCACAGTCGCTTCCAGTTCTAAACTGATGGGACTTCAGCTTTTCTTTCAATTGTTTATGGTTGTAAATCTCTCCATTAACCTATAATCATCAAGCAACATGAAAGTAAAATCAAACATTTCATTCTAACTATGGCTCCATCTGATTGTTATTTTTTGTTGCTAATTATTTTTCTTATTTACATTTCTTTTCCAGAATTATAATATAAAGCAAAAGCAAATGACAGAAGGTAAAACCATAATTGATGGTAATAAATAAACAAATAAGTAAAATCATATATACGTATCTCTATGTCAAAATGAAAAACCAATTATAACATACATGCATTTTGTTTTGAATATATATAACACCTTAACTTTAATTATTGAAAAAAATTATTATAAAACTGAACTAAAATAGATAATTTATTTTCATGATCATTGCACCAACCATTACAAATATCTGGACGAGGAAAAAGAAAGTATACCGTGACAACAATAGACTTGTCCTCGTTATAAAGGGGCTGGTCGCCTGAAGCCGGATCTACGATAGCTAAGCGCTGATGAGCAAGGTAACAATCTTGATGGCAGTGCAGTCCACTCCAATCAGGACCTCTATGCCTCAATCTACACTCTCCATTTCAATCAAAATCAACAATCATTTTCGTCTACATAACACAAAATTTGCTAAAATGCAAAATTCTCAAAATCACCTTCGAGAAAGTTCGATAATGCGGGAGCGTTTAGCTTGAGAGTTGTCGACGCAGCCAAAAACTGCTAGTATTCCACACATGGTTGGCGTTATGGAATGGAAGGCCCTGCGGAGGCTGCTGAGAAAGGAATCTGTAGTGAAACGCGAGTGGATTTTGTAATTTAAATAATGAAATGTCCTTCAATCACAGCCGTTAAATGGGGGTGCAAACAGCCGTTGATTTTGACTAGCTTTTTTTGCTTGGATTCCCTTTCTGCCATTCACAAAATCCACACTGTGTACATATAAATTCTTTATTAGGGTTTTGGAATTCTGATGAATTTTTTATTTCTCTTATGGATTCTGGATGGTTTTTGGAAATTGGAATCTTGGATCTTTTACCGTACAAATTATCAGCTCCTACGTGGAGTATTATCTACTCGGTGCACTTTAGATCATCACCGTTTGATTCTTCGACGAGTGGGTCTCTTTGTAAGTTGTGATGTATGGGAATAAAACAGGGAATAGGGTCATTTTTTTATTCATGCTAATGACGTTGCCAGTCAAACCAACATTCAATCACTGTGGAAAGTGGAAACTTCAAATGAAATCTATTTTTCGACAAAACAAAAAAGGAATGTATAATTTTTAATTTAATAGCAATATTTTTTTAACAAAACAACAGTTTGATTAATTTTAATAAATACAAGGTAATGATAAACCCATAAAAGTATGTAAAAGAAGAAATGCTTTAAAAGTAATTATTTTAAAGGAAAGAAATAATCCGATTTGATTTAATAACATTTTAATTAGAGTTAAGATCCAAATCTCATAAAAAGTTTTTTAACAGATTTTATTTAAGAGTAAAGTATACTAATGGTCACCGAATTTTTAGGGTGCGTTTATTTTGGCTACTGAATTTTTAAAATTTTTATTGAAATCATCCAACTTTTAGTCTATTTTTATTTTAGTCACTATCATTATCTTTCGTCAAAAAATATTGATGTGGCCATTAGTTTTTTTCAATAAAATAAATATACTTTGTTGGCCCATTGCTGATAACCACTTGAACCTTCTCTTTCTTCTTTTCTCCTCCAAATTACAATTTTTTTGAAAAGGTAAAACCAATTTTTTGGTCTTCATTCTACAAAATATAAGTAGCTGCTGAGAGTACAATTTTTTAATCATGCTTAAAAAAGGAAAGAAACACATGATATTAGTTTGAAAGAATTATCATTCTTGCCTAAAAATGAAGAAATTGATGCTCAACTTTCTTTATTTTTTTAACTTGTTAAATGACAGGCTATATATGGTTGTATCTCAGGTCCTCTGGTTTTATCAGGAGATATTGGATACACCACCACCACAAATATTGTGAAACTGGATTTGGTCACTTTGCATTTAGGATGAAATATTGTGAAACTTATCCGAAAAAAAGCCATTGAGCCAATAACTTCCATTTCTATATGTATAGACCGGTGAGAATACACATCCATGGTGTCCACCTCTACCTGGTTCAAATACTTCTTTTGGTCAAATGAGCTCAAAAATTAAGTTGCCTTTTGACGAACAAACCGCTGCAAACTTTTTGGCATTTCAGCTTTTCGATTGGTTTTCTGTTTCTTTCTAAACGTTTTGTGTGCCTGCGTTTGTTGCTCCAAGAACGACCTCTTGGCCCTATCGATCATCTCTTTTATCTTCTTTGCTCCTTTCTTTTGTTTTCTTTTTAAACTTTGTATCTTTTGTAGTTTCAATGACAGATTTCATTTCAGTTTCTATATCATTCTTTGTTGGCTTCTCTTTCTTTCTTTTTTTGTAGTGCTCTTACGGTACCGACCTTGATTGGATCCAAAGGTATTGTTTCAAACTTTCAAGGGAAGCTTGTCAAGCAGAGAGTGCACTTGTCGCCTCTGTTTAGATGTTTCAAATGGGTCCAAGAATCGAAATTGTGTTTCCCAGATCTCGGAATGAGATCCATGGAGTGCCCTATACCCAGAATATCTTCATATGGTCGAAACAAAACTTTCCCTATCTGGTAATGAGTCATATAGCTGTTATAATTCCGAGGCCATTAAAAAGGTTTAGAGAAAAAGAAGAAGACGGAGAAGGTTCAAGTGGTTTAATCAGCAGTGGGACTCACAAAAATATTATTTTATTGAGTAAAAGGAAAACTAATAGCTATGTCAGTATTTTTTATGGAAGATAACGAGAGTGACCAAAATGAAAGCGTATTAAAAGTTGAATGACTCTAATAAAAAAATTTAAAAGTGTGATGACCAAAATAAACGCACCCTAAAAATTTAGTGGCCACTAATGTACTTTACTTTTTTTTAATAAAATAAATCTTAAATGTTTGACTACGTACCTTACATAGTTACATAGAAAAGAGCAATGGATTTAGAATCTCAAAAATGGCTCTAAAATTTTAGTACACATTTTTTTATATAAATAGGTATACAAAATATTTTTTTTAAATTAAACTATATTTTAAAGATTTTCTCAAAAAAAATGCTTATCTCCCTATGAGATTGAGAGCCATATGCACCGGCCTCTAGCAAAGAGGTACTCGAGCAAGTACATTTGGCCGGATTGGCCAAGCAGCTCATCTTTGTTTCTTCATATTTTCTGAGTTCTAGACCCACTAAGAGCACCCCTTCCTTCTCTTAAAATTTCTTTTTTTTATTCTCATAACGCGATTTGAACAGATATAAGATAGGAGCAATATGAGCATCATTGTCATTAAATTGGTTATTGTTCCTTATGTTTAGCAGTGAGATATTCTGTAGAATACAAACTTGATTACTTTAGCAGGCAACAACAAAAATCGATTCTATTAATTGTAATCTACCAACAAATGACAAGTATTTATATTACACAACTCTTTTTTTTTTGGGAGTATCTATATCTCACACATTCAGATATCAACATAAACAATAGTGTCGTGTGTTTTTTTATGTTCCTTCAGTCATAATGGATTGCGGATGTGACAACTTTCGTGCCCAAGGGATATGAACAGAAAATGCAATCAAGAGATATAGATGGCAACACAATATTTCCATACTTGTAAGTTATATGCAATGAATGAAAAACTCCGATTGTAAGGGCCTCAGACCAGCATTGTTGATTCCATTGTTCAATGTCAATATCCTGCCAGCAATAAGGTCCTGCAAGCCGCTGGAGTGTTTAAAACCGGCTTAACGGGTGCCCAGTGGTCTAATAAGTTCATAATACAAGTTAAAAAAGTGTAAGGAATAATAAAACATAGTAGCTATATTGGATTTACTGAGTCTCTAAATACTCATTGGGCCGATTTTGAACACCTCTACACGCAACTGCTTTCCGCCACAATTTGGTCAAGTTGTCCCTAAACTTTTTCCTTTGATCAATTTGGTCAAATTCCAAAACCCATGAAAAATGTTAACTCATTTGCTCATATATCAGATATGAATAAACTAGTAAGATTCTGGAGGCCTATTGGCTGTAGTACTCTGTACAATATAAACCATTTTTGTTCAAAACAATATAAACCTTATTGAAAGTGGTGATTGTCCGAACTAAACCAAAAAAATGAAACAAAATCAAATGCAAGATTCAATTATGAATTGGGAGAGAAAAAAGCTTGATTGTCTGTTTGATAAGAATGGGAGCTATTTCATATAATGAATGGGAGATGTCAGAGTCAAAACTCTAAACCCAGCATCTAAAATTGTGAAGCACATTTTGGGCATCAAAAGTGAGTTTGCAGTTGGTTGATAAAGCAGGCCCTACTGAAGACCCCAATCAAGTTATGAAGATAAGAAATAGGCCTATCCAATCCCCTCTCCTTTCTGATTTGGATTCTCCCAATTCGTTTGCCTTGTGCTTGTCTGTATTGTTCCTTTCACCCCATACTTAGGTCAGACCACCAACTACCCCAATTTATTAACCCCCCTTCCACTTCTTCGTACTCTCTTCCGGTTACCTGTAAATTTAATTTTGTATTTCTAAATTATTCTGAGTTTGATCAAATTCTTGTTGAATTACTGGATTAACGGGGTTGTTCCAGGTAGTAAGCAGCTTGATATCGCTTAAGTAGGTTTCGATTTCAGGCGCGTATGCACAAAAATTACGTTTGGAGATTCACCCGATAAAATTAAATGTGCGAAGCAGGTTGGTCCTGATTAACCAGAATTAGCCATGAAACTGAGAGGATAACCAAAAGTTATCTCGATTAAGTATTATATAATTTGATTCAAACATTTCATGAGTTTAATTAAATTTTCTATTCAAAATGAGTTTTAATATTGAATTATTATTTTAAGTACTTTAATATATACATTTAAAGCACAAGCTCTAATTTTGCATATGAAACTAGTTCAAACTCAAACTCAATGACGTAGATTAACGTAAATAATTTTAATTGAACCAAATTCAAATAGTTTAATCTTATTTTAAATTAAACTCAAGCTTTTATAATATAACTATTATGTTGAAATAAAAAGTTTTAAAATAATAAATTTCAAGTCGAACTCAAATTCGTATCGGCTCGACTACAACTCTAACCATAAATTTAGAGATTTGAACTCTAAATCCGTTTGGTTTTTTGAAGGTTATTTTTTTTTTGGGTACTTTATAATAAAGATGGAAAAAATTACAAACAAGACAAAGAAAAAAAGACCGAAAGGTCCGACACAGACATTGACTTATTGATAGAGTGCAACGACAATTTTAATGGTATTGTAAGTGATTTTTTTCTTTTAACATAACCATTTCAGTTCCTTCTCTACTTCTCTTTCTTGCTTTTGTTTGCAGGCTCTCTTAAGATTAGCTTCTTTTTGTACTCTGCAGTTAAAAGTTCCATTGATTCTTTTCCATTAAAACACTGTTTTTTTACTGGTATTATCATGACTTCACTTATTCTTCCTTCTCTCAGCTTCCTCCTCCTCCTCCTTTCTTCAGCATCTTCTCTTCACCGCCGTTTTCAGCCTTCAAACTCCCCTGCTCCGGTTAGCATTCAACTTCTCTCTTTCTAAATTCCCCCCGTATTTTATACCTTCACTTGATTCTTTCAACAATGGGTTTTGTCAACAGGGTTCGTCTTTTGAAGAGAAAACGAGGCTGGGATCGATTCCTCCAAGCTGCCACAACAGATGCAACGGCTGTCACCCTTGCATGGCGGTCCAAGTTCCCACATCCCCCAGCAGCCACCACCACGACAGCCAAGCGGCGGCGGCCACTGACGCCATGCAGTTTTTTGACCCGTCGAGTAATCATTACTCCAATTACAAGCCTCTTGGTTGGAAATGCAGCTGCGGTGATCACTTTTACAACCCTTGAAAGAAGTAAAATTATTGTTCATTGGTTTCCAAGCTTTTGAATTATTGTAAATCTGTTTTTATATCATGGTCCATGTGGGTAAGTAGACAGAAATTGCTGGTAATAGGGAATATATAGTATATAATATGGTCCATAGTTTAGGGTTTTATCTCTATTTATCACCCATATTTATGTTAATTCTTTCATTAATGAATGCTATTTATAAGAAAATTTAAAATAATAAGAAAAGAAAGTACAGATATTAAAGTCTAAATATTAATTCCTGGAATATGAGGCATCAGTTTCATTAAAACCAAGAATCAAAGTTAGGTTATATTTGTCAGGCCAAATTCACTGTTTGCTTTTGTTAGAATTGTGAATGGGAGGACAATGGGCCCGTTGGGGGAAAATAATCAAAGGAAAAGGCAGAAGCGTTACTGTTACTGTTACAGTTACAGAAACATTTGTAGCGGCAGTTGATGTAAATTAATCCTAAAGTCCTGCATTATTATTTCCGTACGGTGGTCCCTTTACTTACTTACTGTGAATTTGTGATATACGCTTCTTCTTTTTTATACTATTTAGGAAATATATTTTGAAATCTGTTTTTTCTCTAAAAAATTCCTTCTAATTTAGCTTACAAGTTCAAATCATAAAATTAATAATGTAGTGCGTGAATATATGCGTATAAGTTTGTATTGATATATATATATATATGGAAAATACTTTGATGCACAAGCTTGTGTAAACCCTTTAATTTTAGGGTTTAGGGTTTAGGATTTTAGGTTAGGGTTTAGGGGTTTAGTATGTAAGGTATATAATTTAAGGTTTATGGTTAGAATTTAGAGTTTAGGGTTTAGGGCTTAGGGTTTAGGTTTTAGGTTGCTAGGGTTTGTGATTTAGATTTTAAATTTTATAAAAGGATTGTGTAAAAAAAATTTACACAACTTGTGCATCAAAATAAAATACTATATATATATATATATATATATATATATATATATATATATATATATATGGATTAATATCCTATACACTGGCGGTGTAAACTGAAAGTTTTCACATGCGTCTTAGTTTTAGGGTATAGAGAATTAGTTTAGGGTATAAGGTTTAGGGGTTTAGGTGTAGGTGTTTAGAATTTAGGGATAATTGTTTCAATTTAAGCTTTAGGGTTATAGTTTAGGGTTTATAATTTAGGTTTTATTTTTGGGTAATATGGTGAAAATTTAGGTTTTAACCTATAAACTTTAAATTATAACTCTAAACCTTAAATTAAAACAACTATCCCTAAATTCTAACCCCTACACCTAAACCCCTAAGCCCTATACCCTAAATTAAGTCTCTATACCCTAAAACTAAGGCGCTTGTGGGAACTTTTAGTTTCCACCGCCTGTGTATAAAATATTTATCATATATATATATGAGTAATTTTGTAGGTAAATTTTTCGATGCACATGCTGTAAATTTTATTTTATATAAGTTTGATGTTTGTATGTTTACGCTATAAAATACAAATCTTGAATTCCTAACCCTAAATTGTAAATAATATTCTCTAAATTCTAAACATTAACTTTAAATTTTAAACTCTAAACTAAACTCATAACCCTTAACATTAAAAGGCTTGTGTAAACTAACTTGTATATCAAAGTTTTTTCCTAATTTTTTATACACGTGTAAAAAATTACATAAATTTGCACTTTTTAAAAATTAAAATTTAAATATTTAATTTTAAAATCTAAATTCTACGAACCAAACCCCTAAACACTAATTCAAATTTCTAACTCTTAAAACAAAAGGTTTTCTTTATTTCCACAAATCTTTTCTTAAATATTAATGTCGGAGCCCTCTATCTAATGTTTACATGCCCCTTGTTAAAGTGGAATAAATGTTTTGAACCCTATCAATTGTCCATACTTCAATTTAAGTCTTTTAATTTTTTTCTTTAAACTCGAAATCCTAAGGCTTCAGGATCTCAAAAGCGGAGGGTCCTACAGAGAGAAGACTTGGAGATCTTTAATTTCAGAAATACGTGAACGAGAGTTCTATATAGAAAGAACTGCCACTCGAAGAACACGCCAAGGAAATGAGTTCTATAGAGAGAGAACTCATATTCTTAAGGCTTCAAAGAGAAAATTACTCGGTGTAGCGCGTTGCAGCTCCAGGAGAGTAAATCGTCCAACAGAAAAGTCGGACAGATTATAGTTATGACCAGTTTGCTTTACGGCCGTGAAGGGAAAGCAAATCCACTTGGACGCCCAAGTTCGCCTTTCTGTCGTGAAGAGGAGGCAAAAGTATTTGGAGTTTCAGCTTGCTTTTTGACCGCAAAACGGACAACTTGCTTTTAGACCGTGAAGGGAAGGCAAAGTTGTTTGGGTGACTAGCTTGTTCTTACGGAAAAGAGAAGACAAAGACATTTGAAATCTGCTCATCTATTCGGGCACTTGGAGAATAGTACCCGCCTACCCGTTCGGGCACTTGGAGAATGGAAATCTGCACAAAAAAAACTCTTTGTCTACCTGTTCGGGGCATTCGAGGGGAGAACTCATGATCAGAAGGCGTTGGGAAGAGGAGTTGCTTAGAATCATGTGGCTGCTTCGAGGAACGAACCGACCAACAAAGTTCGGACAAAATTAGTGATTACACCGGGACGAAGGGGTTACAGACTACTGGAATCCACACCGGCCAGAACTTTCAAACTGATCCGCTTTGTTCTCCTTACCCGTCCGTCACTAGAACATGTATTGCACGGGGTAGAAATTTCCCCTGTCCCACCACAAGAAGAGCATGTCATTACCTGCTGGAAGACACCTAATGGAGTCCTTGCAAATGAGATCACCTGGCCTTGCCCACCACACGTAGTACATTTCGACGTTGTTGTACCAGGTTTTGCACCTGACTCGTTACATGTTCCACAGCTTTCTAGTCGGGTTATCTCAATCTCCTTCTCAACTCCAAAAACTGCTTCCTTGAAATTCAAGACGAGGCTGTAATATTCGTCATGCCCATCAACTGCTCTACTCCTGGAACTTCGTCCGCCCATGCCCATGCCACCCATACCGCCCATGCCCTCGAAAAGTGACTCAAACAGATCAAAAGGATTGCTAAAATCCTGAGAAAATACACAAGCCATCAGTGGCACAAAATGATTCGTTGAGAGAAGCCAAGGCAAATAATTTATCTTACAGAAGTGTCAAAGTTAACTTACCCCATACCCATACCAGCACCTTTAAGTCCAGCCTCCCCATATTTATCATAAAGAGATCGTTTCTCATCATCAGACAAGACCTGAGCAATACATTGCACATCAATGATCATTAGATGTCATATGACCATAGTCACTGATGCATTTCAATCATATAAAAGAAGCCAAATGTAAGCACAACAGGGAACCATTACTTCGTATGCATTGCTAATTTCCTTGAACTTCTGCTCTGCCCCTGGATCTCTGCAAAATAACATATGATGATAAGAAATTGAATAAATTAAGGAAGAATGGACCAACCACTTAAACATGGAGTTAAAATGATATTTTAACTAGCGGCAACAAACTGTTCTAGAAGACATCAGAAGAGATGTCCGACTAGAAGGCAGAAATCTAGAAAGAGGATTCCACATTTTCTCCCTTTCATCAATCGCATTTAGGAATATATGAAATATATGGATACAAACTCAACAAATATCTAACTTGGGGAAATCTATTTTCTCTTTCGTTCAACAACCACATTCACCTGATAACCATTATTTAATATCTTAATCTGGATAAAGGTGCCATCAACTGAAAAAAATGATTAGGCAGCTTCAAATACACAAAAGAAGGCGAGTGTGCACTACATCTACAAAAATCTTCAAATCTGATTCTCCATAATGTGGTGCGTATACCAAAACAGTAAATAAGTGGACAGTGATCCATCTTATTAATATGATTTTTTAGGAAATTCAAATCTACTTAATACAGAATTTCCCTAGCAACAACGACTAATTTCCCTATATTCAACATCACAAGGAAGCCAACTGCTGTGGTTAAACCAAAAGGAGAGAAGCCACTTTTCCTAACATCATTGTGACCAATTCTACATGAAAAAACTTTTACCATCTCCGGATACTAAATACAAAAAGAAAAAATAAGAATAAATTGAAGGAACATTGATGCTTCTCACATTTTTTTCCTAATGCATTGTATGGGTCAATAATTAGACATCTTATATAGCTATTTATTTCTATTTTCTCAGCTTAAATTCCAGCATATAGATTCCTGGAATCCCCATCCAGATCGCGTCACATCAAATCCCAGAAAAATCCAGATAAACACAACTAGCTGGGTCATTGCACAATTTTTCTTAATGCATTCAAATCCCAGAAAAATCCAGATAATTACAACTAGCTGAGTCATCTCACAAATTTTCTCTGAACCATAAAAAGTTTCCTAGCACTGAACATTACACTGCATTTACAACATCATGTCAAAACATCTAAATATAATAGAATATACGCAAGTTAACCAAGCACGACCATAATAAAAGGCTAAGAAGTACAAGGTTATCAACTGACTTGTTCACATCCGGATGATAACTCCGAGCAAGCTTTCGATAAGCTGAAACAAAAACAAAACACTGAGCTAATATAATACGGGAGATAAAAGCAGAAGGTAGCAAAAGAAACAGGCAAACAGCTAAGCCACTTAGTTTTGAAGCACTTAAGAAAAAAGAAATCAAGTTTACATAATTATTAGTCAATTGTACATGAAGGTAAGTACGCAATTTAGTCCTTTTGACACCCCAAGGACAATGTAATAATCCTGCTCATTACAATGCATGATCATGTTAAATTGAGAATGGAACAGTCAGCAGGAAAGCAGGATGTCAATAACAACAAATATAAATTTTATAATTAATGGAAACAACCGTCACAGCATCCACTTTCACACACACATATAAAAGTAAAATAAGTAGAGGTTTATACTCACACTATCAGCTCTAACAATGAACGTGCTCCCCTACTTATTGCAGTGATGAAATAGAACACTTCTTAATAGTTAACTTTCCCATTTTTAGTCGACATCTCACCCTTTTTTTTATTTCTTTTACCATCAATTAAATTTTGATGTTTTGATCTTATACAGTCTCCAAAAGTTTTTGATTATTTTGTTGCAACATTTGTTCTCAAAAATTAATTGAAAATTTAATTCTCATAACTCACCCCACTTTACATGTATGGTCTTGTATATTTTCACAAAATCTTCTCTACCTCCATCATCATCGTCAAATCATATTCAACAATATATTATACGATTGATGTAACAATGACCAAAGAAACAATAGTTAAGGTGGTTTTTTCCTATGTCAGACTTACATGAGATTTTATTAAATATCAGTTTTTTCATATGTAATTTAATTTGAATAGAAAATTTAAATTTTTAATAGTTGAATTCGTTAAATGGTTTTAATAATAAAAGATGGGATGTTTCTCTACTTTAAGGTGACATGAGATTTTATTAAATATCAGTTTTTCACATGCAATTTGATTTGAACAGAAAATTTAAAATTTTAATAGTTGAATTCGTTAAATGGTTTCAATAATAAAAGATAGGATGTTTCAATAATAAAAAATAATAGTTGAAAAAGTCCCAAAATAAGTGAGAGAGTGTGGTTTTTTTGGGGGTCCAAAAACAAGAGTATGAACATTTTTCAAAACACTTACTGAATCTATGCAACAAAACTTTATACCAACACGTACAAATGTTCTGGTTGGCTTCTCAGCTAAGCAAACTTCTAACAAAGACTGGTCTATCTTAATTATTACATGAAACCTACATATATTATACCTTATGTTTAACACGGTTGATTCGATGCTCAACTCAAAATATTCACTTCTCTTGTGTTCTGGTTTTATTTTAGACATGACTGTAGGTCTAAATTATTGATCAAATAAGAATAGATTAATCTAACGAATTAATTATATATATAAGTTGAATTGAAAAATTAAAGAACCAATTAAAATCAGTAAAGATTGAAATTTAGAAATAAAAAAATAATCAATAAACGGTTTGATTTTAAAATATTATTGTAAATTTTGGATTACTAGGAAGTGTCTACGTCATAAAGTATATAGTATTGTCTGGTTGAGAAGCATATAACAAAAGAAACCAAAAACTCCCCAAGTCCCAATATAACCCCTCCTTTCTTTTTAGAGTAATCAGTTACGAAACCGAAAGCTTGAGTCAATGGAAACCCATCGTCTTCCCTTCATCATCCTCTTGATCGCCGCCGCCTCCATCGCTCCCTCGCACAGCTCCGCCGCACCGGCCACACCATGCCGCACCAACTGTGGCTCACTTCAAATCAAGTACCCTTTCGGCACTGGCTACGGCTGTGGCTCGCCACGGTTCGAACCTTATGTAACCTGCAACTCGAACCAGCTCCTGTTAACAACCCACACCGGCTCGTACCCGATCACCGCCATATCTTACAAAGACTCAACCGTTACGGTCACCCCATCCGCCATGTCCACATGCAACTCCATGCAACAATCACCCAACTTAGGGCTCGACTGGGCCAGCCCTTTCCAGCTAGGCCCATCAATTTTCCTCCTCCTCTCATGCACCCCACCAACGTCGTCGCTCACCATCAAGGGCTCCCCCGTGTGTGACCCTTCCTCCGCCCACCTCTGCTCAACGATCTACACTTGCCCCTCCGTCGTCAACCTCGGGCTGCCGCTTTTCCCGCCGACCAACAGCTGCTGCGTGTACTCGCCGGCGAATTTCAACAGCAAAGGCGAGTTGGACTTGAGGGAGATGAAATGCAAAGGGTATACGTCGATTGCTTCCTTGGAAGATTCTCCGACGGAGCCTAGTAAATGGGTGTATGGGGTGAGGTTGAAGTATACGAATGGAGGTTTCGATGATTATTATATGAACAACAAGTGCAATACTTGCGAGGATAGTGGCGGAATCTGTGGGTATTCTCCTCCCACCAATTCTTTCCTTTGTATCTGCAACAATGGTTTCAACACCACTACGGACTGCTACAATAACTACAATCCGGTTCAGGATTATGAGTATGCTCTAGGGAGTTCCACGTCTGTATCCACCTGTAAGTTATTCGTTTCTCTTCTTATGTTTTTTGTTGATTTATTTTCTTCATGATGTTTTTTGTTGAAAGATGCGTTTTATTTTAAAAATTATCATTTTAATAATAATATAAAATATGGGGAATATATTATCTTGTATTATTATATAATATATAATATAACAAATCTATATAAATGCGAATGCACGAATAAAAGGATATGATAGTGAGTAGATGGGGTATTGGATGCTTCATGCTTATGCTTTTTGGAAGAAAGTGAAACCCAGTTTTGCTTAAGCCACTTGTAATGCGATTAATTTTGGGTGGTATTAACTAGTGGACTGATCCCAGTGTTAAAGGGTGATATATTTTATTCAGGTGACCCGAGTCCGAATACTATGTGTGCACGGTATATGTGCTTTATTAAAGAGTTAAAAATATTAAACAAATATTATTTTATAATGACATCAACATATTTTAAAAAAATTGGGTGGTATATATGCCAACTGAATTTGTTCTGGAACAAGAAAAAATAAAGAGTTATATATAAAGCTTTAAAGTTGGTTCGAACTATTTAATGATTGGATTATTCGTCTGAAATTTAAGAATATATAGATAAAATATTAAATCTGAAAAATGAGTTTGGACCAAAAAAAAATAGATCCGTTTAAAATATAGGATGGATTTAGGTTCTAACATTAAGGCCTTAATTTGGCCAAACCCGTTTTCAAAGTTTATAATATATTGTTGGAAGTGTTGGTGAATATTTGATGTAATTTATAACTTAAAATTATATTACATATAACGAAATTACAACTAACTTGCTGCTACAAGTTTGATACACACTCCTTTGTTTTTGTTTCTTCACGCACACACACTCACCATTTTTTTTCACTCACTTTTCAGTACACACACAAATTACATCTTACTCCTATTTATATAGTGTGTTAACCGACATTAGAGAATTTTCTAGGCACTAATTAAATATTAGTATTTCATGGTAAGTTTCCACGTGTATACCTTAAATCCTCCAAAAATTCTCTACACCATGCTTTCTTCATGAAGCTTCCCAATATTCTGTCATGCTCTTGACCTTTCTATACTGCCGCCTTAGGGGAACCATAAAATTAGTTTGATTTTTAACACATATCATATATTTTATTTTATATCAAGTAAAAAATAAATTTATAATGATATATAATAATAAATGTAAACATTAAAGAGTATATTAACTTGTCCATGTGTAAAGAAGTAAAAAACAATAAAATATATAAGTCTTTAAGTATTAAATTAAAAACAACATAGGTTGGCTGAAAATAGGGGCTTGATTTAGCTATTTATAAATACAGACGGACATGGATAAATTTTGAATCTCATATTTCGAGTTGAACTGAACTTAAACTAAGCCATGATAGGCTCTAGTTGGAAAGGAAATTGAAATTAAAAAAAATATATATTATTGTATTGTTTAGATAATATTTTTAGGGAAATTGAAATTTTGGGAGAGAACGAAAAAATCCTTGAACTCGTCCCCCTTTTTTGCAGGGAAGATCTGGCTGGGACTCTGGGTTGGTCTGGTTTTCTGCATTACTGCTTGAAAAAGGCAACGACCAATGTCTGGTTTCCTTTAGTATGTCATCTTCATTTGAATGTTGTAAGGTTTACGATAGGCTGAGGCTCCAGGAACATTACCCCACCTGGAAAAGTTGTAACTAAAGCATAATATATTTATTAGATAACCAAGTATAGGCAATAAGAAATCGCCCCACCAAAACTGTAAACCAGTAACAAAGATTGCAGCAATGTTTCACTTTTGATGATGATTATTGCATTGATATTTTTTACTAAAGATAACAAATGTAAACAAAATTTTAATGGAAAAAAAACATATAAATGAAAATGATATTTATATGCACAAGCAATTTGGAGCAAGGATGCATGGTGTTCTAAGCAGTAATAATTTAAACAAGCTTCAAATGTCAAGTTCTGTTCTAAAAACATCTTCTCATGCAGATGATATTAGGCATCTGCGGATAGATATAAAAAGAGAGCAATTTCACTGCCCAAATCTACTTTTGATCCTAATGGAATTTTCTTCTGCAACTTTGATGCCAGTCTAAGCTTGAGATTGCAGAATTCATACATAAATTCCAAATGTCCGAAACATGCTTAATCTGTGTAACTAGTGCCTTCACCTGAATACGAAGACCGGAATTGGATGATCTGCAATTTAATCGAAAAATCTCGATCAAAAAGTCTTACAGGTAAGACATGGAGAGACGAGCAAGATGATTTGGCAGAAATGGTGATAATAAGACATTTTCAGACAAAATGGCTAGACAGCAGTTAAAGTAGGCTTATGTGAGAAACCGGCAACTCCCGGATTATCTTCGGTATTTTTGCATACCTTTCAATCTGTTTTACAGCCATTGCTATAGAAGGAGGGAGTTAATCAATAAGGAAAGATTTGAAGTGCTTATATAGCTCTTTAGGCTTCTCTACATTGATTGCATGCCCTGCATTCTTTATGATCACCAGTTCTGCATTGTCTCCCAGATGCCTGCATAAGCAAAATCAAGAACACGAAAACAAATTCCACAACTCCAGAAAAAAGGAAACCGAAATACCTTTTCAATCTGAGTGCCAATTCCAAGGGGAATATTTGGTCATGTTCTCCCCAGATTATTAGTGTTGGCTGCACATAAGAACAAGGTTTACTCCGTAAAGACCCCGGAATATAACAACTCCTTATAATAAATAGTAATACTATGTTGATTAAAATTCCAGACAAACTGCCATAACCTGGCTTATCTTTGGAAGATCCGACAGCTTTCGGTCCTTGTGTAATGCTTGGATCAATTCTTTTCTCTCTTGAAAATACTCTGTGCACATTTCCTGCCAACAGAATCGAATTCCGGCACAAACTTAATAAGACTTGACTTTAGCAGTCACCTATAAAATCGGATCGAAAAGAAAAACCCAAAAATCTAGCATCTTCTATTCGGACATAATTCGAAGAAAAAATAATGATTCAAAAGAAAAACAGAAGCTTTCACTTACATTGATGAAATCGTTTAGAAAACAAGTGGGAACTCCTTTAGCAGGCTTATAAAACGAAATCTCCATCAATTCTCTCATCTTTTCGGGTTTTTGGGGCAACAAAATACTAACAGCCTCATCCACGCTCTTTACTTTAAACATCCCTTCATCCATGTCTTTCTCTTCCAAACAAACCCCAGCGCAACATAGCACTAACTTCTCCACCCTCTCCTTAAACTGCGCCGCCATACTATAACCGACGAAGCCGCCGTAACTGATACCGACAACGTTCATAACCGTAACCCCATGGGCCTCCATGACCCGCATGACACACTGGGCCTGGAACTGCTCGGAACGTTCGGGTCGGGTCGTGAAGGAGTCGCCGAAGAAGAGAAGGTCCGGGACGTAGACGTTGAATCGGGACATGAGGGGTGAAATGAAGTCGTTCCATTGCCACATTGCGTTGGCGCCTATGCCGTGGATGAGGATTAACGTGGGCTTGGATTTTATATGAGCTTTTGGGGCCCAAACGTGCATCACGGTGCCGTCGCCGAGGTCCGTCGTCGATGATCGGAGACCGGCGTTGGAAAAGCTGTAGCGGAAACACCAGTCCCGCGTTGCAGTAAAGCTGAAACACTTGGCCATTTTTTTTGTATTTTTCTGAACGCAAGAATTAAATCAAGTGGAAAAAGAAGACGAATCTAAACAAGACGTCAAGGGATTTTATTGGTTTCAAGTAAAGCGCCAACTTTTTTTCCCCTAACGAAATCCGGTTTATTGACAGAAGTAAAAATGTCCGGTTTCAGAGTTTGGTCTAGTTTCTTAGATTATACTTTGCTTTTGTCTGTTATTGGGACGAAATCTACGCAATTTATTATTCGGATTGGAAATTAATGCAAGACATTATTATATGTTTGGAATGATTATTTCTATAAAATAAAGTTTAGTGGGTATTGATAATAGTTAAGTAATTTAGCTTGATAGAGACGTCGGCAAAAAGTTTAAATTTTAAAGAGATCAAAGTTGAAAAATTATTTCAAAATTATTTAAATTACATAATCATATTTTAGGAATGGCCCAAAGTACACTTTTGCACTTAGTTAAAAGATTAAAATTAAATGTTAATATTAGTGAAGGACTAAAAGTGCAAAATTCCCATTAACCAAGGGGACAAAACCCTATCTATCCGCCCGTTTTGTCTTTGTTTCTCCTAATAATTACACGATCAAATTTTATAAATAATCTTTAAAAATTAACCACTGACATCTAGGATAATTTACTGTTTAAAATTTAGATATATATATATATATATTATTAATTGAACATAAATTTATTTTTTTATAAACATTGAACATAAATTTCAAATATAAAAGGTTTCGTAACAAAAATAGGTGTTCAACAATTGTTTCAATGATATTGTGAATGGATGCTTTATTGTAAACACCGAAATTGGGTTTGGTTTTTAGATTAGTGTGTTTGGGGCACAAAGTCTATGGTAGGGGAAAAGGCAATGTATGGTTAATTTTGTTAATAAATTAAAAAAAAGGGTGGTTGGGGTGGTGGCAAGTGAGAGTTGGCCAAATAAGAAGGGAATAAAGACATATTATGGGATATTGATGATGTACGGTTTAAATTATGACGTTGTAAATAAAGCAAATTAGGTTAAAAAATTTGTTCACATAACGAGTCTCTATAATACATAATCTTAAATAATCTATCAATAAATTAGATATCGGTAGTTATAGCGAAAAAATATTATTTCATTGTTTGAATTTTTGAATATAGAACTTTGATTTAACTTTAATTTTCAGTTAAATATCCATTACAAGTGTATGTTTTCTATGGAATGTTATTCTTTTTAGAGGAGTTAAATTCAACCAGTTTTGTCTACACAGTGTATAAGAATTTATAGTTTAAAATTATATATATTAAAGTGACGATCATATTAAAAAATTCACTTTCTAAATAGATGTATATTTAAAAAACTTTATTTAAATTTAAAAATATAATATTAATTACAACTGCATTCATATGTTAAAACAAGTATAAGCAAAATCAATCATTATAACACATGATACGTTTATTATTTTTTTTATGAAAGTTAAAGTGATTATAAGTAGTATCTGTTCTAAATATACTCTCAACCATTTGACAATAAACGCTCAACAGCTGTTGGTGTTCAAACCCGTGACCTCTAAGAACAACAACCGTTCTCTTAACCACTGAGTCAAGTTGGTTCGTGCTTTATTATTATTATTTGAACACATGATACGTTTATTAAGTTAACACGCGTTATTTTCAAAACATCATTAAAAAAATTCAATCAAAATGTGCTTTAGTGTTTTCTATTAAAAAAAGAAAATAAATAAATAAATATGTATTTTTTTAGCATAAATAAATGTGTATTTATATGGGCAAATTACGTATTAGAAAAGGTTAGTTCACATAACTTTTTATGTTTGCTAATGCATCAACTATACGTCCATCATGTACGTGTATGTGATTGATTTAAAATGCAAAGAATCAAATTTATGTAAACAAGACAAGGGAAAAAAAAACAAAACTTCTTTAAGTAAATATTCATCCACCGCAAAATTGGGAATCATACGAATTGGGTGAGTTTAATACGAGGATTATATTCGTGCTTATGATTTTAACACGTTTGTCTGAGTTTATATTTTCACAATTAATACAAAAATATAAAATGTAATATACAAATACAAACAGACAATTATTTAATACATTGTCTGATTGTCAATAAAAAATAATTTTTTTATAAATAATCCTAATATTAAAATGATATATATATATCCAAATATATTTTTAAAAAAATTAAAATAAAAATCTAATAATTGAATGAATGATCAAAGATATTCATATTGTCATATATTATATGAGTTCGAATTTTGACATTAGCCTTAAAAAAATGTAAGATTCTAAATTAAAAAAATAACACAAATCAAAAGTTTGATCCTTGAACGAGCATCTCACCAAAACTTTAATACTAGATTGAGTTTATCGGCGTATTGCTCCGACTCTAAACTTTTAAATTACCTATACTTCAACTCTTCACTTATCTTGAAGGACCTATGTCTCGCACCTGTTTCCAACGTTTTTTTGGACATAGATATGACGACATAACCCTTCATACATAGAAAACTTTAAAATATCAAACATACCTACGTTACATGCATTAATATATCCGACACTCGCACTCGAATCCGTGTACTATAGTGAGGAATACCGTTTTCATTTTTAGCATAACAAATCATCCCTGATAAACAATATATTATTATCATTCATCAAATGAACTTGCAAAGTGCAGCACATTGTACCTATGCTTCAAAGCCCTGGAACTGCTCTGAAAAACTGGGAGGCAAAGTGTAGGGAGAAAAAAGGGATCATGTTGAAAGGGAAAGTACAAAAATACCTGAGCTTTGCAATTGAGCTGAGATTTTAGAGGCAGAAGTCCAAAGCAGCAGGGATATGAGTTGGAGAAAATGAAGACGGGGATAAGATTTGCAGATTTTTCTTTTCCCTTTCACCGGACGAGTAGAACATAGACACGCCTATATTGACGATGAAATATTTTTTCTTAAACTGTCTTTGGAGCATGTCTATTATGAACAACTCTAGGAGACCTGCTCCAAAGATCACATTTCTTATTAACACCAAAACTGCAGAGCAGTGAAATGATCTTTCCTAGACCTGTAGTGATTACTAGTACCATTCACACCAAACCATGCATCATTCATTAATACAGAAATCATAGGCAAAGATCAAGTGATAGATTCTCAACCCAATACTTAAAATGGAACCTTAAACAAGTCCATGGAATAGACTGGAATTTCGTTCCAAAAATAGAACTTAAAATTCCAACAGCAAACTCCAGAAAGAACCAATGCAGTGGCAACAATTATCAGCTCAATCCAACTTATGATTGCCTCATTAAATCTCCATTGTTTACTTGCTTGACAAATTCCACTATTAAAATGGTTCAGAAATGATGAAAATTTGGTGGGACAAACAAACCAATCACTCAGCTAAAGTTCAATAAACCCATGTATTTGCTATTTAATCAGTGTTCTATGCAAAACCATAAACCATAAATGATTCTTCAGACCTCCAAAATGTCATACAGAAATCATAAAGTACTAAAACTCGAGAGCATTCACAAATGTAACCAGAATTTACTGAAAGGAGAAACAAGATTTCCATGAATTTAGTAACTTTCACCTAACAATTGCCATCGAGTTTATCAAAGATTGTACAAAAGCTTGCAATTAACAACAGAAAAGATGAAAAATGTTCCTTTGCCGCTTTCATCTCCAATTCAACTTCAAAATCACACATGAACATAACAGGCTTTAAGAATTCAAAATATAAAACAATCTTTAACTACCTTCAGTTCACCTTTCAAGATCCACAACACGAACCTTGCCAATCCTCTCATTCTCAGGTAAAACACCCCAATTTGGTGACTGCACAGCTCGCAGCCACTTAAAATCATCCACATTCTCCCAATTCCCTGTCTCCTCGCTTAACCCTGCCTTCACCAACTCCATCTCGATCCCTTCGTAATCCAAACAATAAGGCGCGAATCTCACAACATTGCTGTCCTCAATTATCGGCCTACTCCTTACTCTCAAATAAAAATCACACCTTTTCGCTAAATGAATCCTTATCTGATGTGAAGCCAATACGAAAATACACCCCTCCACATCCTCTATCAAAATCGATCCAACTACCGGGCCCAAATAAACCTTACAATTCTTCAATCTGTTCATGAAAACCGCGTTGCAGCAGCCGGTTAATCTTACTTCGCATGAATCCAGATCGGAAAGCGTAAATTCCCCAATTTCCGTTCCCTTGAATCTATTCACTAGGGTTTCGTTTGTTTTATTTCTAAACCCTGGGGAATCGGGGATCTTAAAATTGAAAGTCGAAACGGTGTCGGGTTTCACGGGTTCAGGTTCTTTGGGGTGCTCCTTTTTAGTCGTGGCTTTGTTTTTGAAAGAGAATTTCTTTTGGGGGGTCAGTTCAGATATTAAAGTCTCGAGATTTTGCTTTAAATCGGAGATGATTTTGAGAGAAGAGCGGACTTCATAAGAAGGAAGGAAGTAGGAGCTCTCGGCGACAAGTTTCTCGAGGTCCGAGATGGAGGAGGAGATATCTGCAAAATGAGACTTGAGGCGAGATGGATCGGATTGCGCAATGAGATGGGACTCAGCGAGTTGGGAGTCGACGGATTGCTTGGAATGGGAGAAGCGAGAGAGGAAAGAAGAGGTGGACTCGGATGAGTTGGTTGAGTCGGATCGGCGAGCGAGTGAGTTGTCTAAACGAGCTTGGTGACGATTAGAGAGGCGATCGAGCATAGCTTTGTGTTTTTTCTGTAAATCGGCTTCGGTTGTGAGATTTGGATCTGCCCCTTCTTCCATGGTGATCTTGATTTTTCTTTTCTATTTGTGGCAGCAAATTTTAAATCGGCAATGGCGCCGCCTAAGAAAAAGGCAGCGAGCGAGTTTTAAATAAATTAAAGGTTAACTATGTTCACTTATATTTTCCTCCGGTATAGAGTTGGTTATCGATTCTGAAAAAATATCAGTAAAGTTACTTACAATTTCGGGGCATAAACTTCTGATCACTCAATCATTTTGTTGGTGTTAACCTTTGACGGGAGTTTGATCTAAAACAAAAAAAAATTATTTAGACAATCTTTAAACTATTAATTAACTTCTATTTTGATCACTGAAATAAAAACAATTTGTATAATTTACATTTAATCATCCACATTTATATTTTTTTTTATTTCTTCTTCATCTAACCCGATCTCTAATTTTTTTACTATATTAATCCTCAATTCACACCGTATATTATAATTCATCACCGTATATATTCATTTTTCAAATAATATTTGTAATCCTCAACTAAGAATTTTTAATCTTTCAAAAAATCTTGAAATTTTACAAAGCAGTCCTCAAATCCCTAAAATTACCCAAATTCAAACTCCCTAAATTGTCGCCGCTTTCGGCGTCAATCGTCGCCCCTGACTACACCCTTTTGGTCGTCGAAGCACAACGGTCATTTCCCCTAACACGATATCACCGAAAACAGCGAACAACGTGCAACCGAACGTCGAACGTAAAATCGACGTTCGGCTGGCACGCCATTCACCGTTTCCGGTGACGTCGTGTTGGGTAAATGGCCGCCATGCTCTGACGACCAAAAGGGTGTGGTCAGGGGCGGCGATCAGTGGCAAAAGCGATTTAGGGGTTTATGTTTGATAATTTTAAGGATTTGAGGATTACTTTGTAAAATTTCCAAAATTTTTGGATTAAAGATTAAAAATTCTGAGTTTTTTTTTTCATTAGATTGATTTTAATAAATAAAAATAGTGTCACATGTCAAGCATTGGTTGTTTGATAATTTTTTAACACCCATTTAACAGTCTGACACCTAAAATTATAACGGTTGAAACCTATTTTTACAACAAAAAAAATACTTTAAGTACCTAAAGTTCAAAACAGTATACTTTAGGCTCCTATTTTCATTTAAGCCTTTCAAATATGCTATGTAAACATTGTTGCACGTAAATTGAGCATTATTTTGTACTAAACCATATTAAAAGTTACAAACATTATTTGAAACATGAATATATACAGTGATGAATTATAATATACGTGTGAATTGAGGATTAATATAATAGAAACAAAATACAAATTATTTTTATTTCAGTGATCAAAATAAGAGTGAAGTAATAGTTTAGAGACTGTCTAGGTAATTTATCCTCTTTTATTATCTCAGATCAGCCTCCCATTAACATTTAACGGCAACAAGCGACTGAGTAACCAAAAGTTTACGCCCCGAAAACGTAAGTAACCTTACCTGTCGTTTTTCAGTAAGTAACCTTACCTGTCGTTTTTCAGAATCAGTGACCAACTCTGTACTTGTGAGAAACATAAGTGACCATCCTAGTAATTAACCCTAAACTAAAATGAAGCCCTAAAAAAGTTCCAGCGATTTTTTTATATATAAAATATTTAAAATACATGTAGATGTAATAATAATGTCGAATTAATGCTCAATAGATAAAAGATTAATGTTATTTACACACATTTAAAACCTTTTTTGTTACAATAATGTTATATATTAAAGATGAAATTCAATAGAAATTACTTGATTTGAGCAGAAAGCAATGGAAAGCTGAGGCCTACACTTAAGTACCTGGATTCGACTGCGAAATTGAGTTATGAGGGCCAGGCCAGGGTACCAATTTTGGCTGCAGATTCGCTGCCATTTCAGAATTAAGAAGGAATGGGGTTGTGCCCTTTTTATTGGAGACTAGGATGGATTCCACATTTCCATTGCTTTTGAATGCTAAACAGCACTTTCCCGAGTCTTAATTCGATGCCTGGAGCTATGCACTGCTTGTATCTGTTCATTGGACAAAACTAAAGGTTCCATTCACAAGCTTGGCTGGTGAAGACTACAAATGGGAACTCAGAATCAATTTGTTGAAATGAGGCTTTAATAAAACCTTTTCCCATGTGAGAGAGGGTAATCAACAATCTTAGGTAAACTAAGAAAAACTAGCTTCAATAACACTCACAAAATGGTGTAAAATTAGGATCAGCAGCAATTTAAAGACCCCTTTTTTCAAGCCATGAAATCGTGGATGGATTTGGAGTGGCTCAAGCAGCAGATTTCTCGGCTTCTTCAGCTGCATCTTGCTCTCGCAACTTGATCAAAGATGGAGGTGGCTTCACAACAATGCTTTTCTTCCATTGCCGATCAAGCTTTCTTGATAATCGCTTGTTGATGCCCTCCTCAATCTCTCTTTCCCGTTTAACGGTCAGCAAGCGAGCAATCTGTCAAGGACAAGGAGAACACTTTCATCCTTATAATTACACCAATTTAAACTCTTAAATACGTCGTAGAACTACCTGTAATCTTTACAAAGGAGATAAATAACAAACACAACTTAACTCCAACCTGTAATTAGGTGCCTTAGACAATAATAAGTATACAAAAAAAAGCCAAAGGATCTCAATCACGAGTGAAACGAACTCCAAGGATCACCTTCATTATTTTAATTTCTGTTCATTACAATCTAATACAGCTTTAATCACAACTTCATAGGCAGGTCCTATGTATGTGAATAGTGCTGATGAATGCATTGAAAAGCAAAGAATATAAATACAGAGGAGAGCTCAACCTGGTTTTACCTCTTCTCCTTCCAAGCCCTAACAACAGAGGTTCATTTCTTTTTTGGTGCACACACACATATGTATATCTACAATTTATATGAACACGCTTATGCTATTAACAATGCATAAAGTTCAATGCATTCATTCTTTGGTGCACAATTTGAAGGCATATGCATAGCACTAACAACAGAGGGTCATTTTTTTGGGTTCATTGTTGAATTTGAAGGCATCGTCCAAAGTTTAGATTTTGGGGAACTTGAAGCACTTTTAAAATGATTCTGAAATCCCATTTGAAATCTAATTCAATGGTTGAAAAAGACAAAAGAACAGCAAAATGTAGAGGGGAAAGAAAGAAAGAATACCCTTTTGCGCATACGGCGAAACTCGCTAGACTTGAACTCATTACGAACCGATTTCTGAAGACGAAGCATCAAAAGCTCTCCTTTTAACTCAACCACATCGTCGTTGATTTCTTCAGTCGTTTTGGCTCTTATTTCCTTCAATTCTTCTTCTCTCTTCGCCATCATTACCACCGACGACGATGCTGACGGTCTTCGAAACGAGGTGATCTGAGAAGGCAACCGCTGGATTCTGACGCCGGTGAAGGAAGTCTTGGCAGTTGAAAAAATGGGCTTCGGAGGGAAAGTAAGGGTTGTTGGTGAAGCAATTGAAAAGCTCAACATCTTTGATTCTTTCACTTCAGCTGTATATCTTCGTTTTGCTTTTTTCACTACAACCTCACCTTCTCCCCACCTTTAGTTTTTCATGTAACTGAACTGGATAACCAGGATAAGGCTTGTTTTCTTCCCCCCTTTTTATTTTTTTTCTTAAATAAAAAATCAGTTTCTAAACTATGGTTTTCTTCTTCTTTCTAATTCCTAAATTTTGATCAAAATAAATATATAAATTATTTTTAGGGTAAACTAAAAAAGTAGTCATCAATTTATCGTATTTTTTTTAATCGATGTACTATTTTTTTTGACAAAATCATCACAAACGTTGCG
Source organism: Hibiscus tridactylites (assembly GCA_958450335.1). Classification (NCBI taxonomy): domain Eukaryota; kingdom Viridiplantae; phylum Streptophyta; class Magnoliopsida; order Malvales; family Malvaceae; genus Hibiscus; species Hibiscus tridactylites. The sequence goes on along the minus strand of OY288272.1, from coordinate 7,197,395 downwards.
CTTTTTTTATTTTGTCACCGACCGTTAAAAAATTACGAAAATGCCGACGTGAATTTATTTTTTTTATTATTTATTTGTCTTTTCAATAATTTTTTCTCTCCTTTATGTATTATTTTTTAAAAAAAAATTATTCGAACACTAAAGTGGTGACCAACTTAGTGAACAAAGAAAAACAAAAGAAAATTACAAATAAAAAATATAATGGGTAAACTATCTGTTTGACCACCAATCTATTGGGAAAGTTTTAAAATGACCACCATAGAAAAAAACGCGTCATTTGACTACCCAAACTATTAAAATGGGATCAATTTAGCCACCGGCCGTTAAGAGGCTAACGAAAGGTGACGTGACAGTTAAAAAATTAAAGGTATAATCACACATTTGGTCCTTATTATTTACACATTTCTTTCAATTTAGTCCTAATTTATATTAATAAAATAAATAAATTAAATAATTAGATAGTGACACGTGTCAACACCTTATTGGAGAACTTTAATTATTTATTTTTGATTTAATAAATTTATTTCCCTCCTCCAATCATGTGGTGACACGTGTCACCACCTGTTTAAAGGAGGAAAAATGACTTCAAGAAAATGCCTCACATGGGAATCAAACCCAGGTACTCATGTTTGAGTGGCAGCAGCATAACCACTGCACCAAACTCAATCTTATGCTCAAATCTACTCAATTAGATATATATGTCGTATGTTTTTACTCGTTCTCCGTCTGCAGCGTCTTTACTCGTTAATGGCGTCTCTTTAACGGTGGTGATCGCGGCTATCGTCACCGACATTAGGAAAATAATATCGATGAGGAAACAAGTTTTGAGGTTTGCGCAGTAAACATCACATGCTGTTGTTACAGTGAAAGGAAGTAGTTTATGGAGGTTGGAGAAGGAACCGGCGGCGTAACCTAGAACGTTTCCGATAGCCATGAAGAACGAGAACCACCCGTTGGCGATCCTCATTCTTTTATGATCGTTTGCCGAAAGGTCGGCGAGGAAAGCACGACAAGGACCTTGTAACATGTTGTTGGCAACATCGAGGATCCAAAAACCGATGACGAAGATAGTCACCGCTCTAGGCTTGGTGGGATTGTGAAGTGAATCGCCGGTTCGGTGGCCTATGTCTTTGGCAAAGCCGATGAAGAAAACCGCGACGGCAACGAAACAAGCTCCGGCGGCAATGAAAGGTCGGCGACGACTACTGTAGCCTACTATGGGTTGAACGAGAAGGCCGGAGATGGGGCCACAAAGCCAAATGAAAGCCGCCCAAACATGAGGAACGCCGAGGGTTTGAACGTAAGGGGTTAGAAGAGAGAGTTGCAGAGCCCAGCCGAACTGAATCCCGGCGGCAATGGCTGAAACCACCACAATATGCCATAACGGTCTTATGTAAAAACATACGACATATATATCTAATTGAGTAGATTTGAGCATAAGATTGAGTTTGGTGCAGTGGTTATGCCGCTGCCACTCAAACATGAGTGCCTGGGTTCGATTCCCATGTGAGGCATTTTCTTGAAGTCATTTTTCCTCCTTTAAACAGGTGGTGACACGTGTCACCACCTGATTGGAGGAGGGAAATAAATTTATTAAATCAAAAATAAATAATTAAAGTCCTCCAATAAGGTGTTGACACGTGCCACTATCTAATTATTTAATTTATTTATTTTATTAATATAAATTAGGACTAAATTGAAAGAAATGTATAAATAATAAGGACCAAATGTGTGATTATACCTTTAATTTTTTAACTGCCACGTCACCTTCCGTTAGCCTCTTAACGGCCGGTGGTCAAATTGATCCCATTTTAATAGTTTGGGTAGTCAAATGACGCGTTTTTTTCCTATGGTGGTCATTTTAAAACTTTCTCAATAGATTAGTGGTCAAACAGATAGTTTACCCAAATATAATGTAGGCCTTGAAGATATTCGATCCCAGAACCTCTCGAGAAAAGATATATATTAGATTTGTTCAAATAAACATTTTTAACTTATCTCAATGGTAAGTGTTTTAATCATTGTCAAGGAGGACATGAGTTCGAATCCATCTACTTGCATCAATTCTTCTTCATTTTGTGACTGTAAGTTGGTATAAAGTAAATAAGAGTTTTGTTGAGACTTAAACAATTAGTAGCCTAGCTCAATGGTTAAGCATTAGTTCTCTTTTGTAAGTGGTTGAGGGATTGAATCCCTTAACGCTTAAATTTTAACTATCATTTGTAATTTTGTTTTGCTTTTCTTTGTTCGTCACTATCTTACAAGTCGAATAAGTTAAAAAAATAACTACAATTTTCGTTACTTTTTAATGGTTGGTGATTAAATTAGGAAAAAACGTAATGTTAGTGACGTTTTTGCCAAAAAAAAATAATTCGGTGATCATAATAAGAAAAATATGATAGTTCGGTGACTATCGGTGTAGTTTATCCTATTTTTTGGTCAAGAAAAAAGATTTTTTTTTCATAAACTATGTTTCGATCAAAATAAATATCTAAAATTTTACAATGTGTCAATGTCTTATTGGCCGAAAATAATTTTTTAACTTACATAATGATCAAATTTAGAGTGATAAAATAATAATTTAAGTAGTTGTTTTAACTGGAAAAACAGTTTAGAACTAAAAATAAGAAAATGACATAATTTAAAATCTATTTCTTATTTAAGCCTTAAAAGTTTTAACATAAGGAGGGATTAACTTAAGATGAAAATATAGTACTATAAAAAATACGACTTTAGAAAAATTAAAATCTATTAAATTTATTAAACAAAGATATATCCGAAATTAGAATGAAAATTTACAATTTAGTAAACAAAATATCTAAATCCAGACATAATTCTAGTAAACAAAATTAGCGACTCGAGATCAAAAGAGGACTATACAAAAAAGGTAAAAATCTAGCCAAAAAACTCGAAATAAAATAATGATACAAACATCACCAAATCGACGATGATATGTAAAACCATCAACAAACAACATAAAAATGCATATTACAATGAAGGTACGTTGACAATAAGGTCATTACCATAACTCAATCGCGAATAAGGAACGGTAGATGTAATCGCGTATCTAAATCTAATTCGAGGGTCCAAGATAAGGAGATCAAAAACATAATGAAAGGAGCGCCATCATGATCAATCGTGGCGTCGTCACATCCAACCTTAATAGAAAATTAAAAATAAAAAAAAAGTGTATCAAAAGACGGAGAAAAACGGTCTAAAAGGTAGAGCAAAATTATGCCACAAGAGAAAAATAATTTATTGAAAACTGAAAAACAAAACAAACGAACTATAAGTCCCGCCGATCGACGATCAATATTAAATTTCGTACCGCCGCAGGTGTTTAAAGAAAAAAAATTAGAGTAAGCAACTCTATAGTTGAGAGAAAAAGATTAATGAACGAATAGAGTATTTTAACTTCTAAAGAATTAAAAAAGAAAAAGGAAAACTACAAATAAAAGGAAGAATCACTTTAAAGTAATTCTATTTGTAAGATATGCATAAATTTAATTAAAATTTGAAAATAAATAGATACAGGAGGAATCACTTTATTTTTTAAATGTGAGGATTAATATGTCATTTTTCAGTAAAAGAACTAAAATGTAATTAAAAATATAATACAAGGACTGTTATGGTATTTGCTACCTATTCTATACCTTTTTTCCTTCCTACCGTCCCAAAAGTCGCCTCAAAAGGAAACCACAAATAAAAGGAAAAGGGAAAGAAAAAAAAAACACAATTCAACTAAACAAACCCTAAAACAAGTCCAAATCAAAACTGAAGAAGAGGGCGAGACAGAGGCAATCGTGTGGCGAGATAGAATCGCTGAGCTGAATCGGCCGGGAGAAGATCTGAGTTGGATTTATAGATAAAGTTAGTTTTATAAATGGGCATAGCGGGTTCAAAACTCGAGAAAGCATTGGGCGATCAGTTCCCTGAAGGCGAACGATATTTTGGCCTCGAGAACTTCGGCAATACTTGCTATTGTAACAGCGTTTTGCAGGTTTTTATTTAATACTCTTCTCAAGTAACAATTCAATTTTGAATCTAATTCCATTTGTCATTTTCCTTTTTTTATAAAAAAAATGTTGAATTTGATAATTTTATGTTAATCCTAATATTCTAACTTTGATTGATTTTGAATATTTAGCCTCGAACAATTTCTTTTCAATAATATTTGTTTCTGGTTAATGTTTATTGTTTTGTTTTCAAATATTCACGGTTTTTACTTTTTGGTTGCTGTAGCATTTCCCTCGTAACCCTTCCTAATGGTTTTGATAAATGATTCACTTGCTCCATTGATAGCAGTTGAAAGTAAGTAAATTTGGGGGAAATCCTGAAGGGAATTGATGGCAGTGAATTTTTCTGGTAATTGCATGCTGTGCTTCATTCGGGTGGTGCGGTTGTCACAATTTAGATTGACATTAGAAGGTTTATATTCAAGATATGCATACTGAGATGATTGATACCATGATAGATATCAACTAATATTAGGAAAGGAGAAAAAAAGTTGTCTAGGGTGGATTTTGTTGGTGATTGTATAAATGATTATCTAAGTCATCATTACTAATAAGGTAATTTACAGTTCATTGTTCAACCTTCTATTTAATATTTATTTTCTTTCTTTGTTCATTTAAGCTTGGTGGCTTTTACAAAGTTGAAGTATGTGAAATATTCAAATTTTATTTGGTAAGAAGAGTTTTATGGATGATATGATAACTGTTGCATTTGAAGTTTCATGTGGTAGTTGGCTTAGATTGCACAACATCTGAATAGTTTGAACTATCATTCCCGAATGTATGCAACTGTATTGGTTAAGTTCTATGTATGCATTACTGGGCTGTTTACCCATGTGCTTTTCATTTAATCCATTTATTCGGTGTTATTCTGTTTTATTCCTTGCTTTCTAATTAATTTTACGTCATTAGTCTGTGTATGCTCATTTTGGAAGGATTTAATAATTGACTTTTTTTAATTTGAAAAATTGTTGGGTGACAATAGCCTCATAACTCCAGTAATCCTGATTGTCTCATTTCATTGCTATTTCTTTTCAGGCACTTTATTTTTGTGTCCCATTTCGTGAACAGCTGCTAGAATATTATGCAAGTCATAAAAATGGTGCTGATGCTGAAGATAACCTGCTGACTTGCTTGGCGGATCTGTTTACACAGGTAATAAATCTGCTAGAGGTGTAGTGTTCTTGGGTTAGAGCAGATTACTTTTTCTGCCTAGTGATAGTTTGTCTTATAGTAAGTCAGTGGTGTTACAGTGTGCTTAAGTTGCAATGCCTTGTTTTGGTCTTGTGCCTTAATTTCCATGAATTATTCTCCCATTTGTTTCATTTAATTTTTTCTTTTATTTTTAGACATCCCAGGAACCCATGTGCAATTAGTTAGAAGTATGAAGCCCAATATATCATCTTAATGATTTGATGAAAAAATGGACCTTATGTAAACTTTTAACAAGATTTTCTCTGAAATATAGATAATTATTGTTGTTAAATGGCTTATTACTGTAAGTTCTTCATTACATTTGCTCAAGGACCTGGCTTTGTACAAGAAGGAATGATGTGCATGCAGTTTTTAAAAATCTACTTTAACACAAGTCGTTTTATTTTCTGCAAATCCTATCCTTTCTTGTAACTGCTTCTGTTTTCCTCTGCTTCTTTGTTTTTAAACTCCTTTTAAATGGTTTGGTTTGATACTTCAGTATTGGAAGTATTCATCCTTTAGGAAATTGCTTAGATACATGCAAAATGTTTTCTTCAGGTTTTCTCTTTGGCCCGTAAGAGTCCTAAGTTTTAGCTGTAGTGGGGAAGATGATTGTCTTCAGTCTTTAATAAAGGTTATTATTGCCATGGTATATTTTTCCTCCACCTCTTCCTCTCCTGTTGTTGTGTGACATATGCGGCTTATACTTGATTGCTAATGGGACCAACTGCTGGTTGTTCTTTATGTTTAGATAAATTCACAGAAGAAGAAGACAGGTGTCATTGCTCCAAAGCGTTTTGTACAGAGATTGAAGAAACAAAATGAGCTTTTCCGCAGCTATATGCACCAGGTAGTAGGATTCTTTATATTTATTTGGTTGAAGAACTTACTTTAAGTTGATGATCTCTTCTCTGTGATTCAAGGTTTCCAGTTGGCCTAATGTTGTAGCTTTTTCCCGGCATGTCACAAAAAAGTTTACTATTTTTTTATCATCACGATGCTTAATGCTGAAGAGAATTACTATTTTATTCTGTTTCTCTCTCTCTTTTTTTGGGGTAGGATGCTCATGAGTTCTTGAATTTTTTGCTAAATGAACTTGTTGACATACTGGAGAAAGAGGCTCAAGCTGCAAAAAAGGAGGCAGAAACTTCATCACCATCTGAAAAGACTGCAAATGGGCCAAAGAATCCTCAGTCAAATGGTGTTAAAAAAGAGCCTCTGGTTACCTGGGTTCACAAGAATTTTCAGGTGAGTTTGCTGGTTATATTCCTATATTCTGATCAATAGTTTTACTTTTCTGTTGTATTTATTTGCTTTTACATGTAAATTTGGAACTTCCTCAGGTTAGAGCTAAAATAAATAAGATACTATGGAACTTGAAATGTTAATGAAATGACCTAAATTGTAGGAATATATTAGGTCCTGAAAGCATCTGTGTAGAAAAATATATATAATCAGAGCCACTACTAGACAGAGAAAGTGAATTGAATACAAGCATTATTATCTGGAAATGCTTCTTGACATCCTAGTTAATCCCTCAATCAATATTGATTCTTGCATTACGGCTTTCCTTGTACTTTTATTTATAATCACGATATCTCATTTATAATTCATAAATTACAAACTATGAAATGGTCACTGCCTCTTATTTTCTTCATGGTTTATTTGTTGACAATGTTTATAAAGGAATGTTATGCTTTGTTTTATTTTCTTCGGAAGAATGTCATTTTCTAATTGGGCAATTTGAGACAGGGAATACTTACCAATGAGACAAGATGCTTGCGATGTGAGACAGTGACGGCGAGGGATGAAGCTTTCTTGGATTTGAGCCTTGATATTGAACAGAATAGCTCAATAACTAGCTGTTTGAAAAATTTTAGTTCTACCGAGACATTGAATGCAGAAGACAAGTTTTTCTGTGACAAATGCTGCAGGTAATTTTCATTTATGCACGTTCTGTTGATGTATCTTGTTTTCAATGTATGTTATCTCTTTATTACTATAATGTGTGAGATTTGCAGATTGGCCAGCTAAAACCAAACATGTTAAATTGAGGGTTTTTAGTAAAAGATGTCAATTGTGGTCATGGACTTTGGAAGACTAAACTCATGATTATACATTTTCTAATGATTCGAACATCAAACTTGCACAGTGCAATTAACGGTTTCATTTTCGTTAATAGTTAGTTAATAGATGCAAAGTTTAAAGTCTAATATTTCAATGGTTCCAAAGATGCATATCATAGTCATTTTAACGAAAAAATTGCGTACAGCAACAATTATGGATGATGTTGATTTACTTGCAGTTTACAAGAGGCCCAGAAGAGAATGAAGATAAAGAAGCCTCCTCACATCCTGGTTATCCATTTGAAACGGTTCAAGTACATTGAGCAGCTTGGCCGGTACAAGAAGCTCTCCTACCGCGTTGTGTTCCCGCTTGAGCTGAAGCTGAGCAATACTGTTGAAGATGCAGATTCCGAGTATTCTCTATTCGCTGTAGTAGTTCATGTGGGAAGTGGACCCAACCATGGGCACTATGTTAGCCTGGTGAAAAGCCATAACCACTGGCTATTTTTCGACGATGAAAATGTGGAGATGATTGATGAGTCTGCAGTTCAGACATTTTTCGGGTCAGCCCAGGAGTACTCGAGCAACACAGATCACGGGTATATCTTATTTTATGAAAGCCTTGGTGCAAACAACAAGAGCTGAGAAAAGAGGGTTTCGACTTTACGGTGAACACAGTTATTATAACCCTCGAACTTCAGTTTTCTTGAACTGCCTCTGCATAATAATTTTGTTCTCCTTTTCTCTTCTATTTCCAATACCGTGGGAAGATCTGACAGCTTCATATCAGTGAGATGTTGGGGTTATACTTAGGTTGTTTTAATGTACAGTGGATGGTGGAAGCTTTGTTTTTGTTTTTCCACAATAAGAGGAAAGAAGAGCCGTGTATTAATGTTAGTGGTGAGAACATTTGGAAGTCAATTTGATCAGATTTTCTTTTCTCGATTTAAGTATTCTCATAAAAAATATTAATTGATTTTTACTTGGTCTTGTCGAATGAAATCTTAAATTGATTACGATGAAATGAGTGAAGATATTACCGAATTTAATTGATATCATAACTGTTGTATTGTTTCTTATGTCAAAAAAATTCAAGTTTGTTTGTTGAGCAAGCTGTCTAAGTTACTAAGTTAGTGGATATCACAACAATTGTAACAATCAGGATACCAGCCTTTTAAATTAGTTACTCTAATTTGAGATGCATTATACCCAATTTAGACATTTTATATATTTTTCTCAAATTATAAACTTTAGGCGCTTAAAGTATTTTTTGTTAAAAATAAGTGCTTGAAGTTTATACCGTTATAATTTTAGGTGTATGGCGGTTAACTACCGTTAAAAAAATTATTAACAATCAAAACATAACACGTGACATGTTTATTTTTTTAAAATTAAAAATTCAAAACAATTTTTTACACAATTTTTAAAATTTCAAAAAATCCTAAAATTCTTTAATTTTTATATAACAATCCCTAAATTCTTAAAAATTTTCAAACTTGAACCCCTAAATCGACACCGCTTCTGCCACATCTGAGCACACCCCTTCGATCACTAAATTTAATCGGTCATTTCTCCTAACGCGACATCACCAGAAACGACAAATGACGTGTCAGCCGAACGTCAAACGCGAAATTGACGTTCGGCTGACACATCGTTTGTCGTTTTCGACGACGCTATATTGAGGGAAATAATCGGCTAAGTTCGGCCAACAAACGAGTGTGTTCAGGGACGATGATTAGCGACGGAAGCAGCAACAATTTATGAGTTTGGATTTTGAAAATTTTAAGAATTCGAAGAATGTTTTGTAAAATTTTAAAAAAATCAAGATTTTTTAAAATATTAAAACAGTTCAGTTTTTTCTTTCTTTAAAAAAACATAAATCATTGTAACATGTCAAGTATTAATTGGTTAACAAATTTTTTAACCGCAACTAACTACCGACACCTAAAATTATAACGGTGTAAACTTTAAGAACCTATTGAACTGGAAAAAAATCAACTTTGTACGGATATTTATAATTTGAACTGGAAAGAAAAAAAAAAACAGGATCCTCATATCGGAGATGTTGCTTGCGCAAAGGGTGAAATTAATTAGCTTAGGGAGCAAAAACTACAAGCAGCAGTAGCACGGATCAAACTATATGTCAAAATCTATGCAGCTGTTATCTCAAATAACTCGACCATGAATCGGCCAAGTTCAGACATTTACAGATGGATTCTAGCAATAAGGTATTCGAACAAGGTTTGTAAGAGAATTAAGACGAGATCAGATTCAAGGTCCGGTGTGCATGAAAGTGTCATCGTCTAACAGTTTTTCTAGATCAATCAAGTCTTCGTCCAAATCTGTTGCTTCTCCTGCAAAGTTGAGAATCTTATCGTACATGACCTGCCAAAGTTGATGCAATGAGAGAATGTCATTGTCATCATCATAATATATAATACACTTGGTTTTCATGCATGTTTTTAACATGATTTCTGTGAAAAATTTAAACTGTCTCCGATATGGTTGTAAGATTCCATGTATGATGTATCTAACATCCTTAGAACAATCTATGTTAATCAGACTTGGATGTGAGTATTGGACTTGCATGTGTCTGACATAGACATGTTCTTTTTCTTCCCCCAAAATGATCTTCATAAAATAGGAGGATCCTTAAGAGGCTCGTACCCGATATGAGTCGTACATGATTACTTAAAGAAAAAAGAAAAGTTGAGTAACAAAGATTTCAATTACCTTCTCTTGGATCTCAGTTACGACGTTCTTCATCCTGCTATATTGATCTCTGCCTGCAGGATTGTGGGCCATGGACTTAACTCTGGCAAGTGCCTTCTGTAACCTTTCTTCGGTTTGCTTCTTGCCTTTTTTCAGGAAATCATAGTCATCCTCCTTTGAGGGTGCAGGTACGCTAGGCCCCCCGGTGAGTGTTTCGGATTTGAATCCACGTAAACCACTTCCTTTCCGCCTCCAACGTAAGATCACCTTCTCCACAATCCCTACCGTCCAGACTATCTTCCGATAGTTTTTCCTTACCTGGTGGCCTCTTACATGAGCCTTTCATAGATAAATAAACAAAACTAAAAGTTAGGGTTCAACAATTATAATTATAAGGGAATATGATTACTGAATATAAAGCAAGAATTATAGAAGCTGATAAACTAAAGCAGCAAAAGCAACAAACCTGAATCTTGACAATCCTTTGGCGGATAATCAAAAACTCTTTTCTGCCCTTCCAACCACGAAACTTATTTTGTATGCGAATGGCAGCAGCATTCACGTGCTCATCATGTTGTCCAGACTTGTTTGACTTGACCGCTATAAGTGAAAGAGCGCGCTCATTTGACATTCCAAATTTATCATCACCATACTCTTTTAACTGCCTGTTTTGGAAGGACTGCACCCTGAAGACTTGATGAATCCGAGCAGCAGCTTGCGTTGCATTACGAACAGCAGCTAATGAGTCCTTTAGTGATGGGCCATCTGAAGCATCCCCATAGCTGAATGGAGCTTTGTTCCGTTCCAAAATTTTATGTATGTCGTCTGGACTAGAATCTGTAGTATCGTTACTGCCTTGCTTATCAAAATTGAGGGATAGAAGGCGGGAACTTAAATCAAATTCCGCAAGATAACCAGAAATTCCTTTATGTCCATTGGCCGAGGCTAGGTCAGCAGGTGTTCTGCCTAAAGGATATTCAGGTGTCGGATCTATTAATGCTCCAGGAGCTGCACCCAGTGAAATAAGGGAAGCAACCGTGCGTTCTCTGAGGTTAAAGACAATTGTCAGCAGAAGCCAGACCAAAATAAGCACATCATCGATATAAAACATAGACAAACTTAAGCAATATAAGTAAAATTACTGAACCCAAGAAAAATTAGCCCAAGGACCATTATTTTTGGAAGCCTGCAGCTCTACAGCCTAGAATTTTACTTGATGACTCTTTCCTTCAGATAAATCATACCAAGAGCAACCCTATGGCATAGAATACACTTCCTTGCGTAAAAGTGTAGCTCAGGAAAGTAGTCAAAAAGATGGAAAAGAAAAACGGAAGAACATTTAACTTTTATTTTCAAGTTGCTTACCTGCCAGAAGATGCTGCCCAATGAAGTGCAGTCCATCCATTCACATCCCGGAAGTTAACACTCACACCGGAAACTATAGTGGGTTCTAATGCCCAATCATAGCCAAGAGAAGCTGCAAAGTGTATAACACCTTGGCCACCCTGGTCCAATATACTAGGGCCTTTTCCACCTTCTGCTATCTTCTGCAAGAGCCATACACGCAACTTTTCTTTCAACAGCTTCTGAAGCAGCTGCTCCTTTATTTTTTCTGGAAAAATAACTTCATCTGAGTTAAGCGCCAACATCTGGTCCCATTCCTCGATGTCCTCCTTCAGCAATGAATTAATTTTACTGCTCAACTGGGATATATCAGCTAAGCTATTGGTGTTAGAATTGGGAGAAGTGGAGCCCAGGCACAATAATCTACCCAATCGCATATCAAGAATTTCAATGGCATTACTGCTAGGGTGATCTGCAGTATCTATATCTTGATTATGACTGACTCGGTACTCAAACTCTCGGACTTCACTACAAGCTAATCTGTTGGAGCATGTGACATAAAAGGGAACCCTGCCAGCCTCATGTCTTGGAGTGTGGCAACGAAGAACACCATCTGCTATAACCTCTGCCGAAACTTCTACTTCACCAAACATGCATGACCACTTGCAATTTTTGGCCTCGTCTCTACTCTTCAAGAACCTTCCAGTGATAAGGATCTGTGTGAAATGAAGAGATTGGGAGGAAAGGAAAGAAGTTAATATATGTGACGAACTAATTTTCCTGTATTTCAGCCTTGTGAGTGGAAATTGATAGCTCAATGTTCACCTGACTTGCATAAAAAAGAATTACAGCTTACCTTGATTTCAGAACCTACATATGCCCAATTTGGTGAAAAATCAATAATACTGAAAAGCTGATCCTGGGAGAGGGAAGGACCCAGCGTAAAGGTATCCAATTGCCCCTGAGAGGGAATAGAGGAAACATCAACCCCATTTTGACCTTCCACCTCATCCCAATAGGCTCCAGAATTGGAATGCGTATGTGATTCATCTACATCTCCAAGTTCTTTACTCATCCAGCGGTTGAAACTATCAAGCTTCTTCAGACCTTCTTCGGCTAAGGAACCATCAAGTAAATTAGGTATCATAGCAGAAGAGTAAATAGATTTCCCCTCCAGTGTCAAATAGCTCTCTGAATCTGGTTTATGAATATATCCATGGTTTGCATTTGAGGGGTCTGTCAGCTGGTTATTAAGTAGAGAATCATCATGTTGCTTTTCTGGATGAACATGGTGATTAACTTCTTCATGAAACCTAGAGGTAAGATCATATCTCAGGTCTGGATGCAACTTCTGGTCCAATGGCGACTTCATTAAATGAGAAGAATTACCTTCAGAAGCCTGTTTAGAGGACAAATTAGGACTTAATTGGAAAAAGAAAAGGTAGAATATACACCTAACTTGATGCATTAAACTGCAGCAATGCAACTACTGCATATCATATAAGGTAATAGTTTTTAGGACCTAATTTTTCAATTACAGCTGACATGACCGTAATGGCCATCATTAATGCCTTATCTTTAAATATTGCAATTCCATTCTTAGCACGTATAGCTAGAATTTCCAAAGTCATTGTCAAAGTTTAATCAATCTATTACCCGCCAGTCTTCTTGAGCATGTGATTGATCCTTAAACTCCTGCTTTTTAAGAAAGCTGTTGTCAAATCGTGGGCCCATGATATCATTTTGTTTAAAAGTGAATGGTAGCTGAAATTGTGCAGAGCCAACCCCAGGATTGCCACTTTCCAACATATCCTCCCATAATGTGAAATCAAGGTTCTTTTGGGGCTCATATGTTATTCCAGCATCATTATACTCTCTATCCTTGTCTGGTTGAGTAAGTTGAAAAGCAGTTGGAGGTGGTTTCTCATGATAATCATCTGCTAGCAGTAGAGAACAGTAGTAAGCAAAAATGGAAAGGCGGATCAACAGTAAAATAATACAAAACCAAACAATTAGCATACTTGAATGTGATACATGAACATATGGATCATAGAATCTGGTATCAGTCCTTCCCACAACAGGCTGATGTGAATCAAGAAAAGAATGGAACTGTGAACTTGCTTGATGATTATAGGCTGCATCATATATCATCTTGCTTGGTAAGAACAACACACAGACTAATGCACTCATTACCCACAAAACCAACTAACATATTCAAAACCACATTAAATTAGCACCTAATCAATTATTAAATATTGACCCATATTTAGCTAACAAACATACCTGATTCAGCATCTTCATATTCTGATGCCTGCACATGCACACTGTTCATGCTTGCTGTATCCATCGTTTGTGAAGGAATCTGATTATTATTGGGATTAAAGTTGGAAGAGATAGAACTTTCCACCTCAGGATTGGGTATAATTCCTTCAGGTTCTTGGGAATATGGAATAGTTCCTTCAATCTCTTTGATGCGGTTAAAATTTGTCCTATTTCCCTGAAAAAATTTCAGAAAGTAAAAACAGGAAAAATAACAAGATGGCTCTTCAATGGAACTGTTTAAGCAACTTATTAAAGACACTAGAGAATGAGACAAGTATTAAATTCAATTAGGTTTAGACTTGAGAAATGTATTTGAAAATATACAGTTACATTTTGTGAAGCCAAAGACCTTTAAAGTTTTAGAAGAGACTCGGGATCAATGTTTTAGTATGTTTAGTTGTTCAGAAGGTAGCGCTCGTGATAGAAAAAGGGGTGAGAAAACATAGAAATGAGCAGGCTTTGATCCCCTCTAACTGCCAGTCTGCTGCCTTAATGGCTGTTTAAGAAAATTACTTTTACTGATTCAGAACAAGATTGGGAAAGTAAAATAGAATGCCTAGTACCGGTACAATGAGAGCAATTTCAAAACCTAATTCGAGTTGGTCCAAGGTAATGGCAGTGATGGCACCAAAAGACAGTATAAAATGCAAAGCAAGATAGAAATAAACACACAGATGGGAATAGCTCAAGTAAATAAAGGGGAAATGGGAGGACAAATAGTGGAGATAGCAACAAACAAAATAAAGAGTTCATACTGGTATTCAAGCTCAAATACACACACACATAATATTGATCATATCATCATATGATATAAAATATTTGACAACCAACAAGGTAGAAAACGCAATACTTATCCTTGATTTAAGCGAGAAAACTAAGTTCTAGGCCTACTGACGTCTTGCATGCTCAAAAAAGAAATCAAGTAAAAACGAACATAATTGATTGCATTAACTTGTTAGAGAGCATTCAGATTCCAGACTGTACCACTTCAAGACGTATAAATGAAAAGACAAGAAATATGTCTACAAACAAAAAGTTGTCCCTTCAATTTATATCAGCTTTTAAAATTTCCAGTTTGACTGGGTAATAAAATTGACAACTCTGCAACCATACTATCATCTAATGCTAACAAAATATATGGGTTAAAATTTATAGCTTTAATCGGTCTAAGAACCTTCTAACAAGTAAAGCAATAAAAAAAAGATACTACCTTCCCATAGTTCTTCCAAAGATGGATAAGTAGATGCAGGAAGGAAAAAGAAAAAGGTGATAGAATTTGTCTGACCTTTACATCTCGATAGTGGACAAGAACAATGTGCGAGAGATCCCTACACATAGTAGTGAATAATGTCAGCAACCAAGAGGGATTTCTTAAATTAGTATTGCAACAGAGAAACTAATTACAGTTTCAAGCAAATAGCACATGCATTTCAAACCAATAAAACATGATCCACATTAGCAGAATTGATAGCAAAAATTAGAAATCTCTCAATTATCATGATGCAAAAAGTACCATGAAAATACAAGGGACCTTAGGTTCAGTATTTCCTTACATTAGACTTATTGAAGGTATAAATATGGATTGATTTTTGAGTAAGTTCCATTTTCCTAAATTTAGAGATGAAAATCAAATTGATCAACAGAACTTCAAAATTTTATTAAATCACACAGCCGTCTTTTGAATGTAGAAACAAAATATCAGAATTAGTGAATGCATGTAATATTGAAGCATCCTATCATGGAAAAGAAGATAAAACCAGTTCAGCATAGGCATAAGCAAAAGAAAAAATTCAATATTATGTAAAGAACTCTTTCTGTGTATCAGTTTAACTCGCATGAATAAATTAAATCCTAGGTTCAAAATCTAGTAATAGAAAGATTGAAGGGCATGCGTATGATTTCCAGGAACAAGAAAAAAGTTTGATTGCCTTAGACTCAATGACTCATAGTGTCGACATCACCTATGTTCTGACTATCAAGTATCAACTCCAATGTAGAGGAAGAACTATTTTTTTTTTTGCAAATCACATTTAACTATTATTTCATTGTGCAATGAAGTGTAAGAATAACAATTAAAAGTGAGTATTTAATGATTAAACAGAACAGATAATCCACACAAAATACTATCAAAAACAACTACTGCCCCTTGGAACATAAATGTTTAAGGACTCACTCTTCAAGCATCCAATAACTGCGCCTTTGAAAATTTTCGTTATCCTCTCCATGAGCATAGTAGCAATGCAGAACATCAATGCTTCCAGCCTGAAAAGATTAACATTTTCCCAATTCTTTTTCACTTGAAGAAAAGAAAATTTCATTCAAAATGAGTTCTTTCTTCCCACAAAAGAATTCAAAAATAAATATAAAAGAAAGTTTGTGTGGCTCCTGCTTACATAAAAATGGACAACTAGTTGTACCATCATTGACTCTTACCTTGAGTCTCTCATGAGCTTCCTTCACCGTTTTCCCATCCTTTTTCTTCCTCCAGTTATGTCCATCCTTTCGAAAGTATCTCAGTACCTTTCGATCAAAAAGAAAAAGTGAACCACCTGAAAAAAGAAACACATTCAGTTTGAAGAACTCAATTTGGGATTTTAGCAGTTTAAATATCAAAAACCTTTTCAATTTGGGATGTTAGCATATTTTAAAAATCAAAACAGCCGCTAATTGAATTTGGGATGTTAGGATATTTGTTGAATATCAAACAAACTTACTAGAAGTAAACTTGTTATGATTGGAGAGGATGATGAACCTAGCCCAAAATAAGTAATCTAATTTCTATAAAAAAATATAGTAAGACTAACACTGCATTGTATGTGATTCTGTTATCAATGAAGAAAAAATCATCAATCAAATAATAGGCTAAGTTAATAACCCAAAATAAATAAAGAATAGAAAAATAAGGATATAAGTAGATCTCAGGAACAAATAAGCCATTCTAATTTAGATGGCAAACTTGTAATGAAATTTTACTGATCCTCACATTAGAGTACTGAAAACACAAAAGAAAAGAAAGGCATTCTGAGAAAATAAGAAATAACAAATTAGCATTCTTTGTTTGAGTAAAATTTAACTACAGTATTTACAGCATAGATGGTTTTATATCTGAATTACAATCCAAACGTGATTCTGTTACCTAAGAAATGGATCAAATGAAATGAAGAACAGAACATTCTCGAGGAATTTTTGAGAAAAGAAAACTGCAATCTCACAAGTTAAAGCTATTGAGCAGGCATTCATGGAAGCAAAAGATAATATTATCCTAGGAGTAAAAATCTCCTGCCCCCTAACCATGCCTCCTTCTATGCCCCTTGCCTAAAAATACTTAAAAATTAAATCTTGCCCCATAACCCTAATTTTCATATCCTAAACCCCAAACCCTAAAAAATACACCCTACCCCTAATTCCTTACACCCTAACCCTAAGCCCCAATCTTAAACCCCAAAACCTAAACCCTAAACCCTAAACCCACTATTTTAAAGTGGGGGCACAAATGGGGGCATACTTTGGGGGCAGATGATTTCCATCCTTATCCTAGATGGCAAGAAAATAGAACTCCATATCAAAGGAACAATGTTTGCATGCTATCAAGATAATAATCAATCTATCATCATCCAACAGCATGAACCATTACAATGCAATTAAAAGATCATACTTGGTGGCATTTGTGCTGGTTCGGGAGCAATGCGAAAATTCTTATAGTTTTTAAGAATTTCACATATTTCAGCTGGTCGTAGCCACCTGTGTTGCGCTTCCATGAGTATCTGCTCAATATCTGCACCCAGCAAAATGAGAGTTCATTCAAATCTTTGTATAAACCTTAATATCAAGTAAAAACAACCAAATTACTCTAATCCTCAGATTAAAAGATTCTTAATTAATACAAACTTTTTATACAAAATAAGTGATAACGGTTTCATTTGCTTTTTAATTTTGACCCAAGTCCCTTTCTTTTCAACAAAAATTAGCACCCCTTGAGCTTAACCATTTTTCTTCTGCATAAAATGATTCGAATGAAGCTATTTATTCCATCTTTCAAACCAAAACTCACAAAAGAAAATTAAAACCCACCTCATGAGCTAAAATGTAAGCATAATGGAGCAAAGTGAACACTAATTGCTGTAAATTAAACCATGACAAAATAGAGCTAAAGAAAACAAGCAAGATTCAACTTTCACCAGAAACCCAAAATGAAGATGATAAAAGAGTCAATTATATACGTACCCAGTTGATTAGTAAGGCCATAGCGCCTAGTCTCGGCCATAATCTTGACTTTCTTTTTCTATCTTCAACTCTTTCTCTTCGCTCAAAAACCCTTCAAGAAAAGCTCCTTTCCATATACCGAAGTTGGAGTCATTTTACGATCTGATAAAAACAAAAAAAAACGCGGTTTTTCGATAAAAGAGAAAGTGCGTGATCAAATGTATCGCACCCTTTGCATATAAATTCAAAGAGAAAGAGATAGGAAATCGCCGAGGAGAGGGGTGGAAAGGGGATTACCGGCGAGGAATCAACGTGTTAGACTTTCTTCAGTCCACTTTTTGACGTGAGCACAGGGATTCTTTATTAAGAAAAAAAATCTGTCATTCCTTTTCCTTTTTTGTGTTTCCTTACATAACACCTATTTTATCGTGGGTTTCGATACACATGGGGCAGTAATAAAAAAAAATTATAAACGTTTTAATTTTAAAGGTTTAATATTAGTTTTTAAGGTTTAAAAGTTAGAAGTTTAGGTTTAATGATTTCGAATTAATAGGATGTTAAAATTTAGAGACTAAAGTTATAATTTAGGATTTGTAGATTAAAATCTAAATTATAACCATAAACCTTAAGGTAAACTACATAAATGACCATCATACTATTGTAAAAGTCGCGATTTAACCACCTTACTTTTTTTCGAAGCAATTAAACCATCATATTATTAAATTGGGTGCAATTTGACCACTAACCGTTATAGGTTAACGGCAGGGTGACGTGTCAGTTAAAAAAATAATGGTATAATTACACATTTGGTCCTTACTATTTACACATTCTTTCAATTTAGTCCTAATTTTAATTTAATAAACTAAATTAATTATTTAATTATGTGGTGACACGTGTCACTATATTATTGGAGGGATTTAATTATTTATATTTAATTAAATAAATGCATTTTCATCCTCCAATCAAGTGGTGACACGTGTCACCACTTGATTAAAGGAAGAAAAGTAAAATATTCATAAACGCGTTTAAGGGGTGTCAAATCTGCGTCTTACAGCAGGTAAGGGTGTTGGCTTACCACCACGCCATATGCAATATTATGTTATGATTCTTGCAATATATTGTATCTAATGGTGTTCAAGGGAAAGATTTACTTCGGGATACTCTGAAATGAGAATCAACTTCAGCTATATAAGTTATAACCGAGATCGGAGTTTCCACTTCTGTGGCTTCTTGGCGCCATGTCTTCACTAGTGCAACTGTCCGCAGGATATCGTTTTCGTCCCTCCAAACCAGAGATTTTCTCCTCGTTTCTAATACCGGTAGTCGTCCATGGAGCTCTTATTCCTCCTAATTTTCTCGACCTCGAAATCTATGGCGAAAACAAGGAGCCTAGGAATCTTTTCGACAAGCACTCGAGAGAGTCGTTTTGGGTTTTCACTACGTTGAGGAAGAGGGATAGTTCAAGAAGCCATCAGAAGGCGGGTTCTGGTACTCGGCGTCCTTGGGGCTTAACCAGTAAAGAACTTCACTTTCTATATCACGACTGATCAACCGGCGAACCAAGATAACGGTCATTGAATCATGCATGAGTATTCTTTGAACCACGAGAATTTTAAACATCGAGTTATTTGTGAGATCAAGAACACGGGTGCAAGAATGTGTAGAAATATAAACCCGAAATTGAGACATGAATTGATGATTCCCGGGTCTTCAAACCGTAACATCTCCGATGACAGAGCTGATAGGGGTTCGGATCTCATCCTGTACTGGAAGCAGAAAGACGATGAAGAGATGCCGAATCTGAGTGACAACGATGACATTTGAAACATACGAAATGATGATCTCGAGTTTTCTCCGAACCAACAAGATTCAAACCAAGATGCTACAATCATTGACGAAACGACGACCATTCCGAATGCTCTGGTAAAGGAGATTGTTTGCGCCGACCAGAACCTAACCAAATGCTGATGATGATAATGGAATTTTTCAGTTTTTGATGTTTATTTAGATAAACAATATTGCAAGAACCATATCATAATATGGTATTTGGCGTGGTGGTAAGGCAACACTCTTACCTACCGTAAGACGCAGGTTTGACTCCTCTTAATCTCGTTTGTGGATATTTTACTTTTCTTCCTTTAATCAAGTGGTGACACGTGTCACCACTTGATTGGAGGATGAAAATACATTTATTTAATTAAATATAAATAATTAAATCCCTCCAATAATATAGTGACACGTGTCACAACATAATTAAATAATTAATTTAATTTATTAAATTAAAATTAGGACTAAATTGAAAGAATGTGTAAATAGTAAGGATCAAATGTGTAATTATACCCTTATTTTTTTAACTGACACGTCACCCTGCCGTTAACCTATAACGGCTAGTGGTCAAATTGCAACCAATTTAATAATATGATGGTTTAATTGCTTCGAAAAAAATAAGATGGTCAAATCGCGACTTTTACAATAGTATGGTGGTCATTTATGTAGTTTACCCTAAACCTTAATTTCTAACCATACTCACTAAATTCTAAACTTTTAAACCTAAACACATGATCTCTAAACCCTAAAATCTAACCATATACCCTAAAACCAATGCTAAGCCCGTCTCAAAATATGTGTGGGTCATGTGATATTTTTTAAAATGAGGCCCCTAAAACATTTTATAATAAGGTAAAATTGTAAAACATCAAAATTTATCATATTACAATTGTTTCTTACAAAAAAAATCTCAAACATATGAAACTAAGACAATGTCGCAAAGCAACTCTATAATCATGATATTTTATTTAAAAAATGTGATCATCCGAACACTCTTAGAAGTAAAGTCTTCAATCAAATCTTCATAGCCAATTTTCTCTAATATCATTCTCAATCCCTATCAGTGCTAATTTCTTAAGCCTTTTTGTGATAATTTTAGAGAACATATAAGCCTTTAATTTGGAAAATTTTCTTTCTGCGAATGCAATTGTCACAAGAATAGTCGATAAAATTTTATATGCAATAATAGCATTAGAAAAAATATTACCTTTTAAAAACCTCAAAATCTCCGGTGGCCCTATTTTTCGTCAGACAAGAATACTTTTAGTAACCTCAACTCCACGTACAATTCATTTCCATCAATATCATATTGTCCTTTATTCTTAAGAATAGACTCAAAATAAGCACAATAGAATTTTATACTCGTATCATCTAGTAACCGCAACTTATGAAAAGAAAATAAAACCTAATTTCTTTTCATAGTCTTAGTATTGTTCAAATCTCCTATTAAGAGAAACAATAGCTTGATCAACAATATATAAGAAATAATTAACTCTAAATGATTGAAATTACGATACAAATAAGAAGTAATTGAAGAAGATTGAAATTAGGATATAAATAAGAACTTTTTTAGGAAGAAATGATTATAATTAAATTCTTGAGATAATAAGGGAAAAAATTAGAATTTTTTTTAAATAAAATATTTTTTGGATTATTTTTTTTTAAAATGCGGGGCCTCAAATTTTGTGGCCTTGCGACGTGTCACATGTTACACTTGTGCATGGGCGGGCCTGGCTAATACGCTTGTATAAATTTTTATTTTTACCGCATTTGTAATGTATGTAAATCTTTTTATCAGTATTTTTATTTTTTAGATTTTATCACATTTATAAGGTAGGCTAAAACAAATTATATAAAATATAACTAATTTAGGAATAATTGTTTGATACACATACGTCACAAAAACATTACACTAATCTATATATTTACTTTTTAACCTTAGAATTTAATCTTTAACGCTAAAATTTAAATCATAAATTGTAAGACCCTTGTCCCGGCCTAACTAATAGACCGAACCGAACGGATTACACGGGGAAAATCGGAGTGAAACCCGTTAAGGTCTCACTCCGATTAACAACCTATTTTTTCTTCTTAATTTATCTTATCTAAATACTTTTATTTGAACATATGTGAGAAAAGCAAACAGCGAAAGAGCAAACACGATTATAACCCAACAAAACAAACAATTAGAGACAACTTTTAGCCATATTACTTAATGTTGTATCGATACTTCAAGGCCCCGTATCGATACGCCTTCAACGGTCAAACTCCCCCAAAGTCAACTTATACGCTCATAACAGTCATATTTCTCAAAGTCAACTCTAGGACCGTATCTCTACTAGTTACCTCTGATGGGACTACACATCACCGTATTCAACAACAACTAACCATCACGTGAGGCTTGACAACAACTACGACAACACAAAAACATTAAGAAGGGAGGCAAAAGCATTCCGTAATTCACACCACAACACAAATAAACACATACGCCAACAATTAATGAAACAAGACGAACATAGACAACTTTGGGTTTAGGTTGGCCCCTAAGGCTCCACCCAAACCCCAAGAAACCTTCGTTGAACAATTAAAGCTTCAAAACAATTTCCACTCACCAGCTCAAAACCCAAAACAAGCTAACAGTCCTCCTTCAAGCTTTCACAACTCCCGGTGTGACGTCTGAAGGACCCGAATCGTTATCCGTTGCTTTTTTCCAAATCAAAACAAGAAATTAATACATCTTTCAACATTC
The DNA here is from genome assembly GCA_958450335.1 of Hibiscus tridactylites. NCBI lineage: Eukaryota > Viridiplantae > Streptophyta > Magnoliopsida > Malvales > Malvaceae > Hibiscus > Hibiscus tridactylites. The sequence goes on along the minus strand of OY288272.1, from coordinate 7,174,965 downwards.
AAACTCACTAAAATCAATTCCATCAAAAACTGACAACAACATGCATCCGATTTCTATCTGAAACTAACCAAAACCATCCTCAATCCTACTCTAACCTCAAGTCATCCATATCCCCATCAATGTATCAATCAAACCATGTTTAAACACTCCAAAAACAACAATCTAACACCACTAAAACATTAGGAACCCTTCTCCACCATTTCTAAGCCAAAAACCCAATTACCCATAAGTCAAAATTACTCATTTCCCAAAATCCGAAATTTCATGCTAAACCCAATATCTTGACATCACTTTACACCCAAAATACGATTTACAACTGATCCAAAACGTTGTTTTCATAACCTTTGCGTAAACCCCTTCAAAACCTCATTTTACCCAAAAATGGAAAAACTTGAGAAATCTTCAAAACCTTGAAGAGTAGATGCTAAAAACAAGATTAGAAGGGAAAGAAAAATAAAAGCAAGTTGCTTACCTCTTGAAAACTCCAAAAATGGTGAAGCTTTGTGAAAAATAGGTGGTGACTATGGCTTGGGTGTTTTAATGTGAAAAACTTTTGGGGAAGAAGAAGAAATGACAAATTTGAAATAATGTATTTTATTTTAACTCAAAACCTATCTTCAAAATCTATTTGACCATATTTTATCAAAAGATCATTTTTAAATTCTCTTTTTTCTCCATAAGTTCTAAAATGATATATTTTAAATTGTCTCTTAAAAAATTTAACTTAACCCGAACCGGCTTAACCAACCCGAGTATCTTTCGGGCCCCAAACCCGGCGTTACATAAATTATAACTTTATATTTTAAATTTCAAGGCCAACAAACTAAATTAACCGATAAAACAAAAAAATGGTAAATATTACACATCATGTGTATTGAAAAAAATCTCTACTTTAATTGGATAATAATTGAAATCATAAATGTAATTAATGGTGTAGTAATTTCGTGATATTTTTTTTGAAAGCTAAGGTGATTACAAGTAGTATATGTTCTGAATATATTTTCAACTATTTGACAATGTATGCTCAATCATCCTGCTGCAATTGCTGGTGCTCGAACCCGTAAATTTTAAGAACAATAATCGTTTCTTTAACTACTAAGGTAAGCTGGTTCGTGCAATTTCGCGATATTACTTAAATATGTTTTTAAGGCATTTAGTTTAAACCCGTTTTCCAACCTTTTCTAAAATAAACTATTACTTAAAAAATGTTAAGAATATATATTAGAAAACAAAACCAAGATAAACAAAATGAAATTGTATATTATATACATGCGCTTTATAAAAATAATGTTTTAAGTCATTCTTTAATTAAATCGGTGTTACTTAATTCATGGACACCAAACTCATTACAGTTTATTATATAAGTATTAGATTATATCACGTGTGATTCAAAACCTCTGGCTGTTTGGCGTCAATGCATTCAGCGTCGTATTGAGAATATTTTTTTACGGTGAGCAGATGTCAAAATAATTTTGAACGTGGGCATAAACTATAAAAATTTTATAATTTTAACATAGGTTAAATCATAAAATTTAAGGATCAATTCATAAAAAATATAAAAATTAAAACTATTACTTAAACTTTGAAAAATTCAGGGTGAGCACAGGCTCACCCAATCTTAAACGTGCATCGGCCACTAATGCATTCCAAGGAGCTATTTTCCTTGGTGGGAACAACAAGTCTCTTATAAAAAGTTTGACCCTTTTAATAAGTGTCTAAATTATATATTGGTTAGTTTATATCTGAACTATTTCAGGCTAAATATGTGTTTGACATTTTATTTTTTTACTTAAATAAAAATTTTCTGTCAATGGTTGTTAAAAGAATTTCGTCATCAAATTAGAACATGATAATTGATTTGTTTTTTAATTTTTAAATTTCTTTAAAAAATCTTAGTTTCTTTAAAAAACTCAAAATTTTAATTTCTTTCAATCAAACTCTTAAATCACATCCCTTTACCGTTCGACATCCCCACAAGTTGGTGGTTCACTGTTTACTGCCCATGCGTTGTGTACCTTACTGTTCGACTTTCGTTATCCTCTACCCGTCGGTGCGAACCCATTCAACATTTTTTCTTCATTGTGGGTGTTCGTCGGTGGCGTAACCGAGAATTCATTCATCAATTTTTTACGACGAGATAATGGAGTTTTTAATAGTGAGGTTCGATGAAGACAAAGATGATGGTGATGGTTGAATCGGTGGTTGGAGTGAATGAATTTAGGAATGTAGGGTTAGGGCTTGTGGTTTTAGAGAAATTATTTTTTTCTTAATTTTTTCTTAATTTTGAATTTAATTTCAGAAAATAAGAAAACATGCTACGTATTCGTATTTCATTAGATAACAGAAAAATATAACGTCCGTCACGTTGACATTTTAAATAGGTCACGAAAAAAACACTAAATACTTATTTGACCCATACTATAATTTAAACACTAAATAAAAAAATGAAAGAATATAATTTAGACAATTATTTGACTCTTAAACCTTCAGTTTAATGAAATCATGGGTTTTAACGAGCAATAAGTTAATTAACCTCCAAATAATTTCATTCTTGAAACAATATCACACTATACTGGATTGATAAATTGAAATGATATGTATAATTCATTAGTTACGTCTCTTGGTTTATTTTATGTAAATTGCACTTCAATAATAATAATATAAAAAAAACTAGATTTATGTCGTATTGTGAAAAAAATGGAAAAAATGAATGGATGAATTTTTTTTTCCAAAAAAATAACCGTCCTTTAAAAATATAAATTTCGTATAATTTAAAAAATAGTATTCGGTATAAGAAAATTTTACAATGGGCGTCGAACACTGTTAAACACCACTAATAATGAACACCGCTGAACACCATTAAATTGATTAATAAAAATTAAAAATCTCAAAGACTTAACATACAATTATAAATTATTTAAAATAAAATTTTAATTAAATTATTTTTTTATAAATATTATATTTTTTAAATAATTAGATAAAATTAATCTTCAAATAAAAAACTCTAATCCCCCCAACCCTCGTTTGAATCCTAACGCTTAGAAAGAAAACAGCAATAGCACTTATTTGCTTTATTTCTCGAACAAGTCTGTTAATTTTATTACACAATCTCCTCTGGTTTAACCAAAAGTTTCAATTTCTGCTAAAACCCTTCAAAACCCATCTTTGTAGAAGTTGGATTTTTGCTATTTAAAAGAAATGGGATTGTTCAAAAAGCACCATTTACATCGGCTGTATCGGATTCAATCTTTTCAGTTTTTGGTTCTAATGTGAAAAAATTTAGGGTATTAAATTTAAGGATTGACCATTGTTGGTATTTGATTTAATTATTTTTAAAAAATATTTTTTTTAATATTTATGAAAAGTAATTTAATTGAAATTTTATTTTAAATAATTTATAATTGTATGTTGAGCCTTTAAGGTTTTTAATCTTTATTAATTAATTTAATGGTGTTCAACGGTGTTTATTGTTAGTGGTGTTCAACACTGTTCAACGCACGTGGTAGACTCATCCATTCGGTATATTAGATATTTTATTTCTGCAATGTTTAAATAATGACTTTACATAGATCATGTGGCATGTTCTTTATTGTGTTGTGTGTATTTTTGTAATAAAAATATTGGAATAACATACATATAAACTGAATAAAAAATTCTTTAAATGTCTAAATGATAATAAAATATAATTTTAAAGATCAAGATATCAGTTAACGAATTTTTAAAAATATTACGTGACAAATTAAAAGAGAGACACTCAAATTAATTTTTTAACTAATAAACACACATTAATTAATGAACTGATACAAAAATATTTTTAAGTTAACTGTCAACTGACTTAGTGTGTGTTTGATTTCACGGTGGTAGAATTGATTTTGAATTATTGTGATTTGTAGAATTAATTTTGTATATAATTGATTTTAAAGTAACATGATTTATGTTTGAGAGTTTTTCCTTAAAAATCACGATTGTATAAAAAATAATGTAAAAATTACGATGAAACGCAAAAGTTAATTCTACCTTATTTTTCCTAAAATTACGTTTGAATTTTTAGATTCGTATCATTGAAATGTCATTCCATGATAATTCCGAGAGAAACCCTAATTACATCGTTTGCTTCCAAATAGTCTAACTTCATCCTAGGCTCCTAGCTTTACTCATAAAATCCGTTGACTGTGGATTCAAAACATTAACCGGTTTAAATGATTTTTTTTATAAAAATAGTCATTAACGGTTAATTCGATTTAAATTAGTCGTTTTTTTCCCCATGGGATGTCTTTCTAATTATTTTGACTGCCAAATGATTTTTGAATTCACAAACGGGCCTGATTGAAAAAAAATCAACATATAATAATTTAAATATATTTATAATATATAATAAATTATGTTTTAAAGTCAATTAAATATTTTAAATATAAAATAAATATAAATGTTATATATTTGAATTAAGTTGTTCAATCGATCAAATTTAAATTAATTTAAATATTTTAATTTAGAAAAAAAATCGATTGAATTGATTTTAATAGATTATGATTAATTAAAGCAATTTATTTTAAAAACCGACCCAATTGATTGCTCTGCAGCTCTGCTATAGACTTCAGCGGCCCATATGCAATAATTGTTGAATAGAGACAACGAATAACATGTAATTTTTTCTTCTTCCCAGCACACCCCTAAAAAAATTACAAATTTCCAAATATCTATAGAAGTTACAACACATTAAAAATGTAGAATTAAAAATAAAACTGAGATGGTGTAGTTAATTTAAAAAAAAACTGAAAAACTATACGAGTTATGGTAAATGGATATCAAAGAAATGTAATTTCATATTCTTTGATCAATGAGTTGGGTTGATATTCTTTTATTGGGTCGGGTACTAAGAACGTGCACTGCTTAGCCCAACTCACTTTTGTAAATTTTAAATTAGGGTTTAATTGCATGCATCAAACGATAAGCCGCAGATTTCATGTATAAATATTTGTAATTTCAGTTTTGTTCAATTATGAATTAGGATTTCCTCTGTGTCTCAGCTCTTCCTTTAACCATCATATAGCCATTGGACTCTGTGTTTTTGAATTATATAGCCATCGAACTATGTTTCAGCTCTCCCACTCAAATACATAGCAACTATTTTCATTTTGTGGCTCTCTGGGATGTTAAATATGACAAAATACTTCTCACATTTTCTTACCCAGCTCCTAGGGTTTTCCCCATCGAACATTGCCAGCTCAATCTTAGGTTTCAGGTTAAAAGAGTTCCACATGTTATCCGAGCTATTCTTTTATATCTTGATGTTTTTTTGGAAGTTCGAGGGGTTTCCCTTTTCTTCTTTAGGTGAAGTGAGGGTTGATTTGGATGACAAAATTTCAGGTTCATCAAGGTTCATACCCTCTTATTTTGACTGAGTATTGGCTGTTGTCTGCTTGTTCTTTTCAAGTGTCACTGGTTTCGAGCTTTCACTCGTTCTGGTCACGGCTTCAATGATCTTCCTCAGGTCCTCTTGGACTTCATCCATCCTGGTGCGGAACTTGTCCATTCGATCCTTCAACGTGTCCTTATCTTTTTTCATTTCGTCCATTTGGTGTTGTAATGCGACCAAGTCTGCATCACCCGCTCTGATTACAAATTGTAATGATCAAACTAGAATCTTTAAAGAAAATGGGATTTCAGAGTAGAGAAGATAGGTTATAAAAGAGAAAATTTCATTCATTCATCAAGCATAGCCGCACAGCTCAGTACAACCTTTATATATTTGGTTCGTACAATTATATATTCACAACTGGCAAAACTAATCCTAACAAACCAGTAAAATATATCTTTAAAATCAAACCCCAACGGTAACAACTATTGGGCTCGATGATCACTCGACCCAGTTTCCTTGCCTCCAACCCATTTTGTTGGCCCGTTCCAGGTTGATCGCGGAACGGTGTCGTTCAGCTTAGCCGTGTCTAATTCTTCACGTGCGTCCGACATTCACGAACTAAGCCCTTCAGTTTCACTCTTCGAAGCTTCCAATTCCCATTTTCTCTTTGATCCTAAATCCAAAAACCCTAAATCTTTCGACTCCCCACCTCCGTCCATGACACCTGAATAATTCTTCTACTTCTTATTATGGTAAGAATGTTAGCACTTTAAAAGAACTTATATCATATACATTTTATATGAGTTCGAATTTCGACATTTATCTTAGAAATGTAATTATCTCTCTACTTAATAAAAAAAGATATATTCATTTTTTTAGATAAATTGTGTTATTTTATTATCTAAGAAAGCAGCTAAAAAAGCACTGCAACAAGACCCTATACATACATTTGGGCGTTCATCCCTTTAGGAACTTCCCAAGATGCACACATGTGTCTATTTACACCATCCATGTATACATCTTTACATTGTACTTTTATACACTTTATTTTCTTTTACACAATCAAGTAAACTAATCCAATCCCTACAAGTATGTCTAAATTTTCTACGATTTCTCTTCTCTCATATGTGATAAACGTACGGATTTCATGCAAGTTTGAGCATATTGTCACGGGGCTAGAGTTTGACTAGCTGGTCCATGCGGCCTTAGTCGTCGAGCTAAGTCAATGGCTAAGTCAACCTTCAAATTTACTAAGCAAGAATGTTTGGAAATTAGATCGGCGGAAGCTTTGAAACAAGGCAACAAAGAAAAACACGTGAAAGATCGTTAAGAGAAATTTATAAACTCTTTATTCTCAAACTTAAAGAAAGATGGCAAATGAAAGGTGAATACAATGGTGAGGGGGAGCTCTATTTATAGTCTCACCTCCTACGATCTAACGGTCTAAGAAGATTCGTTCCAAAAGCTAAGGATCAATCTTCAAGATACAATCTCTTAAACATGGTAAGACTGTCACTCAAATACAAAGTTGCATATATTACAAAGGCTATGACATCACAAATGTGTAGGCAAGGCAGATGGGCAACTTGGATGGGGCGTGTCTCGGCCCCATTGGGTGCACGTCGGGTGCTGACTCAGATTTCATGGCTTGGGCGGCATAGAGGGTGCTCAGCTAGGCCCCCTTGGGTGTGTGTAAGGTGCTCTCTCAGGTCCCTTTCTCTAGGACGCCCCATGGGGTGCTAGTCAAGGCCCCATGGTGTGCGATGTTGGCATAGACTTGGATCCATCGATCGGGTGAAGCACGTGGTGTGCTAAGGCAAGACCTTTGGTGTGCGACTTGCTTGATCACGAAGTGGCAGGCTGTGACAATATACATAAGTAAAGATCTTTCTTTTAAATTAGAGCATATCCATGCTAACTCTCCCTCTCAATCCTTCAGCCCTCTTCGAAAACTATAGAGAGCAAGGATGCCAACCCGGACTTAATTTGGGTATTGGCAATATGTAAACAAATGGTTTCTGGATTTAATTTTAGTTTCACATAACAGACAGTGTAATTTCACATTCATCCTCATGCGTTGTAATCTATCAAAAGTGGGCAGTCAATCCAGTATGGCCATCAAATTATCATAGGATGCTTAAAAATATACAATTCATACTATACAATCTTGTGTCATGCCACTTTAGGTTTAGCACCCCTAATTTCATTTCATACAGTCCCCACACTAACAACAGAGGGGCTAAAAGCCTGTATTAGAGGCCTTAGCTTTGTCAGTTTCCTTAAATACCAACTGAAATGGATTTTACAGTCTACAGTCCAATAATCTGTCTCCTCGAATGCATACATTTTGGTCAATGCTACCCAAAAAACCCCTTATCAAACAGTAAACTTTTAACCAGTCCTATCATACAAGCCATATTTCATGTATAAGGATCCTTGATCCCAAGACCCCGTCACCTTTAAGCTTGCAAATAGATTTTCACCCTACTCTAGCACCTGAAATTATCCCTTCTTTATCCTTTCAGAAAAAATTTCATACAAAATTGTTCAATCTTTTGAATCACTCTCTTAGGCAAAATCACTTGTCGACACCAAAAATTCACTATACTGAAAATTACAACATTAATTAGTTGTAATCGCCCAACATAACTAAGCAACTTATTAGATCACTGTCTCAACTCAACTTTTACCTTTTCAATGAGCACAATACAGTCATTCTTTGTAAATTTTTTTGTAACCAGAGGGATACCAAGATATCTCACGGGTAAAGTACCAATCTGAAATTCAGTCATATTTTCAAAACTTTTTTTTTTGCTCCATGGATACACCTGACACAAATACTTGTGATTTTGCAACAATAAGTCTAAGATCAGATATTGCATAGAACTTCTCTAGGACACACAACACACCTATAATCGAATTTAAATTACTCTTGCAGAATATGAGTAAATCATATGCAAAATAAAGATGTGTAATTCTTCATTTCTTGCATTTAGAGTGAAACTAAAATATTCTATTACTGACAACAACATCAAGAAAATGAGATAAAACATTCACAACAATGACAAATATATATATGGGGAGAGAGTCTCCTTGTCTAACCTATCTTCCACCACTACACCAGATTTGTTCTATAGCGGCGCTTTTCGTGGCGTTTTTCAAATAAACGCCACAAGTATTTCACTTATAACGGCGTTTGAGGGCCAAACGCCACAAACTGGCAACTATTGCGGCGTTTTAAAATCAAACGCCGCTGTAGGGCAATCAATAGTGGCGTTTGGGTAAAAAAACGCTGCAATAAATGTATCATTTGCGGCGTTTTAGGTGAAGCGCAGCAATAGTTCTTGTATTAGCGACGTTTAAAATTAGAGACGCCATAAAAGGTTTTGTATTAACGGCGTTTTCTTTTTAAAACGCAGCGATAGGGTCTCTTTTACCAGCGTTTTGTTTTTTAAACACCACTAGGGTTCAATATATCAGAGTTATCGTGCAAAATCCCCAAATCTATCTTGCAAAAATAAATCCCTAACACTCTTGCTCCTCCTTGCTTTGCTCCTCATCGCCGTCGACCATCCCTCAGGTCGCTCGGTCGCACCAGCAAGCAAACGTCACCGTCCATATCGGTCATTTGCTTGGAGAAGATCTTGGGCCATTGAATATGAAAGAACTGCAAAAACTTGAGAGGCAGCTTGAAGGAGCTCTTGCAATGGCTAGACAACGAAAGGTGTTGATATGTCATCTTTAACTTAAATTTTACTCAACAACGCATTGTACTGTACATATTCAAGATTATGACCGTCCCTCCCAAAGAAGTGTTCTAACAAAACTCTTTTTCTTTATTGTTCTTAACTGCAGACACATATTATGACGGAACAAATGGAAGAGCTACGCAGAAAGGTAAGATATTAATATTCCCATGGCGATGCCTTTGGTCTTTACTTATCTCATCTTTGTTTTCACCTTCTTGGTAGAAGCGTCAGCTTGGTGTTTAATTACAAATTTTACACAAATGTTGTTCGATTGGGCCAAAAACTTTTTGTAGTTTCCTTGCTTTTTGAATCGGTAACATATGTTTAATATATAAACAATGCAAGCCATTCTCTTGAATTTGTGGTAAGAATTATTTTGAGGTATCTAATTTTAAGCTTAAAATGAACCCTAAATTATGGTATGAAAGCTTTGAAAATGTCGACCAGAACAGAGTGATTTTCTTAAAAAGTTAACTGTTACTGACCCTGACATTCACATAATGAGCAGCTTTCTGTCGTTAATTTGCTTACCTATTTTTAGCATAGAACTCAAATATGGTTTTACTGGTTACATTAGATTAATGCACAAGGCTAAATTTTCTTTATTGTTATGCAAATACTTTGTGAGGGATGCTTTTCTAATTGGCTTTGTTGCTCTGCAGCTGATGCAAGGACCTTGGTCCAGCAAGCAAGGAATGAAGCAACTGAGTTTCGGTTCAGACACGGATATGAGATGCATGTGGATGTATTTTCCAAATAGTATGGTTTTCTTATATCCTCTTAAGTTGAAACTACTGATGTTTAGTTGTGTTCCCGTCGGTGGATGTTGTATCTGTAGAGTTCTTCACTTCTTCTAAAGAATGTTTGAACTTTGAACAAATTTGGTGATGTCAAGAACCGGTCATTTAGATATAAGCTGGCTGGAAGTTTATGCCCTTGTATGTTTCCTGGTAGAAATCAGGATAATTTTATGACCCTAATTTTGTGTGGCTTTTCTTAACATTAAGACTGCAGGTAATGTACTTTGTGTTTGTAGTTCATGAATATGATCTTGGTTACATGTTATATTACTATTATTTTGAATTATTAGTTAACTTTTCTTTGATATTTGGGGTTCTTGTCCATTTCAATGATCAGGAAGCTTATTTAGAATAACAGAAAATGCAAGCGAGAAATTTCTACACGCTTTGAGTAATTATTGTGCACTTCAGGTTGGATTTCTCTTTATTTGTTTCATGCTATTTAGTGTTTTAGTATGTTAGAAAATTAATATCATGATACAAACTCACATTTTTTACTATTTACTCGAGCGTAATTGTATTCATGAATAAGATTCTTTGGGACAGTTAACTTATAACCAAAACACAAACATTGGCTGGTCCTCCTCAGAAGAAATGCAAGGGTGGAGACTTGGTATTTATCTTAAGATTTGGATATAGTTACAGGAATTGGATAAGTTTAAGATTTGAATTATTAGTTACATGTTGATGAGTTACCATATGAAATTAATATCGATGTTCATGGAATAAGGGATGGCCCACGACTTGGAAGGTTGAGATTCCAAAACAAGGTTGGTCCCGCTTGGTCTTAACCTTTCAAATGCTCATGATCTGTTATGAATTATTGTTTTAATTCTTCATGGGCTTTGGTGGAGACTTTTCAGTGTCATCTACCAAAAAAATGTAATATTTACTTTTTTTCTGAATCCTGAAAATGATGCTTTGATGTGTATGCAATCTGTTAACACTGAACTTACCTGTTTATTTGATTTTTTTCTGATTGTTTTTCTTTGTTGACAATATTAATCTTTGCAGCAACCGAAGCCTTTTAATGAGTGTAAGTTCTATATAATGGGGGACTTTGAAATTTTTCCAGAAGCATGGAATTTGTATTATCGTCCACACTCCGTTCGGTGGTGCTGCAGCTAACATCGAATGGTTTGGAGCAGCTTTGGCACTATTCTTCTCGGTCTAGATAGTTGGTAGCACGTCCATCCTAGTCATGTAAATAGATTAAAGTAAGGAACCATGATGTACGCCATTCACATTTCAATTTCTTTTCTTTGGATGTCTAAATAAATTAACTTGGTGCAACATTTGTAAAGAGAATTGATTATATATAGTATTAGTATTATTTTTATTTGATTTTTTTTGGAAGCATGTTGCTATTCGCGGCGTTTGTAAAAGCAAACGCCACTAAAGAACAATTTTTCGCAGCGTTTATTTTTACAAACGCCACTAAAGAACAGTTTTTCGCGGCGTTTATTTTTACAAACGCCGCTAAAGGTCTTGCCCTTTTTGCGGCGTTTGTATTACAAACGCCATTATAGAACAGTTTTTCGCGGCGTTTGTAAATACAAATGCCACTAAAGAACAGTTTTTAGCGGCGTTTGTAAATACAAACGCCACTAAAGGTCTTGCCCTTTTGCGGCGCTGCTTTAAGCGGCACTTCTTGCGACGCTTTTTTAAGCGCCGAGAATATTTTTAGCGGCACAAAAAAACGCCGCTAAAGGACTAAAAAAACGCCGCTAAAAACCTGTTTTGCTGTAGTACACCCCTTAAAAATCCCAACTAAATTGTCATTTAAAACAATTGAAAATCTACTACCTGGACACTTTTATCCAGTTTCTAAATCTCTCAAGTAGACCAATTACTTCCAGTGTATTAGCAGAAAATCTCAATTCAGATAGTCAAATATTTTTTTTACAAATCACATTTAAAGCACATCTAGGTGAGATAGTTTTTCTTCTATAACCCCTAAGGCCCTAACTAGATCCTGTGCAACTAAAGGGTTGTCCACAATGCTCATACCCTTAATAAAAACAGTCTAATTCTTTGAGATCAAATTTGGCATCCAAACAATCAATCTATCAACTAAAATCTTGGGTATGGTTTTATAGATTACAAAGCAACATGAAATTGGCCTAAAGTCCTTTGCCTGACTTGCATTTGGTATCTTAGGTATTAATGTAACATCAGTATCATTAAAAGCTGGCAGTAGAGTAGAAAAAGTAAAATAAAAATCTTACAATAACAATGAAATATGCACCCATTGTATTCCAAGCTTTCTTGAAAAAGAAATCATGATGTGTAGACATCCGGCCCATGTACTTTATCTTTTTCTTGATTAAATTTTACAGACTTAATTTTTTCATCAGTGGCCTCCTTTACCAAGAATTCATGAGCCTCAGTAGGACTACTCACTTGTAGTAAATCTCTTAAATCATCAAAATTGCAACACTGAACTCCTCTATAACAGCTCCAATATGATTGTGAAAAATTGGACAAACATATTAGCCATCCCCTTAAAAATACTAACCCTTTCTCCCATACCATTCTGCAAGGAATGAATAGTACTAAACCTACATTCATTTCACGGTTAATTAGTTTGTATAAGCAACCTTTATCCTTAAACCAAGATTGCTGATCTTTGCACTATATGTGTATACAAAATTACTCGTAGAAAAACTTCGACACATAATCTATGTACACTTTTTTGTACAAGCTTATTAAGTTTTATGGAGTTAATTTTCTCTCCACAGTAGCCACAAGTTTTTCTTATCTCTTTTTTTTTGCTTAACCGGTGACGACAACTAATTTTAGTACTAGTTGTCGACCATTGATGTTCATTATTTTTGTTGCTCTTTCATATTTTGTTTTCTCAATTTTAATAAGAATTTATGCTCTTGTGGCATGTGTTTTATCTGCCCTTGTGACATATTTTTCATGCTTTTGTGGTTTATTTCATCTGTCGTTTGGCACAATTTCAACGTACCTTAACGGTCGTTTGGTGCTCGTTGAGAGATTCTCACGGCGCTAGCTTTCTGATTTGATTTTGTCATTGGTCATAGAAAAGATTGATCTTCACTCGTTTGATGGTTTGTTACTTGATATAATCAGAACGGTGTAGCGGAGGAATCTGCCTGAGAGTAATTCGCTCATCACTCTTTTTTTTCATTCCGTAAAGCGTCTCGTTTGGCGTGAGACAAAGAAATTCAAAATTTTCTGAATTTTGATAGCATGCTGATCTTGAAGTACGGTGCAGTTCTTTATATGCGATACAAAACCTATTAATATATAAATATATCAATTTTTACATAATAACAAATTACTAACAAATAAAAATATAAACCCTTGAATATAATAAAAACATAAATATTATGGAAAATTATTGTATATCAGTATATGTTTACCATTTTTTTACATTAACTTTTACCTTTTTTCGTAAAAATATAGTAGTATAAAATTCCAACAACATTTGATAAATGAAGATTTCTAAATGACTGAATAGGTTAGGTAAGAATTGAATTTGCTGGAACCCTCTCCCAGGCTCCCACCATAACCGACTAAAAAATGTTTTTCTCCTTGAAAACTACAAAACATGAATGGAAAAGTTTTTTTTTTAATTTTAAGTTTAGGGTTTTAGATTAGAGTTTAAGGATTTAATGTATAACGTATAGAGTTTAAAGTTTAGAGTTTAAAGTTTAGGTGTTAGGGTTTGAGACTTAAGTTTTAAATTTTATAGAAAGATTGTGCAAATTTTTTTACGTAGCTTGTGTGTTAAAATATATTGTGTATCAAAATATAACCTAACATGACCAACAAATGTTGGGTGCATTGATAAGGCACATTGCACTCCCAAAAAGAGGACGTGAGTTCGAACTTTAGAGATAACATTATTGGGAAGGGCAACCTCACACCCCCAAACATAAACAGTAACACAGACATGCATATAAAAAAATATAACCCAACATAAAATACCAAATGCATAAAAAAAAATTTAATGTCCACCCACCAAAACCTATTGCATGCTTTTCATTAAAGACTACACATATTTTTGGCTACTACAATTGTTGTAGTTGGACTCAAATACTAAAACATATCTTATTAAAATATTATTTTATGTTAATGAATAATGATTATATGTTTTATAATCTGATTAGATAAAAATAATGTTTTATTTATCAAATAATATTTTGAATAGTTTATATTTTTAATATTTTATTTTAAACTTGTTTTTGTTTATAAAATTGTTGTGTTTTAAATAGCTGTTTAGGGTGCGTTTGGTTCACGAAATGTAAGATAACCTCTGGGAATAAGATTCTCAGAATTTAACATTACTTGGCACATTACTGGGAATGTGACATTACTTTGTTTGGTTTATTGTGTAGGAATGTAAGATTACTGTGTTTGGCTGGAGGTATATAAGGTTATCTGGAAGTAAAATTTACTAAATTGTCCATATGTTATATTTTCTTTTTAACATGTTAACCTTTCAATATTAACTTAAAAATACATGCACAAAAATTAATGGAATTATTTTTGTTACACTATCTAAAATTTGTAAAAATTATATATTTATCATATTTAATATAATTATTATATTAACTATTCTTTAAAAGAACTCAACAAGTGGTCTCAGTGGAAAATGGATGAAGTTCCTCCTAGAAGACTTGGGTTCAATCACTTTGTATATACTACCTTGTAATCACCTTTAGACTATTAAAAAACTATTTTATATTTACTTACCCTAGTTATCCTCTATTAAAATATTTTGTAAATTTTTAATGCTAAAAATTTAATATGTTCAAAATTTTAATTTTTATTACTTGTGACATGTCAAGCAAATTAAAGTAAATAATAAAATAAATCTAAAAGTTGTATAATACTGATAAGAATTTATATAATAAGTTTAACCTACTAAAATATTTTACAAGGTCATAAACATAAAAATAAAATTAAAAACATCAACTCTAAATTTATTAATTTTTAAGCAATATGTTATCGCAACATATAACTTATAAACATTATAAATATAATATTAATAAAAATACATTAAATATTTGTAACACCATTTAAATATTAAATTAATATTAAATAAAAATATTTAATTAATTTACACCACACACATTTAATCAACTAATTAAATTTTTACAAAGGATCTATATGAACAAAATCTATTAACATAGGGGTAATATGGTCCAAAGGGGACGGAATTAACAAATACCTAAGAAATCCAAGGGAATCACATCCCCACCCTTTAATGAAAAACTGCTATTGTTGGGAATGTAAAATTACCCCTTGGAGAGAATGTTCTCCAACCAAACGTGGGTATGTGATTCCAGAAAAGATCATTCCCCCAAGTAATGATCTTTTCCACGAACCAAACGCCCCCTTAGGGTTTATCTCTTTTCCTCATTATTTATTGATTGGTCTTCTATATTACTATTGGTCTCCGGTCTACTTATTGTCGCTCATAATTTATGATAATACTTATTATGTTCTATTTCGTCTAATATTTTTTTGTCACATTAATTTAGATAAAATCTCGTAGTACACCCTAAAAACACAATAACAATTATTAGGTATGAATTATGATCGACTGTCCAATACAATATTGATAACATTTCAAATACTTCTCCCTAAAGAACCAAACAGATCTCTCAACAATTATCATTATTAACAAAAAATACAATTAATTATCATTTAGATTAATGAGATAAGACGCTAGATCATTTAAATAATATTAAAGATTTAAATCTTATTGTAAACTTTCTTTTCGCACTCGTTTTAGTTTTAGGGTCTAGGAATTTTGTTTAGAGTTAAGTGTTTAAGGGTTTAAGTGTATGAGTTTTGAATTTAGAGGATGTGATTATAATTTAGGGTTGAAATTTAAGATTTATAGGTTAAAACATATGTTCTTAACCAACTACCCTAAACCTAACCTTAATCTCTAAACCTAAAATTCTTAACAGTACACTTAAACATCTTACCTTTAAACCAAGTTCATAAACCATAAAACTAAGACGCTTATAATTTTTTTATCACTAGTATATGAGATGTTTTTAATAAATTAAATATAATTATTAAAAAAGGGGCATAAAACCTCGCAGAGGGTGTTGTGGAAAGGTGACCCGTGAATCACTTTATGAGTAACTTTTGTTTTCTTGTCTTTGATGCACCAAACAATATCATATTTAAAGCACTGTGTCTGTGTCTTCAGTTTTCTCCAGCTTCTATAGCTTCACGTGCAGAGCTTTTAGATAATTGTATCAATAACGGACATATAATTTTATATTAAGGAAAACAAATTTATAAAATTTTAAGGGGTAAATTTATAAAATTTTAAGAAAGATAAAAATAAATTTTAATAAAAAATAAATTTTTTAAATAAATTTAATGGCGACTGCTCCTCCAACCTACCTCTAAGTTCATCCTTAATCTTACCATCATTTTTATTTTTCAGCTAACCTTGTTTCTTTATTGCAAATTGTATAAAAAATTCATTTTTTACTACCCTGCCCTGTCACGTGCAACCACCATCTTTTTTTTCTTGACAGTTGGCATATCACATATTTTGCAACAATTCAATAATTCAATGTTTCATTTTATAACAAGGAACAATTAAATAATTTAATAACTATAATGTAACATTTATAAATTTCAATAATTATTATGTACTATCCAAATACACAATTCTTCCCAGGAGAAAAAAAAGAGAGAAGGGCATTTACGTCAAAATAAAAAGGAAAGAGGTAGGGAGAGAGAGGATTTGTCGTCGTCGTCGAAGTCGTAATCAGTAAAATCACAAGCCTTGTATCTGTCAAATTGCGCCAGCCATCTATATTCTATACCTTTCTTCTCCTCCGATGTAGACTTTTAACGTTCTTTTTTTTTCATATGAAAAATACAATACAGAGCAACTTATAAATTAAATCAAATGTTTTTTTTTTTTGAAATATTCTGAGATTTGCTCAATACTACTATTTTGCTCCCGCTCTTTAGTTTCTTCTTCTTTTGGGTGCAATGGCTGCTAAATCCACCGAAGAGGTGAGACTTGTTTTATTTTATTTTTGAATTAGTAGCATTTTATTATGTTCTGTTTCTGTAATGAATTTGGAGCTGCTTTTGGAATAAGTATGAAGCAAGTTTTTTTTTTTTTTTAACGAGTGTTTACTAGATTTGCCGCTTGAGAAAATTTGGGGTAAAGATGGGCATTTTGTATTTTACACTTCAATTTTGCTTGGGAATTTTGTTTCATTTTATGGAATGAAATTTCATGGTCTTTATGATCTAGGTCTACTTTACATTGCCATTCATTTTGTAAATTTGAATTTCCTGTGTGATAGCTGAGAAAATGTAGAATAAGGAAGGCATTCACTTCTAATTTCTTGCATTTTCTTCAGTTTATTGGCTAAATAAAACCTTTTTTATGGCCCTGGTGATTTAACTTTCTTGCATTGGTTCTATTTATGTGGATTTCTTCTCTCCACATCAAAAAAAGAAAACTTCTTTTAATGTAAATTCTTCATTTCTACAAATTAGTAAACTGGTTTTCTTTTTCGACTAAGTTTAATTGTAAAATGTCAGCCATATGAATCTGTAGATAGATAGAAAATTAGCGTTGACTTAGAAAAAAATTCCAGATAACATCTCTCGTTTAACTTGACATTCACTTATGCTTTCAGTGACTAGTGAGTAAAGGAACCTGAAAAGAAGGAGAAAAAGAAAATTGTTCCTTATTTGTTATATAATCCGTGTGCTTCTCTTTCAAAGTTTATTTTGCAATGCTTTATTTTAACTCCTGATCAATTGCAGGAAAAACCATTTGTATCTGGGATGGTGGATGGAAGCCCCAATTTACCGGTTGATATTTCATGCTTTGAGTTGATTAAGTCAGAATTTGATGAGACTAACCAGCATTGTTCTCTTGGTAAGGATATTCGTCTTAGATAGAGTATTGTTTTATGTTACTCCAGTTCATTTTTTAAAAGTATTTGTGTTAAAAACTCATGTCCGATGTATATCCGGACATGGATACGAGGATAGAACCCTTCAAAGTTCCTCTAAATACAATAAAAAACTTGTAAAAATTGAACATACCCATGTTGGAGACATACCTTTATCCAACATTAACATTAGTATCAATATCCTTACTTTGATAAGCATGTTTAATAAGTTCCTTTTATTTGAAATTTCAGATGTCTTGCCTATTCTGATAGAGGGGACACCATTTCCAGTAAGAGAAAAATTCAACTTAAACACTTCACATGTGAGTTCATTTTTGTAATCTCTGCTGGTCCTTTTCTCCTCCCCTATAACTCCTTTTTCATCTTTCAATCATCTTGGTCTGATGAGGATTTTTAAAGCTCACTTGCTTGATTAAACTAATCATATCTTTTTTTATAGCAACTTGCAATGTTGTTAATGAAAATTCAGGGTGTAATCTAATACTAGATTTGCTGTAATCCACCAGGATAATAGAAATGTTAATTACACGTTTATATCTCCCTATTCAAGCTTTAAACCTGTTTTCGGTTATGTAACCTTTTGATCAATGATCATTAATATAGAAAGGCATTTTTTTAGTAAATATGCTACTGCTTCAGTCCCTCTTTTAAAAGCTAAAGGAAGTACTTTACACTTTTAAAATACTGCAATTTGGCTTTGGCCTTTGTAGTATGCTCGATCTCCCTGAGAATAGGTCAGCCTGATCTCTTGAAATTCAAGCAGACAAGCTCATTTCTAGAAGGCAAAATTCACTTTAAATGGAACTCAGATAAAGTACACAAGTGCTGATCCATTGAGATGACATCATGATGGATCAGGTTTTAAGTATACAAGTCCCATGAGATTTAATGCTTAAATTTGAATGGTTTTTTCTTGTCTTATAATTTCCCGTTTGGCTTTTAATTTTTGTTAGTCTAGATTCTATACTTTCTAACCAATATTTGTTATCCCAGCAATCTTTGTTTCAAAGTTGGTTCGAACTTTATAACCTTTCCTATAAATAAACTACTTTGAATGAGAATTTGGAAACTGCTTGAGCTGTTTTTTTTTTTAACATTTTTTCTATGTTCCTATATATTTTCCATTCCTTGTGCAGGGCCAGGATGTCTATAACATTTCTGTGTTGCCTGAGGAAGGAAATACGAGTCCAAATTGTACATCACAGCTAACTTTTTTGAGCCTCCTAGAAGTTCCCTTTTCATCTAAAAACCAGATGTGTTTGGATGCACCATTGAGTTGCCAGAGCTGCATTGATTTGAAAGTGGATGATGAAGATGGATATTCATCTTGTATTCTGGATATAAACATTGAGAAAGAGACTCATGACACACTTAAATCCAGTGAAGAAACTGTTGGAAATCTAAAAAGTGAAGGTGTAGTGACTGTAAGTTTGATCTACCTGTCTATATAATCGGGCCATTAAATGTAGATCATGCATGTGGTGTCAGACATTGCCAAATTTATTTATTTAATCACCAAAGTGTTGTTGATTTTCCTTTCTTGAGATTTTAGTACATTGTTTCTTCTTCACTCTTGACTCTGATGTTAGATCTCAATTAATTACAGCACTTGCAGAAGGTGTTGCAGAGACAAGCAAGCTTAACTGCAGGTGAGTGCTAACTCAGCTGAGTTTTAATGGGTTTAATTGCACTAAACTTTGAGAGGTCTGTAATCATATTCTATTACCTACAGATAACCATAATCCCCCCCTCCCCCCCAAAAAAAAATCTATGGTTTTATTTACGATTTCCATATCAGTAAGCTTGATTTTCTATATGTGATTTTTGTAATACTTTATTACATCTAGGAACTATCTAGTTCCTTTTGGTTAGGCATGTTACATGTTTGATTCTTATTAATTCCATAGGTTACACCTTAGGAGTGCAATGTGCCTTACCATTGCACCCAACATTTCTTGGTATGCAGAATTTGCTATATGACTTTAATTGAGTTTTTGTTTCGACAGAAAAATCAACTGAGAGGGTTCATGATGCACCTACGAACAGGTGGAGGAGATATAAACGAGCTGCGTCATTTGACCCGAGGAAAATAGTCCTCCTTTTCTCAGTCTTGTAAGCTCTGCAATTCCTAGCAAAGCAAACCAACAATTTACTATCAAACTACAAAATTTTCATTTACTAAGATAAAACATTTCAGTAATAATTAGTAAATTTTCAACTAAATATGGTAATTAATAACCAAGAATGTTGAGCAAGCGTTGATGGCTGGTTGGTTAGAGCTGCTCATTTGCTCCATTCCCCTTCCCTTAGGTCCCAGGTTCATACCCTCTAGGTAGAAGTAGAACTAGTATTTGTCAAAAAAAAAAAAACAAGAATGTTACCAAAAATAGGAAGCTTAGAGTTTCTTTAGTTACTCTGATGTAGTAGTTTGTCTATTAGTCTACTTTGGAGGTTGCACATATCATTAACTGGATCCCATATATATATATATATATATTAAATAACTGCTTCAAATCTACATTTCTATAAAACAAAATTATAAGACTACTGATTTTTTGATATGCTTGTTTGATACTGAACACTTTGTGATTCATTTTCTTTCAATCATCCACTTATTGTTTCTTCTTCTGTTCAGGTCAAGTGTGGGGACATTGATACTGATTTATCTGACGCTGAGAGTTAGCCAAAGTATGGATGGGTTCAACCATGTCTAGCACCTTCGTATTCATCTCCTTCAAACTCATGCCTCTGAGTCTGACTTTGTTTTTTTCTTCATAACTATTGTGCCTTAAGTACTGCTGCTTTACTTTTAGTTTTCCAATGTCTATATACACACACATATATAAATACAATATGTGTGTGTGTGTTTTCTCTTCTTTTCCCCCTTTGTAAATATGAAATAGTGATTTAGCAATGCAGCATCTTTATCATTGTCAATGTTGGGGAATCGAAACACGCACACTCGAAAAGTACGATTTAACTGTGCTGTGAAAATGTAGTAGTCGATTAGTAATAATAGGAACAATTACAACATTATAAGGGAATTTTGGTTGGTTAAAATGAATCTAGAGAGTTTTTCCTTAAAAAAATAAGTATATTTTGATTTGTGTTTTTTTTTAAAGAAAAAAATTGTGTGTCTAAATATTTAATAATATAAACCATCCTAAAATAGCAATAAATAAATTTATTCACAAAAACTCGGGGTGTATTTAAAATCATTTATTTCGGTGAAGGAATAAAAATTAAACATATTTGCTAACGTTCTATTCTTGTACTAACATTTAGGTCTTAGACTTCGTTTTTTATTGTTGTTGGTAAATAGCCCGTTGTCAGAAGCTGAAAAATTTAACTTTGGTCGAACGGCTTTGTTGGATGCGTAACCGACACTTGTTTAACAAGAAAATTTAAGATAAATATTTATTTTGGTGGCAAAATTCAACCAAAAACGCAGCTTTAGTGGTTTTGGAAGATGCTTCCCTCGATGAAATAATTTTTACAATTATACTGATATGAAATTTGGCTCAGTCAATATCAAAGGACCTGGTTGGTCTGATTGAACTTTGAACTTAGCCCTTCCTTGTATCCAGATACTGGCCAAGAGCAGTGGTTATAAAAATAAGTTTTATTTTAATTGTGGAAGAAAAAAATACAATTAAATTGTTTTTTTAACGTTATAACAAGTTGTCTTTATTTCGGCTTTCTATATAATTTAGAGATATTACATAGAAATCAGTTTAGGTTGAATAATTGTGATTTTTGAAGTTATGAATGAAAATTCCAATCAAATAAACTTAATTATTGTTTAGATTGAATTCAATGAATAATGCAATTTTTTTTCTTCAGAATAATAGTTTCATTTTCATACGGAATAAAAACAGTTTAGTAAAAGAATCAGTATAAGCATTAAAGATCTCAAATCTCAATCACAGAGAAACTGGCTATCCTAGAAAGCTAGAAAGTAAATTTCTGAGAGAAAAAATAAAATACTGGAAAATATATTTAAACTCTAGTTACTACGTTGAATGAAATAAAAGTTCCAACTACGATGAAAATAACAATTAAAGATATAAAGAACAATCTACACTATGATCAAAACCAAAGACTAGATTCCTGAAATAGTTCAAAAAATAATTTTGGACTGTGGATTTGCAGAGCAAAAGAAAAGGATTCTGTTTACCTTGTATTTGGTGGTTGAAAAAAACAATGCTGGAATGCATCTTCTTTTTTTCCCCTACATATTTGTGTTTAACATGGACAACCACCTCCTTGCTGCTCTGTCTGGGAAGAATTGGCGGTGGATTTCAAGTTCACGTCAACCATGTCTTCTTGTTTTGTTGAAGAAAGAGTTTCCATCCCCGGTAAGGCGGCCGCGATCTTGCGGAATAGAGGCTGCAATTTCAGATTAATAACAATAAATAAATACGATTACTACAAAGTAATCTAAGGGGGGGAAATTGTGTAGCTCAAGTATGGTATGGAAGCAGATGAAAGAGTGTTGTTTGTACGTATTTCACCTTGATATTGAATCCTGCTTTTGCACTGGTTTCTATAAACATGACTCCTTGTTCCTTAGCTTTGTTATCTCCTTCCTCTATAGAAACCTGCCTGTTTATGCACCAAAGCATATAAAATGAAAAACAGCATTAACGATGTGCTTGGTTATGTGAAAATAATGTAAAAAGTGTGAAGGAAGAAGAAAAGGAAAAACATAGTTAAAGAAAATTTCCAAACCATCACTAACCTTTTATCAACTAGATCAGTTTTGTTTCCAACAAGTACAATAATGACATCACTGCCTCGTTCTGTACGTACCTCCTCAACCCACTTGGAAGTATTCAAAAATGATTGCCTATCTGCAAGGAGATAACTGGGGTTAACATATCTGCCAATGTAATCAGGGTTAGCAGGGGAAGATTTAGTGCTGAAATTGGTTGGCTCATACTCACTGGCTACATCATAAACAACTACTGCAACAGAAGAATCTCTGATATAACTTGGAATAAGACTCCTAAACCTCTCCTGTCCAGCGGTGTCCCTGTGAAATTACAAGATAAAAAAAAAACAAATGGAAACAAGACATTTGAATTTCAAGAGTATTGGAATCATCAAAACTTAGAAATTTGGATTAATTTGCGTGCCATGCTATACTATAAGAGGATAAATTACACAGCAGAAATCTAGAGGTAACAAAGGAAGAAACTGTATTACCAAAGCTGCAAACGAACCGTTCGATCTTCAAGATACATTGTTTTTGACAGAAAATCAATTCCAATGGTGGCCTGCATTTATGTGAGGAAAATATACATATAAACTTCCCTTCAATTCCAGACTTTCCGGTATTCAGTCGATATGATAGAAGTAATCAAATTCAATTAACTACAAATAATCTTCGTAAAGAAAATAAATCTAAACTGATTATTTAAATAAACAAGGAAAGAAAAGATCTGCGTTGGGCTATTATGGAAAATTGAACAGTTCTCTGTACATTACAAATCAAGCCTTTTTTTAAATAAGGATCATCATCAACAAAACAAGCAAAGCGGATGCCAATTCCGTGATTAAGATTCGAAATCAACATCTCGTATACGGAAACAAAATCAAATTCAAAACAATATAATAGCCAAATGTTCATTGAATCTGCATTAATGAATGGGAAAAAATAACGTAAATTGTTAAAAGAATCATGGAAAATTTACCTGGTAAGTGGTATCAAATTTATCGTACATGAAGCGTGTGATGATGCTGGTTTTGCCTACGGATTGATCGCCCAAGAATACCAGTTTGTATTTCGCCAATGGAGATACTGTCGACATTTTTCCAATTTTCTCCTCTCTATTTCTGATGGTAAACAGAGAGTTTCAGATCTGAATCTCTAACGAAAACAATTCAAATTATGTTTAAAATTATTATTGTTAATATTGTTGTTTTGATTGAAATGGAAATTTTAAGTGACAGAAGAAAATGAAAAGAAAGATTTGAGTTTAATCCCATTTATATAGGGAGCAGGATAAACTGCCAACTATGACGAGGACGGCTTAGTGAAAACCATAAATAACAATAATAAATGGTTGAAGGAAAATAATTTGATGCATGCAAGTTTTAACTTACGATTAATAAGTTTTATTTTAAGGTTTAAAATTTAGAGATTAAGATTAGAATTTAAGGTTTAAGTTTTAAGATTTTAGAGTTATGGATTATATGTTAGACTAATAAATAAAGAAATAATTACACTGTTTTTTTAATATTAATGTCAGTCTTACGGTTCATATTCAAGGTGTAAGACGATTATTCTCAACAATGTCGTTTTTAAGGTTTGAACTTATGTCCTCTCCTTAAGGATAAATTATATCATGGGTCCTTTCCGCCACGTCATCCATGAGACCCACCAATAAAACACATTCATTTCATTAATTTTTCCATCTCATCTTTTTAACAAGTGAATCATCACTTGGTAAAAATTGTTTTTAAATTTGATTTAGAGTAAATATGATTGAAGATTCACTTGGTAAAAATATTAGATGGAAAAAAATTAATGAAACGGATGCATTTTATTGGTTGGTATCATTGATGACGTGGCGGGAATGACCCATGATATAATTTCTCCTCGTTAGGAGTGTAATGTGCCTTACCAGTGCACACAACACTTGTTAATAATTACACTGTATTAATAGTAGAAATAACTCCTTTTAAATATGAGTGCTAGTTTTAAGAGGGAAAGTCTTGCAATCTATTAATTGGTCGGGTTGTTAAAGATGTTCATTTTGTATGGGTTTTGAATCCCGATAATTGTCTTGAATATGTGAATGTAATTATTTCCCTAGTTAATAAAAAAGAGGAAAGTTCAAATACAATGAGAGTTTACAACTCGTGTAAACAAACTTGATCCAAACATATTCCTAAAAACACGAAAACTAACCCCTCTAGATCATATACAAGATCATACAAAGAAAATGTAAAAACCCTACTTCAAAGACTCGAAACGAAAATGATACCAACATCACCAAAGCTCGACGATAAAAAGTAAAAACCAACAACAACAAAAAATGCATATTACAATAACAAAACACATTGACAACACAATCATTACCACAACTCAATCGCGAATAAAGTCAGTAATTGTGATGTTATATACGAATCTAGTTCGAGGGTCAAAACAGGAGAAATTATATCATGGGCTTTTCACACCACGTCATCTATGAGACCAATTAATAAAATTTGATTCACAGTACATATGAGGGAAGATTCACTCGATAAAAAGATGACATGAAAAAATTAATAAAATGGATAATTTTATTGGTTGGTCTCATGGATAACGTGGTGGAAATGACCAATGATATAATTTCTCCCAAAACATGAAGATCATGGGATAATCAAAAGAGCATCATCTTATAAATCACGCAACACCAAATAGAACAAGTAATAAAAAAAGAAGTAATCAAACGATCAATTAAGAGAAGAAAAATGTGTCAAAAGACAGATGATACATATTAAAAGATAAAGAAAAAAAATAATATTACAAAAATAAAGATATTAAATTTAAAAAGTAAAAAACAAAATAAAAACAAAAATGATCGATAATCGACAACTAACAATAAAAACTAATACCGCCGCCATATATTTTAATAAGAAAATAAGTCTGTAACAGAAGTGAGGAAGCAATTCACACAAATATTTTTGGTTGGTATTAGAGAAATCAGTTAAGAGATAGTTGATACGAGTTAGGAGTTAGTTAGCATTGTTTGTGGGGTTAAAGATGTAATTTCTTGAGTGTTATAAAACAGCACATGGTTTATTCTTTTAAAAATTAATTCGAAATAATAAAAATACTTTACATTTGTTTTCTCTCTCTATTCTCCCGATCTAACCTGTAAACCAAAATCCCCAATTCTACTTCCTAGGGTTTTACCCCTCTTCTTGATCAATCGATCATCTTCTTGACAAAATTAACATGGTATCAGTTGATTCAGCCGCTTCCCATTCATCTGAATCCATCCCTTCTCATCGAATCTTTCTTAGCGATGATACTTCCGATCCCTATTACATTCACCCAAACGAAAACCCCTCCCTCGTCCTTACCTCTGCCCTTCTTAATGGCAGCAACTATCATGCCTGGGCAAGATCCATGCGAATGGCGTTAATATCTAAAAACAAATTCCAGTTCGTGGACGGGTCGATCAAGAAAGTTTCTGAAGACAGTGTTCGTTATCATTCGTGGGTGAAATGCAACAACTTAGTTTTATCCTGGTTGCAGAGAGCCATTGCTCCAGAAATCGCTCAAGGAGTGATTTGGATAGACACGACGTATGAACTATGGGCAGATCTGTTTGACAGATTCAAGCAAGGAGATCTGCTGCGTGTTTCTGACCTTCTCCAGGATTTCTACAATCTTCAGCAAGGTAGTCTTTCTGTCACTACCTATCACACACAGTTAAAAGTCATCTGGGACGAGATCTGTAATCTCCGCCCTCTCTCTTCTTGTTCATGTCATGCTATTCAATATCGAAAGCAAGAATTTATCTTGCGTTTTCTTCGTGGTTTAAATGAAAAGTTTTCAATCCCTAAATCCCAAATTTTTATGACCAAGCCTCTTCCTCCTATTAATGAAATTTTTTCTGTTGTTGTCCAACATGAACGAACTGTTAATAGTTCTGTTGTTCTTCATGATTCGAATATCCTTCTTGTTGATAGGTATAGTTCTAAAAAGGATGAGCGTTCTAATCCTAGGTATGATAATAGGAGTGCTGGGTCTGGGAAATTTTCTGGGAATAATGTCAGTAAAAGGCCTCTTTGTACCTGCTGTGGTTTATATGGTCATTCGGTTGAAAAATGTTACAAAAAACACGGTTATCCCCCTGGCTATAAGTTTAGATCCCAATCTCAGTCTCAATCTAAGTCAAATTTAGTTGGGGATCTCAATTTTCTGAAAATCCTGTTGTTAAAGATGAGGGTCATTCTGTCATGTTTACCAAAGAGCAATATGCTGGTCTTTTAAACCTTTTGCAAGAAAAAGGTTTTGTCAATTCTGTCAATGCTTCCATTGTTCCAAGTTCTGCTCAGAACTCAGTTTTTTCTGTCAATGTGCTTTCTTCCAACTTTACATCAACTGTCCAAGAAGAGCAAGGTAATATTCTTTCTTGTCTTGCTTTAAATTCTTGTGATTTGAATGCTGTAATGTGGATCATAGATTCTGGTGCAACAGACCACATTGTTAATTCTTTGAATCTCTTTCAAGAATATTCTGTTGTAAACAATAAATTTGTAAAACTTCCTAATGGCCAGTTGGTTAGAGTCATGCATATTGGCACTGTTGTTCTTTCTAATGGCTTGATCTTGTCTAATGCACTTCATATACCATTCTTTGGTTTCAATTTAATTTCTGTGTCATTATTAACAAAGTTCAATAATATTTCTTTAATTTTTTCTAATGGATGTTGTTTTATACAGGGTGTCACTCCCTGGAGGACGATTGGTATAGCTAGGCAGTGCACTGGTTTGTATCAGTTTCATTCTTCTGTTGTTAATAGTTGCAGTAGTTCTAATATATGTAGTGTTAATGTTACTGGGTTGTTGTCTGCTTATGATATATCTGAGAATGTTGATGTTTCTGTTGCTTTGCTTGATAATAATCTTAGTAGTTCTAGTGACTCTAATAGTCTTATAAATTCCTTTCAAGTGTGGCATGCTAGATTAGGACACCCTTCAGGTCCTAGAATGAAATTTTTTACTGCCTTGTGTGACAAGATTCCTTCTGTTCCTTTAAGATCAGATCCTTGTGATGTTTGTAGTCTTGCTAAGCACAAAAGGCTTCCATTTCCTTCTAGTAATTCTATCTCTGAATCCATATTTGATCTTATTCACATTGATGTGTGGGGGCCTTTCCCAATTGAGAGTCTTTATGGGCATAAATATTTTTTAACTATAGTTGATGACAAAAGTCGTTTTGTTTGGGTTTTTCCCATGAAGCATAAGTCTGATTCAAAAGATTTTATTATTAAATTTTTTAATTTTGCTAAAACTCAATTTTTAAAACAAATTAAGAGTATTAGGTCTGATAATGCAAAAGAGTTTAATCTCATTGATTTTTTTAATTCTCAAGGAGTTATTCATCAGACATCCTGTACTCATACTCCTCAACAGAACAACATTGTTGAAAGAAAACATCAACATTTGCTGTCTGTTGCAAGGTCTTTGCGTTTTCAAGCAAATTTGCCTCTTTCTTTTTGGATTGACTGTGTTCTTCATTCTGCATTTCTGATTAATATCACTCCCACTCCAATTTTGGAAAACAAAACTCCATATGAAGTATTATTTCAGCAGAAACCTCTTTTAGAAAACTTGAGAATATTTGGATGCCTTGCTTATGCATCTGTTTTGCCTAAGGCACAAACAAAACTGCATCCAAGAGCAGTTAGGTGTGTATTTCTTGGATATTCCAAAAATACAAAAGGATACAAATTATTTGATTTAGATTCCAAAAATGTTTTTATTTCCAGAGATGTCAGATTTGTTGAAAATTCTTTTCCTTTTCTTCCTGAATCTAAATCTAACAAGCTTGTCTTTTCTAGTCATATTCCTAACAATGCTTTAAATTCTGATAATACTTTTTCTGCTGAATTTTCTTCATCTAATTCTGATTTTCATGAAAAAGAGTCTCAGTTTAATTCAAATTCTCCAAACAATTCTTGTTCTTATGAAATTCCAAGTACTGTTTTAGCAGATCCTTCTGTTGTCCCAGTTAACATGCCTATTTCTGTTTCAAATACTGAAGATCAGTCTTCAAGTATTCTTCCTACTAAAGCAAGGCCATCCAGAACAATCAAGTTGCCTCAGAGGCTAAATGATTATCAAGTCACTCTTCCAAAGTCAAGGACTACACCTTACAGCATTAATCAGGTGCTATCTTATCAAAACTTATCTCTTTCTCAACAATCCTTTGTTGCTTCTGTTGATGCATTAATTGAACCAAAATCTTATAAGCAAGCCATATTGCATGACTGTTGGAAAACTGCTATGAATGAAGAGATTTTGGCTTTAGAGACTAATTATACCTGGGATCTGGTCCCTTTACCTCTTAACAAGAAAACCATTGGATGTAAGTGGGTTTTTAGAGTCAAATTAAAATCTGATGGTTCCCTAGATAGATACAAGGCTAGGCTTGTAGCTAAGGGCTATACTCAACAATCAGGAGTAGACTTTTTAAACACCTTTAGTCCAGTAGCCAAAATTACTACTATTAGGGCTTTAATGGCTGTTGCAGCATCTAAAAATTAGTTTTTGCATCAATTAGACATCAATAATGCTTTTCTTCATGGTTTCTTAAGTGAAGAAGTTTATATGGAATTGCCACCTGGATTTATTGCTAAACCTGGATTAGTATGCAAGTTAAATAAGAGTCTATATAGCCTTAAACAAGCCAGCAGACAGTGAAATGAAAGGCTCACTGCATCTTTAGTTAGTCAAGGTTTTAAACAGGAAGCTTCTGATTCTAGTTTATTCATTAAAGGTGAAGGTCAAAATTTCATTGCTTTGGTGATTTATGTTGATGATATTATACTTGCTGGGCCAAATATAAATGAAATTAACTCTGTTAAAACCTTTTTACATGCAACCTTCAAAATTAAAGATTTAGGAAACCTAAAATATTTTCTAGGACTGGAAGTTGCTCGTTCTAGTATGGAAATTAACCTTTCTCAAAGAAAGTATACATTAGAGTTGTTAAAAGATACAGGATTTCTAGAATCTAAACCTGCATCTACACCTCTTGTTTCTAAGAAAAGATTGTCTAAAACTGATGGTGATCCTTTAATAGATAT
This sequence comes from Hibiscus tridactylites, assembly GCA_958450335.1. NCBI lineage: Eukaryota > Viridiplantae > Streptophyta > Magnoliopsida > Malvales > Malvaceae > Hibiscus > Hibiscus tridactylites. The sequence continues at coordinate 7,145,295 of OY288272.1, read as the reverse complement.
AACATCCTATAGAAGACTTATAGGTAAACTTTTATATCTAACAAATACCAGGCCTGATATTTCATTTGATGTGCAACAATTGTCACAATTTTTGTCTGCTCCTACTTCTGAACACATGGTTGCTGCACATAGAATATTAAGGTATCTTAAGGGTACTCCTGCTCAGGGTATTTTCTTCCATGCTGAAAATCAGTTAGCTTTGAACGCTTTCTCAGATTCAGATTGGGCTTCTTGTCCTGACACAAGAAGGTCCACAACTGGTTTTTGTGTTTTCCTAGGATCAGCCTTAATATCTTGGAAGTCAAAGAAACAACAAACCATTTCTCGATCTTCCAGCGAAGCTGAATATCGAGCCCTTGCTAATGTGACTTGTGAAATTCAATGGTTGCAGTATTTACTTTCTGATTTACAGTTGCATTGTCCTTCTGCTAACTTGTTTTGTGATAATCCGTCTGCTATAAAACTTGCAGAAAACCCAGTTCACCATGAGCGAACAAAGCATGTGGAAATCGATTGCCATTTGATTCGTGAAAAGATTCGACAAGGATTAATCAAGCTTCTCCCAGTTACTTCTCACAACCAGCTTGCTGACTGTTTCACTAAAGCTCTAACAAATCCACATTTCAAGGATGCAATTTCCAAGCTGGGCATACAAAACTTGTATGCTCCACCTTGAGGGGGGCTATTAGAGAAATCAGTTAAGAGTTAGTTGATACGAGTTAGGAGTTAGTTAGCATTGTCTGTGGGGTTAAAGATGTAATTTCTTGAGTGTTATAAAACAGCACATGGTTTATTCTTTTAGAAATTAATTCGAAATAATAAAAATACTTTACATTTGTTTTCTCTCTCTATTCTCCCGATCTAACCTGTAAACCAAAATCCCCAATTCTTCTTCCTAGGGTTTTACCCCTCTTCTTGATCAATCGATCATCTTCTTGACAAAATTAACAGTTGGTGAGAAAGGGTCGGGAATTAACATGGAGTCCCCCTTGTTTCAGGGTTTATTACGATAGTATCAAGGTTTAATGTTGACCTTTCTTGTTTCTTCTCTCCAAAGGATGCACATGGCCTCCAACAAATTCTCGATTATCATACAATTTTTTCAACATTTTCTCTTAATTCGATAAGTGATTGCATCCCCAGGTGTATTTCGAAAGCATCCATCGGAAATATAACTCAATAAAAAAATAATCAAAAGTCATGAATTCAAGAACGGATAGCGGTTTCTAGTAAGTGATAGAATCTAAAATTTTCAGAGAAGGAGCTATGTGGAGTGGAGAAAAAAAATTACCCCTTACCTCAAGAATTTTCCTTTTACTTTTTGTCTTCGTATATAATTTTTAAAAAAATTGGTTTATTTATAAATTTATATTTTTATTTTTAAAAAAATGTATTTTATCCCTCAACCTCAAATTCTGGTTACGTCCCAGTAAACTTCCTTCTCTTACAAATCCAAATATGTAGCAACATATAGTTTATAAAAAGGTGTAAACATTTTTATAAAAATTAAAACAACATTAAATCAATATACGTACTGAAGTGCTGGAGAAACTGCTGTATGAAAAGGCAGTAAAGTGTGCAACTGCTCTATTAGCTGGAGAAACAGGTCTTGATGTAGACATTAATGCTCTTGATCCAGAGATTGGTTCAACTCCATTGCTTTTTACATTTGATCCTCCTGAGCTAATCGAATTATATATTCGCAATGGAGCGAGGGCATGTTGCCTTTAAACCATGCTCTTGCTCTGTTGTTGTATTACATGTAGAATCAGGGTTGGTAAGTAGTGTATTACTAATCCATTTTAATTTATGTTTGCATGTTTGTTTTTTATTGCAGCCAGGCATATGAAAATGTTGATTTGTCTTCCAAACAATCTATCTGCATGGTGATTGTTCTTTTGTGCATAGACATGGTCAGTAATTATCTCTGAACCACTGTTTAAAAAGGTGTCACCTGTTCAATTTTTTTGATCTTTTTCCTTTTATTTTTTTATTATATTTTACATACTAAAACATTAATCAAATGAAATTTAAATTTACCTAGTTGAGTTAATGTGTAATTTGAACTTAACATAACACATGATATGTATAAACATTAATTAAGTTGGATCGAATTTAAATTCAAATTAACTTGGTTGAATTTTTAAACTTGAATTGAATGGAATTGTTTTAGGGTTTATGGTGTAAGGTTTTGGGGTTTAGGTTTAGTAGTTTAGAATTTAGTCATTGTGAATAGAATTTTGGGTTTAGGGTTAGAATTTAGTTTTTATAGGTTAAAACCTTAAACCCTAAACCTAAAATCTTCAATATGTTATCCTAAAACCTAAACTCTAACCTTTCAATCCTAAATCCTAACTCTAACCACTAAATTTTAACCATTACCCCAAAATTCTAAACCCTACACCGAAGCCCCTAAACCCTATGCCCTAAACCAAGTTCCTAAAACTAAGGCGCTTGTTTTAGTTTTTACCACTAATGTATTGGATATAAATCTTTAATTTAAATCATATAATCATATATCCTTTTCAAATTATTATATAACTAGCTTTGTCTATTTATAGTATAAAAAATTTCATATTGCATGATAAAATGCAATGTCATATGGTTTTTGATTGAAAAGTTTAGGTAAATGAAAGAGCTTTTGTTGAAGTTAATAGTCTTTTTTAAAGTACTAAATTTTTTCTTGTTTAGTACTCTGTTTTATGTGCATTTATACTTCTCTTTTATTGGTTCATGTTAAAGTTGAACATTCAAAGAATCTCATTACTTATATCACCTAAAATTTTATTGAATGTGATTTTTTTTAAGTGAGGCTTAATATATAAAATGCTGATGATAAATACTCTTTTGGTGTTTACATGGCATAAACTGTTCTTTTTACTTAACTATATAATTAAAAAAACATTTATATCTCTTATTTTCAAAAAATACGCCTTACTTCAATAAGGTGCGCAGTTTGTGTCTCGTTCCTTGGTTATAAAACCTCTATCGCTTTAGTGTGTCTTGTGCACTTTTTAATATGCTCTGAACTCTTATAATATAGCATTTTTTGAAGATATATCCTAGATTTCTATTTTTGTTATTGTTATTAGTTTGTTTGTCTTGTATCAATGTCAGGAACTGTTGGAGTCTATGAAGTTATTATTATTATTATTATTATTGTTGTTATTATTATTATTATTATTTCAGTGTATTATTTTTTTATCAAATTATTTCATTAATTATCATTCGCTATCGGGTTAATATTTTAATAACACTTAAATCAACTAATGCAACTACCTATTCTTGCATTTTTGTTTTTCTAGAGCTTTAATCACCTGTTTCAAGTCTATTTTCTTAATTCCATATAATCAGTCATTTAAATTAAAACATGTCATCCAAATTGACCAGTGGTATTGGCGTGGAAAGATTTGGTTGGTTCCTTAGAAATGAAAAGTTCGGTTATAAAAAACACCAGATAGAACCTCCTACTGTGTTGGAGAAAATTAAAAAAAAAAGTTCGTAAATATAGTTAATAATTATACTTAATACTACATTTATTATGATACATTTGGTCAAATTTCATAAAAGTCCTTGTACTATGTGTTTTTATATAATTTAATCACTTCTAGTATTCTAATTTCTGTAACTTGAATTTTGTGGTTCTCCGCTTTTGAGTCCTTCACTGTCACTCCTTAGCATGCAGGGTTGTAGAAGTTTCTCTAAGATGTTTTAGGTTTATCGGGAGACAATCTCGTCATATCCCTCACTTAGTTATAATCCTTCGAAACATCAGTTGTTACTTTCGATATGATCGTTGTTAAGTTTACTTGACTCAACAATTAAATCTACTGATTAACAGTCAACCCACCAATAATTATCGAATTTAAGAGCGAAACCAGCCAAACAGTGACAAAAAGTGGTTTAAAACTAAAAATATTTATTCTGAAACTTAAAGAATGATGGGGATGATATTTTTCATAAAAAAAAAAACTTAAGTTCAAACAATATTATATGTAATATGTATTTTTCCGATAACTAAAAAATAGAACATAAAACACCATGAAATCATATTAAAAAGGGATAACTATATACTATTTAGTATCTTATTTATTTCCGCATTTTTATTTTAGTATCTCACTTATTATTTTAAGAAAATAGTATTTAACGTTATGTTTTTATTCTGTTTTAGTACTCTGGCCGTTAAAACAAACAGAAACGATCACATGGCTTATTTTTAATTAGGATAATCACAATTTTAGTCCACAAAACTTATACATTTCTATCAATTTGATCCAAACTCTATCAATTTAATAATTATCTTAAATATTTGGGTTAAAATAAATTTTAGATTGATGCAATCATACATACAAAACACTAATTTTAATTCAATCATATATACAAAATTTTGTTTTTTATTCAATTTTACGCGTCTTAAAAATAAATGCATCCATCTAATTTCAAGAGTTCTGACGGGCTAATAATGAAAAAAAATATTTTGAACAAAAGAAAATAATGAAAAATATAGCATAAGAAAAAAACAAAAAAACAAATACTTACATTTTTCTTGTACCATCCCTCTGCTTTTTGAAAAAGAGAAAAAAAAATCCTCAAGTTTTCTTTCCCATACAGTGAGACAGTCTGTGAGTTGCTCCTCTCCGGAAGCGGAAAAGATGGGCACTCAAGCAATGACTTTTTGTTTGATTATAATTGATATGTCCAGTTGTAATTATTTAAAAGGTGTGTATTAAAGCAACATTATCTCCAAACCGGAAAAGATGGGCACACTTTCCCTTCAAAACTAAACATTGTTTCAACATTGAACTCAAACAGTGCCTGAGGACTCCACTAGCCCACCTCTCGAGAAATTCCATCATATTCCTATTCCAATCCCATCCTCTCCTCCTTTTTTTATTTAATTATTATTATCCCATACTCCTTTTAAATTACTACTCCTGTCACATTTCACTATAAGAACTAGAATTAGAGTTGTTAAAAATTACCTAACTCGAATTACTCGACTCGATTATTTGACTACACGAACATAAATAATCTGGTATATACTTAGAATATTTTTGGGTCGGGTCCAAGTCACAAAATATAAAATTTTCGGGTACTCGGTTTCTTTTTTTATTAGATTACTTAATATTTTTACCTTAGAACTATATTCAAATCCCTAAATTCATTATATATTTGTATTATATGCTTTTATTTTTAAATTTTTCAAAAAACATATATTAATTTGTGAATATGTAAGATTCGATATGAAAACTTCTATGCTATGCATTAGTAGTTTTTTTGAAGTCTACTGTTTTCACTCTTTTTTTTTCTTTAAAAATATGAGATTCGAAAAAATTACGATTGGAATTAATATTTTTAATGTCTTTCTTATAGTTATAAATTTTAAATTATTATTATTTTTATTTGGATAATGTGTTATGAACTTTTAAGATTTATTTTTTAAATTTTAAAATAAAAATAAAAAAATGTGAATCGAGTACCCGGTACCCGATTTTACGGGTACTCGGGTTTAACGGGTACCTTAATTTAGCGGGTACCCAATTATAGGATACTCGTTACTCACGGGCCGACAATTATAATACCCAAAGGTCCGAGTACGTGAGTACTCGAATTTGAACACATCTAATAATAACGTTCTTAGATTTGTGCAACTATATATAACATATATAATATTATAAATGGCCTGATTGTTAGGGATTTAAAAGTTGACATTAGAGGGTATGAGTGTCTGCAATTTTTGCACGGTTATTTGTCTGTAGTTTTTGCACGGTTATTTGTCCTTTTCACGGTGTCCGTATAGTTCTGTCTTCTCCGGCGATCTACAACCACTGTGTCGGCCCCAAAATGGAATCAAACTTTGCAGGATTAACGCTTGATGATGGTGAAGAGGAACTTCTGGCCCTCCGTCCAGAAGTAAGTCCAGTCCAGGAGGATTATGCTTTTTGCTTGGTAGGAACCTTCCACACCACAAGCATTATTCATTTCTTCTCCATGCACAATACAATGGCTGACTTATGGCATCCATTGGGGGCGTTTCCATCACCGATCTAGGGGAAAAACGTCTCTGTTTCAAATTCTACAACGAGGTTGACTTACAACGTGTTCTTCAGGGCAGTCCATGGTTTTTCAACAACCATCTCCTCCTTCTTCGCAGAATGGAATCTGGGGATGATCCCATGCAGGTTCAACTCCATCTCGCTGCTTTTTGGGTCCAAGTGCATGATTTGCCCACTGGTCTAATGTCCGAGATTATGGCACAACAGTTTGAAAACTTCATTGGCTGTTTCATCGAGTATGACTCAAAACTGATACTGTCTGGTCGGAAGATCTACATGAGATTAAAGGTGTTCCTCGATGTCAACCAACCTTTGAAACGCAAAAAGAAAGTAGCATTGGACACTACTCGTAGCACATACGTGCGGTTTCAGTATGAACGACTCCCACTTTTCTGTTTCATCTGTGGGAAAATTGGACATGGGGAAACCTTCTGCCCCCTTCGTCTAACACTGCAACCTGGTGACATAGTCTTTGGGTGGGATCCTTCATTGCGAGCACCGTCGAGGAGAGCGCCCCCAATACCTAGCCGTTGGTTACGAGATGATGTTTCGGGCTTGTCTCTGATGGAAGCAAGAGGGATTGTTCCTTCGACAATCACACCTGGTTCCATTTTGCATGGGGTTCCTGTCCATGCACACGTAAACCAAACCACAACTGATGGTTCTATGGAATTTGGTTCAGATGCTGAGCACAACCCCATGGCTTTACAGGATGGGAAGAAAAGGCAGAGAATTGTAGGGGAGGTGGCAACGGTTTCTGGCACTCCGGATTCTACTCCACCAATCGAATCACACGAAATATCGGCTAGCCCTGTGGCACAGGGCAGCCGGCAGTTATGAAAATCATCTCATGGAACGTCCGTGGGCTGGGGAATCCACGGGCCGTTACTCGCCTCAAAAACAGTTTACGAGGCATTAGTCCCCTGATTTTGTTTCTCATTGAAACAAAGTTGTGTGTTCGTCGAATGGAAAGGATTCGTCATCGTTGTGGTTATCGATTTGGCATTGACGTTGCTGCGGTTGGCTCCAGGGGAGGCTTGTCTCTAGGTTGGAAACCAGATTGCAACGTTACTCTATCTAGCTATTCTCACAATCACATCGATGTTATAATTCAAGAAGATGATGCTCCTCTATGGAGGTTTACAGGTTTTTACGGCAATCCCATAGAAAGTGAAAGACACCGTTCCTGGCAATTGTTGCGTTGCTTAAAATCACAGCATGATATGCCATGGTTAATTGCCAGAGACTTCAATGAGATTATGTACTCTTTTGAAAAAAAGGGTAGGAGATTAAGGTCGGAACAAAACATGTTACATTTCCGTGATACTTTGAATAAATGTGATCTTGGTGATCTAGGCTTTGATGGGGTGTGGTTCACCTGGGAAATGGGCAACTTCCCACATACAAACGTACGTGAACGGCTAGATCGGGCATTGGCAAATCCAAGTTGGTGGGATCTTTATCCAAGCTACTGTGTCAAACACCTTCTTCATTCCACATCAGATCATTGCCCCGTACTAATTGACACATTAGGCCATGAAAGGACTCGTCGAAGTTCTGCACACAATCAATTCAGGTTCGAGGCACATTGGATTGTTGATGAGGATGTAGAAAACATGATCAAAACGGCTTGGGCGGAAACATGTACTGTACCCCATAAGTTGGCTTCCTTGGGATCCACTCTTTCCAGTTAGAACAAAGAGACTAAACATAAGCAACGAGCAACAAAGCAAGGCCTTTTATCCAAATTGCAACATTTAATGTCTGCTGATCCTGACGATGACAGTCTCTAGGAGATGATCGAAGTCAAACTTGGGTTAAATATTGAAGCCGATAAAGAAGAACTCTTCTGGGAACAAAGAGCTCATTCAAATTGGCTAACCCATGGCGATAACAACACTTCTTTTTTCCATAAATTTGCATCTTATCGTAAGAAGATTAACCAAGTCCAGGGCCTCTATGATGCAGCAGAAAGATGGATTTCTTCTGACAATGACATGATCAACTTGGCTACCTCATACTTTGAAGACATTTTCCAAACAACTTCTCCTGCTGATGCTTCTTTCCTACTTGATCATATTCAACCTAAGATCACTGATTCGATAAATGAGAAGCTGTTACAGCCATTCACGGCAGAGGAGATATTGACTGCCATCACAAGTATGGCTCCCTTAAAAGCAAGTGGAGTCGATGGTTACCCAGCTTTGTTTTTTCAGAAATACTGGCACATCATCGGCCAAGACATCTCAGATTTTTGTTTGTCAAAGCTGAATGACACTTCCAGCGTTTGAGAGCTAAATGAGACGATGATCGTGTTAATTCCAAAGACTAAAAATCCTACCAACATGTCCCATTTCCGACCAATAAGTCTTTGCAATATTCTCTATAAAGTCATTGCCAAGGCTTTAGCAAATCGTTTCTCTCACACCTTGGACAGATGTATTGACGAATGTCAGGGAGCCTTCATTCCATCTCGACAAATAACTGATAATGTACTGATTGCTTATGAAATCTTGCACTCAATGAAGTCTAAAAGAACTGGGAAATCTGGTTCATTTGCCCTCAAGGCTGATCTTAGCAAAGCTTATGATCGTGTTGAGTGGCCATTCTTGAAGTACATGCTGCTAAAACTGGGCTACGATGCCCGTTGGGTGAACCTACTTATGAATTGTGTGTCAACAGTGACTTATGCTGTGTGTTTCAATGGAATTAAGGGTGAGCAATTCACTCCATCTCGGGGCTTACGGCAAGGTTGCCCTTTAAGCCCGTATCTATTTTTGGTGTGTGCTGAGGGCCTATCACAACTGTTGAATGCAGCCATGATGAACAGAACACTTCAAGGTGTTACAGTTGGTAGGGAAAGACTGGAAATTGGTCACCTCTTCTTTGCTGATGACAACATTTGCTTTGCACATGCGAATGTTGAAGCTGCTGCGACCCTCAAACATATCTTAACACAGTTTGGGAGCATTTCTGGTCAGCAAGTAAACTATGACAAATCTCTCCTATTTTTCAGCACCAATGTTCCCATATCACTACAGAATGCGATTGGTTCCATCCTATCAGTCCGTATTGCATCCAATCCAGAGCGATACTTGGGATTGCCCACAATGGTCGGTCGGAACAAAAAGGAAGCTTTCAGTTTCTATCTGGACAAGGTCAATAAAAAATCCAACTCGTACAGCACTAAGTTCCTGTCCATGGGTGGTAAAGACACTCTCTTTCGCAGTGTATTGCAATCCATCCCTGTGTACGCCATGCACTGTTTTCTCTTGCCTTCATCACTATGTCATGCACTGGAACAATCCATGGCAAAATTTTGGTGGACAAATGCAGGCACCAACAAAGGAATACATTGGACTTCTTGGTTTCAACTTGCTTTATCAAAGAATGAAGGAGGTTTAGGCTTCAGAGATCTTAGCCAATTCAACGTGGCATTGCTGGCTAAACAATGCTGGAGGCTAATTAAACAACCTACCTCTTTGCTGGCAAGAGTCTTGAAGGCCAGATACTACCCATCATCGGATTTCCTTCATGCAAATCTGTGCTCAAATCCTTCATATACATGGAGAAGCCTGTGGTGTGCAAGGGGACTCATTGAACAAGGTCTCATATGGAGCATTGGAAATGGAGATTCCATCAATATTTGGAACGATCCATGGATTCCAAATACTGAAGATGGTAGGCCTCGAACTCAGGCTATAAACATCCAGTACACCAAGGTGGCGGATCTAATTGATAAGCCAACGAATTGTTGGAAGATGGATGTGCTTCATCAAATATTCCCATCCTCTCTAGTGTCAGATATCTGTGCTATCCCCCTAGCAAATACTCAACAGTGTGACACCCTGGTTTGGAAACACGATCATACAGGAGTTTATACCGTGAAAGGTGGATACAAAATCCTGCATAGACATCCACCACAACAATCAGGTACACCACACTCGCCTTTGAGGCAGTTTATAATTACATGTGGGGTCTGAAATTGCCAGAAAAGATCAAAATTACAATGTGGAGAATTGTGAACAATTTTCTCCCAACATTCGACAACCTTCAGACTCGAAGACTGCAAGTTCAAAATGTTTGCCTATTTTGTCATTCTGCTGCCGAGGGAATTGAACATCTGATTCGTGAATACTGGTACTCCAATGCGATATTTGATGCTCAAGGTATTTCATTATCTACATCAACTCTAAATCTACCATGGAAGGATTGGATAACCCATGTTTTCAGCAACTTAAATGAGTCTGATAGAACAAGCTTTCTCGTGTCTTGCTGGGCTATATGGTATGCTCGTAACAAAGCCGTTCACGATAACCATTCTACCACGGTTCAGGAAGCAGTTTCCTTCATCAAAGCCTACACCTTGTTGTTCGCCCATCTCCACGTTCTCAACTACAACAATGGACTCCTCCACAAAGGAACATCATTAAAGCAAACTTTGATGCTGCCTACTGTGCACAAACAAAATTATCGGTTACAGGTGTGATTTGTAGAAATAGTGGTGGCTTCATAATGGGAGCATGCACCATGCACCACCTTCATGTAGCCGACGCATTTGTAGCAGAAGCCTTAGCTTGCAGGGACGCAGTGACCTTTATCAACGACATGGGCTTTGACAGGGTGATAGTTGAGGGGGATTCTTTAACCGTCATCAAGAAACTAAACTCCAATTCTGAAGATCATTCGTTGTTACGGGTTATAATCCATGATATCAGAGTATCCATTCGTAATGTACGTGAGTCTGCTTTCTGCCACGTTAAACGCGAAGGGAATAGGGCCGCACACGCTCTTGCACAATATGGGAAAAGCTGTGACACTCCTGTCTTTTGGGTAGAAGAGGCGCCGGATGCAATCACTGGCATTGTCGAAAGAGAAAGACAGCAACTTCATCGACAGCTCTAATCCATTTCTAAGGATCTTGCTACCTCTCTCCTACTTGTTTACAGACTGAAACAACAAAAGAAGACTGCCGTTGTTTTAGTTTTCTCGGTTAATTCTTTCATATGCATAATTTTGATGCACTCCGAGTTTCTCTAGATCTCAGGGCTGGTTTTTTATGTCTCTCTAGTTTACTTTCTTTAGTCTAAGAGAAGTTTACCTTGTTTGTAACTTGTTTCACAGTTTTCTTCTCTTTCTTTTCTAATAATAAAACCAGACCTATTCAAAAAAAAAGTTGACATTAGAGTCAATGCTTCTCTCTCTATTGTGTTTTCGACCCATATGGGAATGAAGGCTATACTACACATCACAATTTTTTGGGGGACAAATGACCATTTTTATTAAAAAAATTATAAAAGATATCACAAATATAACGTATTTACACATCTAAAAAAATAATAAAGACTAGTCCACCAAAGTCTCATACAAAAATTTGAAGGTACAAAGAAAAATAAATACTTTCATAGAGATATCATACTGTCAAAATTCAAAAACCTTTCTCAATCTCATTGTTCTATCCAAATGAAACACTTTACAATTATATGGTGAAAATGAGTGGTAAGTAAACTAACTATAGAGCAGATTGGTCAACTACCCAGGTCTGATTACATCGGCAAACAACCATCAACCGAGTGTGGATCTATCTTTCTATGACCACCGACAGAATCATAATAAAAAATTAGCGTCGTGAAGATCACTGTAGGAACACCAAACGCCCGCTAAGGTATGTTGAAACCATGCTAAAATGACAAATAAAACGAACCAAAAAAATAAGAAAAAAGCTTGCCACAAGGGCAGAGGGAACACGTGGCACAAAGATAGAGATTCTTATTAAATATATATATATATATATATATAAAGAAAATAATGAACCCGGTAGTCGACAGCCAACACTAAAATTAATTGCAGACCACCGGCCAAAGAATCAAAGGGAAGAAGAAGCATACACAAAACAAACTCGCAAGAAAAAACGTAGGATGTTTGTTCTAAGAGACCCGAGTTCAATATTTACAAGGTATGTGCGCATTGTCAAAGAGTTAAAAATATCTATAAACATACACTACCTTGTAATCAACCCTAAAGATAGATCAATGGACCTCTATCCTTTTTTATTTCAATATTTCAATATTTATTTGAGTGTGGTGTGTTTGTGGTTTTCTTTTCTTAATAACTACAATACGGTGTCTACTATACAGATTATTGTTTATTTGTAAATGCATTTGAAAAAAAATCAATTTTTTATTAATATATAAACAAATTTAAAATTTTCAAAGTGAATTTGCAACGTTACGCAAAGAATTTGTTGTGTATGTAGAGAATTTTCGTTAAAAATTTTGCTCACTAAAATTAGGTGTGCGGCGTGGATTGGTCCGAATTAGCATAGCGAAGTTCTAAGAATAAAAAAATGCAACCAAAAAAATATTAGCGATAGAAAAATAATTCAAACTTGACGACTTCTGACTTGATCCGACCATAAAGACATTTTTTTTAAATTCGAGTTCGAGGTAAGACGGGAGGCATGTTTTGGGAATGAGAGAGTCATAAACGAGACGGAGTCGAATTTAAGATAAAAAAAAAACACAATCCAACCCGACACAAAATATTATAATTATATAAATATTTTATTATATTTACAAGATTACCACTAAGAGTGTGTTTGTTTCACTGTAATTGATTTTCCTGAAATCGTTTTCATAACTTTTCGTTGTTTGGTTCATAGAAAATGAAAAAGTCAAAGGAAATTCAACTATGGTAGATGGAAAACAGACCTTGTTTCAGTGTAAAATGACTTACCCATTGATTTTCGATAAGTTGCTTCCTTCCTCTCATTCTCTCTACAAATACTAACATAAACCCTAAAATCTAAATTCTAAACCTGTGCTAACATAAATCCTAAACCATAAACTCTAAAACATAAACATTAAATGTTAAACCCTATACATTAACAAAAATCCTAACATTAAACATTAACCCATAAACCTTAAATGTTAACATGAACACTAAACCCTAAATACTATTATAAACACCAAACACAAACAATAAACCCTAAACATTAAACAATAACATAAACTTTAAACCCTAAATGAGAACTTAAACCCTAAACCCTAAACCCTAATCTAAATCATAAATCCTAAACTTAAAATGCTAAACCCTAAACACTAACATACCCTTAAACCATAAACACTAACCCTTAAATACAAAACACTAAATGTTATATCCTAAACATAAACCTTAAACCCTAAATGTTAAACCATAAACACTAAATGCTAACATAAACATCAAACCCTAAATATTAAACCCCAAATACTAACATAAACCCTTACCCTAAACACTAACCCTAGAACCTAAATGCTAACATAAACATTAAACCATAAACAATAAACACTAACATAAACCATAAACAATAAACACTAACATAAACCTTAAACACTAGATATTAATATAAACACTAAACCCTAAACCCTAAACCATAAAGCTTAACATAAAGCCTAAACCCTAAACCATAAATACTAACATAAACCCTAAACAATAAACACTAACCCTTAAACCTTAAATGCTAGCATAAACACTAAACCCTAAAACTAAACACTGCCATAAATTTTAAACCCTAACTGATAACCTAAACCCTAAACACTAAAAACTAAACTATAAACCTTAAACACTAACCTAAACCCTAAATATTGAATAATAAGCCCTAAACCCTAACCCTAAATCATAGACACCAAATACTACTATAAACCATGTTCACTAAACCTTGAACCCTAACCACCAACATTAAACGCTAACATAAACTCTAAATACTACTATAAACCATAAACACTAACCTAAACCCCAAACCTTAAATATTAACCCCTAAATACTACCATAAACCCTAAACAATGCCATGAACCATAATCCATAAATGTTATCCTAAACTCTAAACACTAACCTAAACCTTAAATTATATTTTAGTTGAAACTTGTTTTTAGCATTATCTATGCTTGTTTGTGGATTGTTCATAAAATTTTCAAGAAACTCTACCAAACAGTGTAAAATAAATTATACAACATCATCCAAATACTAAAAAATAGTTTCTGCAAATAATTTTTCAAAAACCGTAATTTATTTTTTAGAATTCATTTTTTTAAAAATAATTTTCTGTGTAACAAACCGACCTAAGTGTATATACACGTTTTAGGTCAAACTTTTCATTTGTTCTGTTATCTGCCGCCTCTCCAACTCTTGTTCTCCTCAACCTTTTTTCTCCTGTCCTTTTTGTTTTTCAATTTTCTCTCATTTGTTTCTTTTATTTATAATTATTTACCATTATATGTTCTTCATTATCATTTGAGAGAATATGAATATTCTTTATTTATCATTCGAGCATGGACGAAATATCCTTAATTTATCATATTGTTGTTGTTAAAAGCATTTTAGGTACTTTTTCGTGCTATTTTCTTTCTTTTCTTGTTATAATGTTTTTGTGTGTGTATTTTATGGGTAGTTCTTTATGAAGAAAAAGAAATATTTTTCTTCAACGGAAATAAGCTGCAGAAAAAAGTAAATGTTTTTTATGGGCATTTTATTTCATAAGAAAAATCTCAGATCTTCACAATTGGTGATATTATTTTACAATATGGATTATCTTCACCAGTGGTCTCTTTTGTTTAGGGTGTGTTTTATTTTGGTCACTAAAATTTAAAAACAAGTATTCTGGTCCCTAACGTTACAAAACGTTTATATTTTAATCACCCAACCGTTAGTCTCCGTTACTTGGCTAACGGTTGGCTGACATGGCTCGTTAAAAAATTAAAAAAAACCCACGTGTTTAGTCCATTTTCATTACATTTCCCACACCGTTCCCGCTTGTCAGCGCCCCACACCTCGCTCCGCTGCAACCGTCGCAAGCCAGCCTCCCCACGCCTCTCTCGACGCGCCCCATACTCAGTATCTTCCCCAGTTTCCTCGTCTCGTTCAGCTCGTTCACCTCGTCAGCTCCGTCGAGGTACCGCCCCTTAACGAACACCCTCGGCACAGTGGCTTCATCCCCTAACAACTCCCTCAACTCGCTCAGGAACTCACCATGCAACGACACGTCCCGCTCGTCGAACACCACACGTTGGACCTCGAGTATCCCCCGCACCTTGTTGCAATCCTCGAACGTGCGGCGAACACCCCTCAACGACGTCGTGTAAATAACCACCGTGTCGTTCCCGCCCGGCAGGCATATCTCCGGGAACTCGCTTAACGGGTCTCGTTTGGTTATTATCTTATCGTAATTCTCCATCCTCCCTTTTTTGAAGCACGAAATGGAAAGGGCTTCCACAAAACTACTTATCAAAGGAAGCAAAAGCTAAACTACTTCGCACAACATCTTTGGAAATGAAAATCTCTTCAAAATCCTCGGATCCATGACTGCAGCTACACGAAGTATCCAAATCCACATCCATGGATTTTTCAGAGCAAACAACACTGCTTGGCCGACCACACCCCTCAACGACGTCGTGTAAATAACCATCGTGTCGTTCCCGCCCGGCGGGCATATCTTCGAGAACTCGCTTAACAGGTCTCGTTTGGTTATTATCTTATCGTAATTCGCCATCCTCCCTTCTTTCTCCCTCTCTTCCCTATCCTTTACTATGAATATATTATCTTTCAACTTGGACGCTACCGGCTGAACTGAAACTCGTGGCCCCGGGTTCTTCGACTCAGTTGGTGTCGTTTTCTTCTCTTTTCCCACTGACTCAGTTTTCCTTAACTCGTTCACAGCTGGTTTTGATTCTTTCGTAGACAACTTCGCGTCTAGCTCTTCTACGGTGTGAAAAGTTAAGCTTTTTCGAGGCTGGTTCTTGTTTTCTTGCTTTGCTGGTTTTGGAGGCGACGCCGGAGCTTGAAGCTTCTTCTTGTTGTCGTTAATGGCGGGCTTGATTTTTTAACGAGCCATGTCAGCCAACCGTTAGCCAAGTAACGGAGACTAACGGTTGGGCGATTAAAATATAAACGTTTTGTAACGTTAGGGACCAGAATACTCATTTTTGAATTTTGGTGACCAAAATAAAACACACCCTAAACAAAAGGGACCACTGGTGAAGATTACCCTTACAATATTTGAAAGAAAATAAATAAACAAGTGGATATTTTGTTTTATAAAACGACAAGATGGATGTCGTAATTGTTGGCCCAGTCATTGGGAGACACCCAATTGTGTTTCCCTTACCTTGCCTCCTCTTCTCGCAGCAAACCCCCTCTTGTTATAAATCACCCAATCTTAGTACGACACCGTCCTAACTTCTGAGAATACATCCACCAAGTTTAAAACTTTTAAATCCCTTTCTCTTCAAGACTACTTCCACCCCAAAAGATGAAGTCTTTCTTTCCTTGGCTGTTGTTTCTTCAACTCGTGACCATGGCCGCTGCTGTGGAGCCTCTCCGGCCGGGGTTCTACTCCGAAACATGTCCACCGGCGGAATTCATAGTCAGAGATGTGATGAGGAAAGCTTTGATTAGGGAACCCAGAAGCGTTGCTTCTGTCATGCGCCTTCAATTCCACGATTGCTTCGTTAATGTATTCTTTTTTTAAAAGCAAAACCAAAAATACCCATTTTTTATTTTTTACTCTGTTCATGATTTTTGTTCTTCTTTTTTCAGGGTTGTGATGGTTCGGTGCTGCTAGATGATACACCAGATATGCTGGGGGAAAAGCTAGCTCTTTCCAATATAAACTCGCTGAGATCTTTCCAAGTTGTCGATGAAGTCAAGGAAGCGCTGGAAGCCGCCTGCCCTGGAATCGTTTCTTGTGCGGATATCTTAATACTAGCCGCCAGAGATGCCGTTGCTCTGGTACTCTTTTTTTTTCAAGCTATGAATTCTAGTTCCCTTTGTTAAAAATGATTCTAAAGTGAGATTTTGTGGATTTTCAATTCCCAGACCGGAGGACCCGATTGGGAAGTGAGACTGGGAAGAAAAGATAGTTTAACAGCGAGTCAAGAAGATTCAGACAATATAATGCCAAGTCCAAGAGCAAATGCAACTTCTTTAATCAATCTTTTCAGCCAACTCAACCTATCAATCAAGGACCTTGTTGCACTCTCTGGGTCACACTCCATTGGTGAAGCCAGGTGCTTTTCGATCATGTTCAGGCTCTACAACCAATCCGGGTCCGGTTTACCGGACCCTGCCATGGAACCAGGGTTCAGAGAAAAGCTGGACCAGCTTTGTCCTTTGGGCGTAGACGAGAATGTGACCGGACCACTGGATGCAACCCCTAGAGTGTTTGATAACCAGTACTTTAGAGACTTGGTTGGTGGAAGAGGGTTTTTGAATTCGGATCAAACCCTTTTCACATCTCCTCGGACGAGACCATATGTTAGGGTTTTCAGCAAAGACCAGGATAAATTTTTCAAGGCTTTCGTTGAGGGGATGCTGAAGATGGGTGATTTGCAGATTGAGCAGCCTGGTGAGATAAGAACCAACTGCAGGGTAGCTAATAGTAGACCAGGATTAATGGAATCTTGAAGGAAGATGTTTTAAGTCCTAGAATTAAGAATATGTGTGTATGTATATATACATATCTATATGAATGAAAAAGATTTAAGCAAACAGAAATCATATACTCGAATCTTTTCATAACTGAGATGCTTGTGATTGGAATTAAAGAATGAATTATGCAAATGAAAAAATGATTAAAGGCCGAAATTTGTAGGTTGGGGGTCAAGAAATTGCCATTTTCTCAATAGTCTACGTTGAGTAGTGAGGACAAAATTGTTGTTGTAATTGGAACAATAATGCAGCTGGTGGCAGCCAACCCATTTGAACAAAACAAAGTTTTATGGGATATAATAGGGGAGTCTAACTCACTGTAGGTAAGGGTACAGCTAAAAAAAGGTTTTGAAAGACTCGCCCAAAATATAAAACGTTAAATTTTTTTTATAATATTTAAGTTTTTGATAACTTGTTTTTTAAGTTTTGAAAGGTGTCAAAATTAAAAAAAAACTAATTTAAAATATTATAAAAAAAATAATTTTTCAGACAGAGGTAAATAAGAGAGGACCATTGGAATTAGAAAGCAACATGAAAATGTTGACATGAGGACAGTTTAGGTGTCGAGTTTTCATAGAGTGAATAGAGACGGGGGTACAAGTTTACTCCCTCCAATACTTTCCATTTTGTTGACTCAGATAGCAATCTCACAACCGATTGCATTCAACATGGACCACGAAAACTTCGCCCATCCTACAACTTTAGGTCTCGACTTTTTGGAAAAATTATTTGTATTTGAAATCAATTCTTTATTCCATAACAAATTTAAGTATTTTTTTATGGATTAATATCCTATACACTGGCGGTGGAAAGTTTTTATTTCCACAAACGCCTCAATTATAAGATTTAGGGTTAGTGTTTAGGGTTTAGAGTTTAGGGGTTTTAGTGTAAAGGTTTAGAATTTAGGGTTCATGTTTAGAATTTAGGAATTAGGGTTAGAATTTAGGGTTTAGGGTTTAGTTTTAGGGTAATATGGGTGGGGATTTAGGTTTTAACCTATAAACCCTAAATTTTAACAATAAACCAAAAATTCTATCAACAATCTCTAAATTCAAAACTACTGCACTTATACCCGTAAATTCTAAACCCTATACGAAGTCCCTAACCCCTAAAACTAAGGCGCTTGTGTAAAAAAGTTTCCACAAGCGCTTGTGTATAGAACAATTACCTTTTTTTTATTCCATAAAAATATATACACATATTATGGGTCATTACACTATATAAAAGACATTCAATCAAATGTACTGCAACATTATCGTTTTTATATATAAACACTTCTATTTTTCTATTTAAGATTTAATGTTTTCACTTTTTTATAAGAGTGTGACATATACACTAGATAATATTAATTACAAAAAAAATTAACATTCAAGACCAAACATACATTCTAAAAATAATATTTTTCCTTTAAAAAGTATTTTTCTTAATCGTTTAAGAGGATATCACCTTAGATCTTTGATGAAGCAAATATTATTCATATTTTATAGTAACCTTTGTTGCATTCTCCATATTTACTTCTTTCTTCTGGCTCATTTTTTATTTAACCATTATTTAATTATCTAGACGATAAATACTAAAATTAATTTTCTTTTATCAATATACATTCATAATTACAAAAAAATAGTTTGTAATTGAGATGTAAAAAACAATCACTAAAGAAAATTATAATAAATAAATTTTGTCAACATTCAATCATTGTTATACGCTAATCTTAACCAATAATTAAACTCATCTTTTATAATAAAAATTATCCAGAGTTTTAAGTTGAGCGTTCACCATGTTTAACCCTAAAGTGACTGATCCAATTTTTAAAACAGACCCTAAAGACCTATGTAAAAAAGCAGTGCTTCAACATCTACACTAGATGGCTTGACCAATACATTATCGGTAATCAACCATTCATAAGGTTACCACAACAGGTAAAAACTCTCATCATAATGTCGCAAAAACTTAAACCATAGCATTCATGTGATACGCAAAAAACTGAAGTGTCGACACTCGAAAATTGAACAATAAAAGTTACCTCATACTATGATAATCAACCAACAATCGGCCAAGATACTAAACACTGCAATTTAAGCTGCAATGGATGGCTTAGAGGCAGAAGAGAGCCTGGATCTCTTCTTGGCCAAGCTCTCACTCCTGCGTTCACGCTGCTCCTTCAACCTCTGCGCAAGGAGCTTCTGGTACTCGGCAGCGTCGGCCTTGGACTTTGCAACTCTCTTCTTCTTCTCTGCAATTCTAGCACGCTTCCTCTGCAGAGTCAAAGGAGTCACCAGCCTTTGAATTTTGGGAGCCTTGCTGACTTTCTTACCTGCATTCCGAAAATTTAATTTGATGTTTCCATCAATAACATGTAAAGGGCAAACTTTTCAACAAAGTTAAATCACATATGAATATGAAAGTTTTCATCTACCGACAACTCAAAACTAAAATAAATAATTTGCCACTCACCAGATTTGGTTGTAAAGGTCCGACGGTAAGTGTTTACATACTTCCTAACATCATCCTCCTTAGAGAGGTTGAACAACTTCCGGATTTTCGATGCTCTCTTGGGACCCCTCATTCTTGGCTTCTCAGTGTCAGTCAACCCAGGAAGATCATTTTCACCCTTCTTCACAATAACCAAGTTCAGAACTGAAAGATCTTGACTAACAATGCACCCACGAACCGACTTCCTCCTCCGCTCCCCATTTCTCCTCCCATAACCACGGAAGCAGGGAGTACCTGTTCAGAAGAAAACAGACATTGCATAAACAAAAATTCAAGAACATAACATTTCTCCACGAATAATAATAAAGGGGGAGACAAATTTGGAGATTCCAAATACCTCTGTGAAGCAAAAGACGAACACGGCCAGGTGTGAGAACTCCTTGCTTCATAGGAAAGCCTTGCTTGTCGCAACCTCCCATGATCTTGAATACATAGCCCTTAAACTCCTGTTAAAGCACAATATGGGAAGAGCAAATCAGCTAAGATGGCCAAATGTGGTAGCAGAAATTCATGACAGAAAGAGAAGATAAAAATAAATCAAATGCATACCTCACCAAGGGCATCACCACTGACTTCTTGTGAGATCCTCTTGTCAAAAAACGCTCGGCTGCAGTTCAGAGTCAGAAAAATTTCTCAAGAAACAATTATAATTTGCATTCCCAAAAAAGAACACAAACCAAGCCAATAAACAGTACAACCAACACAAAAGGTGGTTCCAAAAGAAAATAATATTCAACAAAATTATCAGCACATACTTCTAACAGATGTTCAATCGTCATACAAAGTAGAAGAGTGTTTTTTCTTTAACTTGCTTGCCAAAAGCAACTTCTTTCAGAATACAATGACAAATACTACTTATGAAGTTTCAATAACAACAAAATTTTCAAGTAAAAAGGAAAACCCATTAACATTTTGACACCTAATGCAACTGCTGCATAAAATTTGTGCCCAATATAACAAACATCCAAATTACATTAGCAAAAGAAAAATAATGTTATTCTGTTTTCAACCTAGCTATCTGCACATTCTCTAAATACTCTACAAATTCAATCTCAGCCAGCATAACGGAGCTTAACAAATAATGTCCCCCATATGTAGATAGACAAAAAAACCAAAATTATCTCTCTTTTAGGTTAGCATTGGTGAAAAAACAAGCATGGGATCTAACATTATTATCCAAACTGAAAACCACAAATAATCTTAAACTCCACAGAAAGGAAAGGAAAATTACAGTTTCTGGTCATCGTCAATTTCCAGCTTCTTCTGGCAACCAGTGGTTGGATTAGCAATGTTGAACTGAAACAAAGAAGGAAAAAATCAGTAAAATAACATAAAAAGACGATTGAAATGTCATTTTTCTTATAAAAAAGAAATAAGAAAAACCTTCATCTTTGCGCGATGGGTGTTTCTTTGGCTAACTCCCTCGGGTAGTAAAGCCGCCGCTGGTGCTGCTCTTAGCTAGGGTTCCTCTAGAAAGAGTTAGGGTTCTTACGGACAACGTTACTTTATATGTGACGTTGGTGTGTCATGATTTCCAGGTTTGGGCTTTGACATCTTCTAAAATGGACTTCTTTGGACCAAACCTAACATAGTCACTTCTATTCATGGGTCTTTACATGTCCAAAAATAATTTTCATGATTTCTTTCTACTGTTATTTATATTCTTTACAAATGCATTATTAGTAAAAATAATAAAATCATTAGAAGTGTTTATATTCAAATAAAAAATCAAAACATTTGAACTCAACCAGTAATTTTCCAGATGATAATGTTTATCTCAAAAAACTTACTCCAATTTTATTTGCAATTGTATATATATATATATTATCAAAGGGTTAAAAAACATAAACAGATAATACCTTATAATTATTTTAAAATTATTAAAATAAAAACTTAAAACATTTATCGCCATTCTAATATTGCCGAAGAAAATTTCATTGACGAAAACATTTAACAATTTTATTTTTATTACACTTGAGAAGGGAGAAAGATAATTATTTTATAAAATGTTTTTTTATATAAGATTCAAAATCCCCAAAGGATAGAACATTTTATAAAATACAAAATGGGATTTATAAATAAGTGTGAGCGATTATTATATATTTCATAATATTACGTACCATATTTATGTACGAGTTCCATAATACATTACTGGCTTACAGCAGTTGGCTGATTAATATATCATTTTTGCTTAAAGTTCATATCCCGGGAACTTAGAATTTTGGGGTGCAAGCAGATCAAACCAGAGGCAAGCTATCCCAGCAAGTCCTTGGAAAAGGGAGTAGCCATGATCGGTTCCGAGTCCGAGTCCGAGTCCATGTCCGACATTTACAGGCTTTCTTTCATTGTGGTACAAGAAGCTTGCAAAAGCTTTCGCCCTTTCTTCATAAATGGTCTCTCCGGTTAGTCGATAAAGCGAAAGGAAAGCATAGGCATTTCCGGCAATACCATCAGCTAGTCCCACCTTCTTCACTAACCCATTTTTCCACACGACCTCCCCTGCTTCTATAGCCGCGTCACGGAATTCTCTATCGTTCGGATACACCTTCACGAACGAAGCAAGAATTACGGATCGAAATGTATTAAAAATGCCTATTATTGTTTGCATTAGGAGTGGTATAGTGGCTAACCTGTGATGCCTTGGCTAGAGTTATTGCCATACTGGTTGCACCATGAGACCACTGCACCAACTTGTCCCTCGGGTTCCCTTCACTCGTAGGGTAATTTCCACTATGTGGGAATCGGTTACTCATCATGTACCTTAAAGTTCCTTTGACATCGACTTCATCATCTTCCGAAAGAGGAAAATGCAGGAGCACGTGCAAGATTCCGGCAAGACCGTTGGCTGCACCCCAGTACCTTGTACCATGCCATCGATACATCAACGGACAGACCGGGAGATCGGAAGCCCCTGTCCTACCCGCGGCTAATATGGCATCAACGATTGGCATTAGAACATCGTTGGGTATCGTTTCTCCCCCAAGATGCTTGTTTAGGAACAAAGCAGCCCATAAGAATCCGGCTCGCCCGTAAAGAAGATCATATGACATTCCGAAACCACCTTCTTCAGGTCCAACCGGAAGAGCTTTTTCTTGTGCTACCTAAAGTTTGTTAATTAAATACATATTATAATGCTTTCCATGAACCACACTAAGTGCTTAAAGAAGCCATCATATTGACCTCATTAGCTAATGGAATTATCCTAAAAAATACATGCAACAAATATAAAATTTGAATCTTACCTTTAGGTCATTTGAATGTGTCATTGACGAGTAGGTTTATGTAATTAAGGAAGTTTGAAGCAAAAATCGTTTGACCCAAATTCGTTGCACTTTTCTATGTCCCAACAATAAAAAATTAAATTTTAAATCTTAATATTAAAATTTTAAATCATTAACCCCAAACCTTAAACATACACATTACACCAATCTCCTAAATCTTACTCTTAAAGATTAGCCCTAAATTTTAAACTCTAAACTTAAAGTTTTTAATATGTGACATAAATAGAGACATAAAAAACCGAATAAATGATATGAATGCAAATGATGGTGGGGATGAAGAAAGATACCTGGCGGAAGAGATTTAAGAAGAGTCCAAGCCTTTGATGGTCCCCCAAATAACTGGCTACCACTGCTCCAACCGAAAATACCCCTCCTCTACCACATAAAAATGTCACATGTCTGCAATAAAATCATACATCATCCATATATAATATGTTAGAAAAGACATAATATCATCATATATTATAAAATATCAACTCAATAATTTGTTTTTTAATACAAACCCACACCCCATGTTATCAAACTTCTGACTCGGACCTTCCACTACTAAAACTTAACATCTGCTTTTTAGTAAACATAAATTTTTATATATTCTAATAAATAATGTATATGTCTAGTGGCGGAGCCACATATATCTATGAGTGGTCCCGTGCTCATCTTAAATTTTTCAAATTTTATATAAATTATGACTTATGTCTACCTTTAGAAAAATATTATGGATCTGCCACTGTATATGTCATGTAAATGAAACAAAACCTTACAATTATAATAAATTAAGTAGTTTATAGGCTAAAATAAAAGCTA
Organism: Hibiscus tridactylites; assembly: GCA_958450335.1. Lineage (NCBI taxonomy): Eukaryota > Viridiplantae > Streptophyta > Magnoliopsida > Malvales > Malvaceae > Hibiscus > Hibiscus tridactylites. The sequence goes on along the minus strand of OY288272.1, from coordinate 7,121,201 downwards.
TTTCATTTCTCCACTCAAAACAACAGTGTGTACGTTGTTCATCTTAAAAAGAAAACCGTCCTTATGAAAAGAAAAGAAAACTGTCCTCAATACTCGTTATGGAGATCACAATTCAATAATCACATTAATGCCGACAGGCGTCAAGTCCTTTTTAGCCCCTTTGTCACGTTATTTTAAAAAAAATGCCCTGTTTTAGATTTAAAGAATATATTATTGCTGAAGCTAATAAAAAACAGATAATATTTATCCTAGGAGTTCAATATGCATGCATATTGTCAAAGAATTTAAAATATGCATGAACAATACTAACTTGTATTACCTTCAACTATTCAAATATATATATATATATATATATATATATATATATATATATATATATTAATGCCGTACAAAATATATCTCTAGTTTTGTTTTACTTTAACATTGATGCTTTAAAAAAAATTACTACCTAGTAGAGGCAAGTGCGAGAGGAACGCAGGCGTCAACGATCTCAGCGGCCAATAACAAGTCGTGCCGATTACCAGTGGCCTGGTAAGATCTGAAGCAAGTGAAGGCTGTCCCCATCACCCCCGTGTACACAGTCGGGTCCACTCCCGTGTCCGACCCGCCACCTCCTCCTCCCCACGTTATCTGTTGTTTCCGGATAGTTGGAGGTTTAAATGTAAGAACAGTTATCTTTTCATAAGAAAAAGAAACAAACAAGCGTACCTGGTTCTTGAGAGCGATGGCAGCTTTGAGGAAAGTGTCAGCAGAGAGTGAGAAGCTGTTAGAAAGCGTTGGATCCATGCTAAGCAACTCATCTAACCCTTCATTTTTACCCTCTTCCTTGCTTTCTTTGGAAGCGGCAAACTCCATTACAGATGGCATTGATGTCTGTCCCCTTTTTAAAAAAAGAGAGAAGAAATAGAGGAAAGGAAAACAAGGAATCAGGTGCCAATACGAAGAGCCTATATGCTGGTGTTGTGTTGGGCTGTGGTTATATGGAATGGCGGTGCAGCAGGTTGGTACACGTGGCGTCCATTCAAGCATTCCTTTAGATCCAATTACTTACTCCTTGATTACCACGTGGCTCACGTTTTAATAAAATATCAAGGATTAAGATCGTATAGTATGGTCGGGATAAGGTGGGGCCACTGCAGTTCTATATTCTTCTATTTTTTTGTTATCAACATAATAATTGTTCTTTTTTTTTTTACCTGAACATAATAATTGTTCAGATTGGATTATAGTAACGTTAAAAATGTGATGATTAATTTAAATTTGGTTGTTTGCTTTTTGCTTGTGTTCATGTGGTGATTGATTGTAATAATCACCTGCATGCTTCGGTTTCTCAAGTTAAGGTTAATTCGTTTTTGTTTAAAAATTTTGTTTTCTTTTAATGAAAATCTACTTCTTAGTTATGTAAAAAAGTAATTATTAAATTTTAGTAGATTTTTTTGAGGTGAATTAGTTTGTATTTATTTATCTAGGTTCGGTACAGGTATATTCACAAAATTAATTGAATATGTGTTTTTATTGAAACAACTAACGATGAAAACTAATTCGTCTTAAGGATAAAGAGAAAATTGGTCGATGAAATTCATCCAATGTTAATGTAGTGAACTAGTGATGTATTACTGAGGCATGTTCAATTATCAATTTTTCTATTAAAAATAACTAGAAGGCATTAAAAACTACTCGGTTGATCATAGAAAGGACAATTAATTGCATCAATAATATTAAAATTGTTTGATGTGAATTATTGGTTAATATCATCTGTGAGATGAGTTCGTCACGTTATTATTTTTTAAAAATAAAATATATTTTCTCTGTGTAACTTGACATTTAATTAAATATTTATATAAAATTTTTATTTCTGGAATCTCTAAATTTTTCAAATCAATAATTCATTACCTTTGAAAAATAAAACACCCATACCTTATTTGGTGTAAGGATAAACACATTAACTATTTCTTGAGATCTGAACATCCAAAGAATTGTTGGAGACACATGTACATCCTTCATCAATTATATTTATGGATTTATATTTAATTTATCGGCAGTGAAAACTAAATGATTTTGTAAGTATTTTAAGTGCAGAGTTTAGGTGTATGAGTTTAGAATTTAAAAATAATGATTAGAATTTAAGGTTTCAAAGTTAGGGTTTAGTTTTAAGGTAATATGATGAGAATCTGTGATTTAACATATAAACTTTAAACTCTAACCACCATCCCTAAATTTTAAACAAATACACTTAAACCCCCAAACCTACACCCTAAACTAAATTCTTAAACCATAAAATTAAAGCACTCGTAAAAACTTTTAATTTCTACTACCGATGTATAAAATAATTACCCTATATCTATTCTAAAATCTAAGTAACTAAACCCTAAAATTATAAATACTATATTATAAACTATTTTTCGTTACAAATTAAATTTGTCAATTATATCATTTGAACTTTCTTATTTGAGTGGAGAACTCAATCCAAAATGGGATCTAATAAAAACCATTCAAATACAATATTCTAAAATACCATTTACTAAGAGTAATGGCATGCCAACTAGGGGGAAGCATCTTAATGGATGTAAGCCGAACATGTCAATTTAATACGTACAAGTCATGGAAAATAATTATCTGTACCTTTTTATCACACACAGAATTAGATTAATCAGATTTATCATAGTTCCCCGTACTAAATTTTAGCCCATTGTTTTGAAGATTCCTATCTCAAGAGTTTTAGCGTCTGTTTGAGTTTCACATACATTCATCATACATGTCAATCCCACTAATATGCAACATGTATGCTACAAACAAAGTGTTGCTTTCCGTGTGATAAAAACATTTTTGTCCACTTCCGAATCTACCTAACACCATCAATTCATCACGTGTCCATTTCATAAATAAATAAACATGGACCGTTAATCTACTCTTGAATTGATTTGTTCCCCAACATGAATATTTTGTGATAGAGACGGGGCATGCATGCACCCATTTGTATTAACATTCGGGGTCAAATTCGATGTGCTCGCCCACAAAATATGCATTTGGTTTGGTTCATAGAAAATATAATTATTATGGGCAACATTGCATCTAAAGCTTGATTACAATTCTTTACCCACCCACTGAATGGGTCATCCAAAACACGATATGCAAGCTTATTTTACACGTATTGAAACGCTGCCTCTTATTACCAATATTCAATTTATTACATTCTAGTTCTTCGTGAACTCCTTTTTAAAACAAAACATGTAATCAAAGGACAATCACAAAGCAACAAAAAAGAAAAAGAATATAACACAGATCAGTAGAAGGCTCTATCTAACATGGCATCACAGCAATTATCATATACATCAATGGATTCATGCATACCTGCTGCAAGGTGTGTAGGCGACTAAAGAAGCCGAAGCAAGCATGCTCGATCAAATACCCTCGATAATGCCCAGCTTAAGCCTCACTTACCAATCATGTACCTTTTGAGTACCCATAATGGCCAGCTGGTGGTGAAATTACAGGATCTACTGTACCACAAAATATATATTGAATGGAGCTTCCTATCAGAAAAGCACACTGTATATTACAGACTTAACCAACTTATGATCCTATTATGTGTCGTCGAAGTGAAAGCAATTGACAACTTTTAGGTGAGTTGCAAGCTGGCTGACAGAAGACTGCACGGCATCAGCCTTTGGTGACAAAGATGTCGGAAGTTGTGGTAGACAAACAGGAAGATATTGATCACTCTCTTCTGGAGGGCAGAAGGCATAGAGGACGGCTCGACAGAATATGAATCTGGAGAAATTTTGCAATATACAATCATTTCACTAGTTTGTTGAAGTATCAGTAATCGTAAAACAGATGCAAACATGATGAACACCGATATATTTTATGAATCACTAATGCTTAGCAGAACTTCCCCTCCTCCTCCACTTGATTATAATGAGTAACGAGTAACAGCAACCCAAACCAGAGCCAACAAGTGCAATGGGGTCGAACAAAAGAACGTGTGAAATGCTTTCATTCTTCCCTATATATCATGAAGTATTTTTTTTCCAAACATGCTTCCATTTAACCAAGCATAATCTATGTTAGTTTTATACACAGACAAAAGCTACTAAGATAGAGATGAAAGATTAAATACCTAACAATAAGCCGCCTTAAAAAAGGATCGGATAAAACTTGGGCCCAAACTAAATCCAGACTAGGTGATTTGCAGAGAATCACTTCCCACTTGGAAAAAGCAGTAGATAATATGCTTTCAGCAGTATTTAGAACTTCCTAAAAGTAGAAAAACCAAAGCAGGTGAAAGTAAGATCAACTGGCACAGAGATGTACCATTAAAAATGTAATATATATATTGAAATTAACTTACTATAGTACTATCGGACAAGGCGAAGCCAACCGTTTGGCAAAATGCTTGTAGAGGAGCAGTCAAGAAAAAGGTAAACTGACTTCCATTCTGAGTAATATCTGCAAGAGATGGGTCCTTAAACACTGGTCTCAACGGTGAAAGCAGTAGGGCAGCTTTCTCTCCTCTTTCTGCTCCATGTAAGACCTGAAATTCATAGTAATTTATACTATAAGCAACCCCATAGATGCATAAGAATTAAGATGAAAGCACTAGATGAGATGAGATACTGTAAACTCAACAGTTCAAATACAAGTTTAATGAAATTAGCAACTCAGCAGACCCGTCTCTCTCTTCCAAAAATAAAAGAACCTGACAGCTGACACCCAATTCTAAACAACCATGTTACAAGCAGTTCAAATCTCAGAGGAGGGTGTCATAATTGTTCATTGATTAATTACTTGCTCTTTTTTTATTATTCTCAGTTTGATATTGAAAGAGCATTTTATATGTAGGTCAATTTCTTGGGAAAGTTTCATGAAATCTTGGAATCAACAGCAGAACAGACTGAAGCCTACCCATTGACATTACATACAAAGGGTAAAATTCATCTCTTCTGATTAATTTCAATCTATTATTTTTATCTTCAGAAGGCATTGCAATAAAAAGGATTTTATTTGCACATTGCAGTCAGAACAATCTACAACATAATCAGAAATTAGTCAAGGGTTTAATATCTTCTCAAACCTTCAAATTGCTTTTTGCCAGCCTTCTTTTTTATCATAATTATAACTAGTTACTTCTGTTAAGTTGACTATACATCATTTTGATCTGCAAAATGCATTGCAAATGAAATTAACTTGATTTGCAAGTTACAGTAAGAGCAATCTATGTCATGTTTATCATAGCAGCCTGGAGTTATTATATGTCATCTTGAATCTCATTGCTTTTTGAAACTTACTAATCCAAATAGGCCACTAAATGATACTATAGCATGTCACCTTTTGCATGAGGCAAAACAAAACTGGCACAAACCATGCACAAGTTATGACAAACCTGCCTTGAATGCATGGCTGCTGTCACTATCAACAATCAAGAAAAGAGGTCTTCGAGTAAAAGGAACTACATCACCAGGATAGAGGTTACTTGACCCTGCAAATTCCAAAAAATCATACTTAGGATTAATTAGAACATGCTAAATAAAATATAGGAGCTTCAGTCCACAAAACCCTCAAGAGTAAAAGCTAAAGATAGCATTTTGTATTAAATATGGCTATAGTCACCTACCACCATTTCCCTTAGAACCTAACCACAGATAATCGTCATAATAGTCACCAGACCCTTCCTTGCCATTAATGTGGGATTCAGGTGCAGAAAAATTCGGTTCTAGTGAATTGTGAGAAACAAGTTTGTTTTTGGTTGTTTGTTTATATCCTCCTGAAGTTTCTACCGGAGAAGCATTAATATGACTAGGCTTCCCTGCATATTCATCACGGTGTCAACAGCTTAGGAAAACACATTCAAATTATTTTTTATTATTTTTCTCAGACGGCGATGAAGTGGAAGCATAAGCAAAAATACCTGAGGCTGATAGATAAACTAGTATAATGCTCTCTGGAGGTAGCTCCTCGCAAATTGTAGCCATAACCTGCCCAAACTCACCCGTGATGATTATATCCACATATAAGCCTATGCAAAAATACATAAAAGGCAAAAAATAGTAGATACACTATTTTACCAGGCTAGTAGCAATGGTTAAAGAACAGATACATCTAATTTGAGTAAAGTTTTCACTGAATTACAGATATTTAGTTATTGGTTTATGTAGAGATTATGTCATTGCCGTACAATCTAACATTATCTACATCCATTACCCAACATGATGGTATGATTAAAATAAAGCTTTCACACACACAACAATTTTCATATGCCATGAAAACAGTAGCAAGCTCAATTAACAGGTTTTATGAAACTCACTGCTACAAAATGTGTTACAGAGGGTCGATACAGGATAGCCTTCCTAGGATTTGGAGGCAAGGTTGGATCAGTCATGTCTGCAACCAAGTTCATATCTATCAGTCCAGAAGTTCCAGAATAATCAACTGCAACACCATTCTCCTTTGGTTCAGCCGGATGCTTTTGGTAACTTGATCCGCTGGGCTCCCACTCTAAACATTGCATCATTCTATATGCATCCAGGGTAAGTTCTGCAAATTTGACCTAAACAAGACAATAGCAAATTTGAAAACTCTAAACAATTTGTAGGTTACACCTGACTTTGAACAATCTTGAAACCAATGATCAAACCAAGAAAAATAGCTTTCACCTCATTCCGGTGATAACTCATCAGGATTGCATCTCGAAACTTTAGAACCTTCTTAGCATGGAACCGAGCCACATATGGAACAGAATTTGGATGACAGTCAAACATGGCACAGTACCTAAATGACCTAGCATTTGGAATTGTAAAATTTGTATCCGCATTCATAAAGCGGACAATTTCTTGCACTACTAGTTTCCACTCTTTAAAGTTTGTTTCCTGGGGAAAAATCATATGCCTTCGATCAGTTGCTGCTAACAATTAGCACATAATAACAAGCATAATTTCTAGAAAGAGATACCGAATACGATTCCTAAGTATCCATAAAGGGAGGAAATGATGTAATCAAACAAGTATATTCTGATAATTCTCCACTTCAAATACTTTGATCACCTAATTTGTGAGAAAGAATTACTTATTTTCCTTCCAATGATGAAACTGGAAAAGATACTAAACTATATACTAGGAAAATGAGGTCAAAATAAGAGAAGATTAAGAATTAAATCAAAAGAAAATTGCAGATCCATTAACCTGATTAAAATTCCGAATTAATTAAAGAAAGTAAATATATATTTTTACCCGGAAATTAGCGTTGCAATCGTCAACAAGAGCTCTGAGCATTTCAACAACAACCTTCACCATCTCGGTCCGGTTCAAAATCAGCAAAACGAGCAAAAACCGGGCGTAAAATCTCAACTCCTTAAACCGGACTCCAAGATCCTTCACTTTACACCCTTCGAAATACCTCCTCTTCAGAATCGCTTCATAGAAAACGTAAGCTTCGACTAGAAACCTAGCCTCGCTCGTCCTCGTGTACTGTCCGAAATACAGCTGGCCAATACGACCGGCGATCTCGCCAATCTCCCACCTTTTCAGACCGGCTTTGACAAGCTCCGTTCGGTTGTCTTGCTGGTACTTCCATAATGTCATGTAGGCTTTGAATACTTTCTGCAAATAATGTTGCCCTTGTGCCCGTCCGTACGACGGGAAATCACGGACTCGCGCGAATTTACGGTCCGCGCTCTCCACAAGTTCTCGGAAGGTCTTCGGAACGACGTCGTCCTCTTCCGCCATGTACGGAACAGTGGGGGCGAAACAACAGCAAATTTCAATAATAAAAATGGAAGCGGGTGACTTAGCGGCGCTTTACGGTGGACATCGATAAATGTTCCGGCGAGGTTTAAAGAGAGAGAAAACGAGACTGAGTGGACTTTTCTGAGCTGAGCTGTGGCTTTATGGTGTCAGCGTAACATTCCATTTTTCTTCAAATTTTTTGAGGTTTTTGTCTTTTTGAGGTTTCAAAAATTCAGTGTTGTTTTGTGGGATTTTGATGTTTTTTTAATTGAAAAAGGGTCCAAATATTTTTAAATGTTTAAACTATTTGTTTTTAAAATTTGATATATACTTACTATGTTCCACTAAATCTTAGTATGTTAATATTTTGTAGTTATTTTTTTTTAATTTTGATTTCTCATAGTTTAAAAGTTATTATTGATAAAAATATATATTTTAAAAAAATTTAATCAAATAGTTTTTAAATGTAAATCTTATAAATTTTAATTAATTAAAATATTTAAATAAATTATAGTTAAAATTAAAAAAATTAAACAGAAAAATATTAAGGTGACAATTTTAATGGGATGAAAGGAATACTATTTTTCTATTATATTTTTAGGTGTTTGAAGTTTTATTCAATTATTATTTCAAGATTACATTGTTATTTTTTATCCAATTATTGTTTGACACATAACATTATTTTTAATTTAATTTAATTTTTTATTAAAAACGAACTTTAAACTCTTAGTTTTGTTCACAAAACCTCTAAATCTCTAACTCAGACCTTTAATCTCTTAATTCAATCTGACGCTACCTAAATCAACCACCTCTTATGTGACCAGTACATGCCAAAGGATTGTCGTGATGGAGAGGGATTGAACGTACGATGATGGAGTAATAAAAAAACTATCTTTGAAAGCAAAAACTTGTAAAAAATGAGTAACCATCAACTAGGGAGTAATGAAAAATTAACCTTGAAAGCAAAAAATAAACAAACCTTATAAAAAATGACCAAAACTTGTATGAAATAAAATAAAAACTTTTACTGTTTTACTAAAAAGAGAAAGTCTTATTAAACAAGGATAAATAAAATCTTAGATCTAAAAAATAAATCATAGATGTATACAAAATTTGAGTCATTGGTAACTGAATATTTGTTGGTAAATCATATCGAAATGAGTAGAAGCTGAACATGAGAAAATAAAGTAAATTGTGTGTAAGGCGGAAAAATAGAAGGAAAAAAAAAAGGGGGCGGGGGGAGAAAAGTAAAAGAATGAAAAGAGAGTTGAAGAGATTGACAGCGGTTTTGGAGATGCCCTCGATTAGTCAGTTACAATGATGACCAATTGATGGGATCAATTGCATCATCTCGTACACAAAAGAAAAAGGGTAAATTTAACTAATGATCACTAAACTTTTAAAGCATGTTTATTTTAGTCGTCAAAATTTTAAAATTTTATTGGATTCATTTAACTTTTATTTTGCTTTTATTTTGGTCCATCTCGTTACCCTTCGTTAAGAATGCTGATGTAGCCCGTTAATTTTTCTTTTTCTTAATAAAAAAATATAATTTAGGTTCCACTTCTAATTAAACCATCCCGTTAATAAGATGGTGATGACGTGGGTAGTTTAATAGAAATGAGACTCAAAGTATATTATTTTATTAAAGAAAAAAAAGTAACAGGTCTCGTCAGTATTTTTTTAACAGAGGGTAACAGGAGGGACCAAAATGAAAGCGAAATAAAAGTTGGGTGACACCAATAAAAATTTTAAAAGTTCGGTGACCAAAATAAACACGCTTGAAAAGTCCAATGACCATTGGTGTACTTTACCAAAAAAATATAATTATTATATTTTTAATAATTTAAAGGTGATTACAAGTTGATATATATATTTTGCAGATGCAGTGATTAAACTTAATTTTTTTTAAAATTAATATCAACTTTTATATGAGGAGATTCAATATACAACTATTATTGTAACACTCAAAAAAAAAAAAAAAAAGAAGCAGCCAAGGGGTTTTGAACCCGTGACCCTTGGCTGCATAGGTCAATGGTTTAACCAATTGAGCTAATATAGCTCTTGGTTAGTAATTGCACCAGGGGAAACAAGAGCTAATACTCAAGATCTTAAAATAATAAAATAATAAAATATCTTACCTGCCACCTTGAATGAAAATTAAATTGGGAACTTTTTCCCCATATTTCCAGAAACACCCCCCCATCGTTCACATCCCCCTTCTCTGAACCAAACCGGTCACCGCCCGTCAGCCTTCATCGTCGCGCCGTGACGCTCACCACCGACGTTATTGTGTTCACCGTCGAACCCCGAGCAAAACCCCTCGACCCACGCGCCCAATCGCCGTTCCTTTCGCCGGCAATCGACCGTTGAAGGCTCGCGACCTAGGGCTAAATCGGTTCGCTTGTTCTTTCGAGTTTTCCGGCGCCGTTCGACGTCCGTTCGCCGCGCCACCACTGCCGTTGGACTCCCCGTCGCAGGCGGATCAAAACCCAAGTTGTCGTTCGCCCGTTCATCGTGGTTTGCTCCGTCATCGGAGCTACGCCATTTTCCGACGAGTTTGAGCTTTTAAGGACGAATCCGGTGAGTTTTGGGTTGATTTCCAACGTTGTTTCGATGTTAAGTGTAAAATTAAATGATGGGTTGCTGATTGAGTGTTTTCCCGGCAGAAAACGTCGTGAAACGGGATTTTTCCGGCGAGATCCGGTGACCGTCCGGCGATCTTCGAAGTTTAACGGTAAGAACCGGTCTGAACCGGTCTGAACCGGCTGGACCGGTCAACTCGGTCCAAACCTGTTGACCCGTTGACCCGACCTGACCCGTTGACCGAGTCAACCCAGTGAGTCAACTCGTCCGAGTCAACCCAGTGAGTCAACTCGCTGAGTCAGCCTTGGACCAGTGACGTCAGCATGACGTCATGCTGACGTCAACGTTGACCTTGACTGCTGACGTCAGCGTTGACAGTTGACCGTTGACCGTTGACTTTGACCAAAAAGTCAACTTTTTCCAAAAAAGTCCTATTTTATGTTTTTCGACGTCCTGAGTCCGATTTTGAAGCCCGTTTTGTGAAATTCTAACCCGAAAGCCTCCAAATTGGACGTTGAACCCGAACATGCATATGTATAAGTTATGTCAATTAAGATAAACTGATGATTAAGGTCTAATATTAATCTTATGATTTAATAGGTACTCGTGGATCTCCCGATCGTGCCTACGCCCAGCCCAGCTCATCTCGAACCGTACCGCCTCGTGATCCGATCGTCACTCGTACGACCCTAAACTTAGTATTTTAATGCGTATCAAGGTGTAAATTTGATTGTAACCATAATCCTTGTCTATTTAGGTTCCAGTACTGTAGCGGAGCGTGATCCTGGTGCTCGGTAGACCTTTTGACTGACCGATCTCATCTTTTGAGGTGTGTTCCTTTTGTGCTATATGACTGTTGCACATTTATTGTTTTACATGCTTCACATGATTTAATAAAACATACGATGAGTATATGATTGCTAAACTTGATTTTGTGAAAAGCTAGCATGTTTTCTATTTATGAAAGAAATATGATTGTGCTATATGTTGAATTATGCTCTAGCATTTGATATGACAAGCATGCCTAGGATTTACGGTTATCAGTGTAGAAATATGTTGTTGACCATTGCTATGACTATGATGGTTGCATACTATGTTACTACCCGGACTAATTAGTAGAGATACTTGGGGGTATGATGTGGAGATTATCGGCTCAGCCCTGATCCAGCTGGTAAGACCGCCCGTATTCAGATCCTAGGCTTCGGCCAGGTCCGCCCGTATTCGGATCCTAGGCTTCGGCCAGGTCCGCCCGTATTCGGATCCTAGGCTTCGGCCAGGTCCGCCCGTTTTCGGTTCCTAAGTTTCGACTAGGGCCGTCCGTATTCTAAGGTATAACCTTAGGATGGTACCCCGCCCAATGGGCTTGGGTTAATGCCAGTATAAGATATTGTTCTGGGGAACTGTATCATGGTGTTCGGTTGGAGGGTAGATAGGTTGCATGCAAACTTTGATGCATTCTCATGATATGTCTGCATAACATGATTTACTATTTATTGATGCAACTGTTTTACTTGCACTGTTGGAACACACTGAGCTTTCTAGCTCACGCCCCAAATTCTTTCCCCTTTTCAGATATTTTGGATAGGCCACCCCGTAGCTGACACTTGGAGGATCGACACATTTGGTATTCTTTTTTATTGTAATGTTTCTATCCCCCGTTTGTATTTTCAGGGTGACATGTGCCTATATTTTGTTATGTATGGTATTAAACTAAGAGTATTTTAATATACTAATTATCATATGATGGACTTATTTAAGTAATCATGGTTGCCTATAATATTTATGATGTTTATGTGGTGAATGAATTTGGGAAATATTGTTGTTTGACATATTAAACAGGTTTATTTAACTTAATAGTTTTCACTAAGTTCTGCCGTTATGCTGCCGAAATTAACGCTTAGTTTGCAAACATGTTTTCCACTTGAGTTTTAAACTTTAATGTGCCTTAATAGACTTGGTCATTCCGCATGGGCCGGTCCAGGGGGTTACATTTAGTGGTATCAGAGCTTTTGGTTTTAAAACCTCGGACTGTGGATAAGTCTTTTTAAAATAGCGTTTTAGAATGTTTTACAAGTATTGTAAAAAGAGGCCATGTCACCCAATTTTATATGTTTAATGGTGTTCGATTCTCTAGTGTCATAAATTGATCTTAGGTTTTATCCCTTGTAGAGATTCTCCGAGATGAGCACCGGAAGAGGGCGTCGACCCGCTCGAAGGCGTGGTCGACCTGTTAGATTTGCAGACCCGATAGACGATCTAGTGGCTGATCCACCTGCCTCTAGAGTTGCTACAGCCGCAGTTGACCCTCCGACATCTGTAGAGCCTCCTACCCCTAGTGGTCCTTCAGCTGCTGCTGCTGCTTCTACTTCGACTACTCCGACATCTGTCCCGACTGCTCCTACACCTACTCCCACTGTTCCATTGCCTACTCCTGGTATTGGCATGACTACTCCGGTCAGGGGAGCTACTGTTTCTGGGCCTGAGCCTATGACTAGAGTTACAGATGATTCCTTGAGTAGACAGTTTCTCCAGTTGATTCAGGGAGTAGTCAGAGCGTCTGGAGTCACACCTGAAGTTCCTATCTCTCAGACCCTGATTGCCAACGGGATCAAGACCTTCTCGGGATCTCTTAGTGGACCACCGACCGAGGCTGAGGAGTGGTTATACGATATCGAGAGACGTATGGGTGAGTTGGGTTTTGAGCCATCCAGGAAGTATTTGGGTGCTGTATCTATGCTGAATGGGAATGCCCGCACCTGGTGGGAGTCCATTATGAGTAGTGTTCCTTCTGATCGTCTCACATGGGACTTCTTTAAGGAGCGTTTTAGAAACCGTTTTCTGGGCGAGCGGTTTTTGAGAGAGAGGCGCCAGGCTTTTAAAGACCTGGTGCAGGGTACCATGACAGTAGCTGAGTATGAGATACAGTTTCTAGAGTTATCGAGATATGGTGCTGGCTTGATTTCTACTGAGAAAGACAAATGTGAAAAGTTTCAGGAGGGCCTTCGTATTGGGATACGTGATCGAGTGGCTACCCACCATGATCAGGTGTTTGAAGATTTAGTGGACCGAGCTAAGACTGCAGAACAGATGGAGATCTTGATAGCTAGTCAGAGTAGTAAAGATGGAGATCGAGATAGAGGCAAGGATCGAGGGCGAGACCGAGATCGATCTTGGAGATCTTCTAGACAGGGAGAGTCTCACGCGCGCTCTGATAAGAGGGCTCGCACCATGTATCAGGGTGGTGGTTCGAGTTATAGGCCCACAGTACAGCAGGGCCCATCGGTTAGTCGAGGTGATTCATCTGGGTCCGCTTTTCCTGTATGTGAGCATTGTGGTAAGCTTCATCGAGGGGAGTGCAGGAAGATGTCGGGTGCTTGCTTCAGATGTGGATCCACTGACCATTTCAAGAAAGATTGTCCACACCCACCTTCCGTAGACCGATCGTCGTTTCAGACCCCTGCTCGATCCCAGACTCCAGCCCGTTCACAGACATCTGTCCAGACACCGGGTTCAGGGCGTTATCAGAGTAGAGCTCATGGATCTTCTGCTAGATCTGATAGTAGAGGCCGATCACATCAGAGTGGGGGACCGGTTATGACTGAGGCCAGACAGCCTGCACTTGTTTATGCTACTAGACGTCGTGATGACAGAGATGAGCCAAACGTCATTGCAGGTACATTCACTATATTTTCTGTTCCATACTTTGCATTGCTTGACAATGGTTCTACCCATTCCTATGTATCGAGATCTGTGTCCCGAGACCTTCAGATTCCAGTTGAGAGCACCGAGAGTGCAATTACCGTTATGAGCCCAGTGGGCCAGTCTGTGGTTGTAGATAAGGTTTTCAGGCGATGTCCCCTCGAGGTACAAGGGGAAATCTTTCTAGCTGATCTTATGGAGCTACCATTTGAAGAGTTCGATCTGATTCTTGGCATGGATTGGTTGACTGAACACCGGGTTAATCTAGATTGTGAGTCCAAGAGAGCAGTTTTGAAGACTTTTGATGATCGTACAGTGGTTCTTGTTGGTGAGCGCCGAGGGTATCTATCTAATGTGGTATCTGCTATGGCTGCCGACAGGATGATCCGGAAGGGCTATCAGACTTTCATCGCATGTTTCTTGAATACCAAGGGTTCTTTATCAAAGATTGAGGAGATTCGCACCGTTAGCGAGTTCCCTGATGTCTTTCCTGAAGAATTACCTGGATTACCTCCGGACAGAGATGTCAAGTTTGAGATTGAGACATATACGGGCTTTGCACCAGTCTCAATGAACCCTTACCGTATGGCTCCTAAGGAGCTTAAGGAGCTGAAGATACAGTTGCAAGAGCTCCTCGACCGAGGCTTTATTCGACCCAGCTCTTCGCCCTGGGGAGCTCCTGTTCTCTTCGTGAAGAAGAAAGATGGGTCTCTCAGGCTGTGCATTGATTACCGTAAGCTGAACAAGTTGACAGTCAAGAATAAGTACCCTTTGCCCAGGATTGATGACTTGTTCGATCAGTTCCGGGGAGCTACAGTTTTCTCGAAGATTGATCTTCGTTCCGGATACTATCAGCTAAAGATAAAGGGGTCTGATGTAGCAAAGACAGCCAATCGCACCAGATTTGGGCACTACGAGTTTTTGGTGATGCCGTTTGGTCTGACTAATGCTCCTGTCGCTTTTATGGATCTGATGAACCGTGTGTTCCGGCCTTATTTGGATCAGTTTGTGGTAGTGTTCATTGATGACATTCTAGTCTACTCCCGGACTGAAGCAGAACATGCTGAGCATTTGAGGATTGTTCTGCAGACTTTTAGAGAGCACAAACTGTACGCCAAGTTGAGCAAGTGTGAATTTTGGCTCAGTGAGGTGACATTTCTGGGGCATGTGGTATCGGCTCGGGGTATTCAAGTTGATCCGAGCAAGATAGAGGCCATTGTGAGTTGGAAGCAACCCAAGAATGTTTCCGAGATCCGCAGCTTCTTGGGTTTAGCTGGGTATTACAGGCGTTTCGTCGAGGGCTTTTCTATTATTGCCGCTCCCTTGACGAAGCTGTTGAGGAAGGATGTTCCATTCATCTGGTCAGATGCTCAGCAGGATAGTTTTGAGAAGTTGAAGACAGCTCTAACGCAAGCTCCAGTTTTGACGCAGCCCGAATCTGGAAAGGATTTTGCGATTTATAGTGATGCATCGCGTTCTGGGCTTGGTTGTGTTCTGATGCAGGATGGGAAGGTAATAGCTTATGCGTCTCGTCAGTTGAGGCCACATGAGTGTAATTATCCTACCCATGATCTAGAGTTGGCCGCTGTGGTTTTTGCCCTGAAGATTTGGAGACACTATCTCTACGGAGAGAAGTGTTATATCTACACAGGTCACAAGAGCCTGAAGTACATCCTTACACAAAGAGAGCTTAATCTTAGACAACGCCGTTGGATTGAGCTCCTCAAGGACTATGACTGTGTGATTGAGTACCACCCAGGGAGATCCTTGTTTGCCAGGATGAGTATATACAGTGATGGCAGTTTATTAGCCGAGCTTCAGGTTAAACCGACCTTGGCCGAGGAAACTAAGGCCAAACAGCTTCTAGACAGTTCCTTACTCCCTGTCATGCAGCAGGTTGAGCAGGGATCTACTTCTATGTATGCCTTTGATCAGGATGGAGTCTTGTGCTTCAAGGGCCGTTATTGTGTACCAGATGATACCGAGTTGAAGCGGGCTATTCTTAGTGAGGCTCATAACAGCCCATATGCTATGCATCCCGGTGGGGACAAGATGTATCAAAACCGGAGGCGGAGATATCGTTGGGAAGGTATGAAGAAGGACATTTCAGATTATGTATCTCGGTGTTTGACTTACCAGCAGGTTAAGGCAGAACACCAGCATCCTTCTGGTTTGTTGCAGCCTATTAAGATTCCCGAGTGGAAATGGGAACGTGTCACGATGGATTTCGTTACAGGGCTTCCTCTGACACCTTCTAAAAAGGATTCGATCTGGGTGATTGTTGATCGACTCACCAAGTCAGCTCATTTTATTCCAGTCCGAGTCACCTACTCTTTGGAGAAGCTCGCTAAATTGTACATCTCTGAGATCGTCACACTACATGGGATACCTCTATCTATCATCTCTGATCGGGATCCGAGGTTCACTTCTCGATTCTGGTTGGCCTTGTACAGTGCTTTAGGTACACGTCTGAATTTCAGTACATCTTTCCATCCGCAGACAGATGGACAATCGGAGAGGGTGATTCAGATTCTTGAGGACATGCTACGGGGATGTGTGATTGATTTCCGTGGTAGTTGGGAGGATTTCTTGCCCTTGGCTGAGTTTGCATATAACAACAGCTATCAGGCTAGTATCCGCATGGCACCGTATGAGGCTCTGTATGGCCGTAAGTGTCGTACTCCCATCTGTTGGACAGAGTTGTATGAGAAGAAGACTTTGGGCCCTGAGTTGGTTCGAGAGACCGAGGAAACCGTCAGATTGATCCGCAGCCGTCTAAAAGAGGCTTTTAATAGACAGAAGTCCTATGCTGATCGGAGGAGAAAAGACATTGAGTTCGAGGTTGGTGATCAGGTTTTCCTGAAGGTGTCTCCATGGAAGAAAGTTTTGAGATTTGGGCGCAAAGGCAAATTGAGCCCAAGATTTATCGGACCGTACCGTATTCGGAAGAGAGTCGGGCCTGTTGCTTATCAGCTTGAGTTACCTCCTCAGCTTAGCCGTATTCATAATGTGTTCCATGTATCTATGTTGAGGCAGTACCACCCAGATCCGAGTCATGTTATTCAGGTACAAGATGTAGAGTTGAGACCAGATTTGTCTTACGAGGAGGAACCTATTCAGATCTTGGATCAAGACGAGAGAGTTCTAAGGAATCGATGTATCCCTATGGTCAAAGTACAGTGGAGTAATCGTGGTCCAGAAGAGGCTACTTGGGAGACCCTTGAGTCAATGGAGGAGCAGTTCCCACATCTGTTCAATTCAGGTAAATTTCGAGGCCGAAATTTCTTTTAGGGGGGGGAGAGTTGTAAAACTCAAAAAAAAAAAGAAGCAGCCAAGGGGTTTTGAACCCGTGACCCTTGGCTGCATAGGTCAATGGTTTAACCAATTGAGCTAATATAGCTCTTGGTTAGTAATTGCACCAGGGGAAACAAGAGCTAATACTCAAGATCTTAAAATAATAAAATAATAAAATATCTTACCTGCCACCTTGAATGAAAATTAAATTGGGAACTTTTTCCCCATATTTCCAGAAACACCCCCCATCGTTCACATCCCCCTCCTCTGAACCAAACCGGTCACCGCCCGTCAGCCTTCATCGTCGCGCCGTGACGCTCACCGCCGACGTTATTGTGTTCACCGTCGAACCCCGAGCAAAACCCCTCGACCCACGCGCCCAATCGTCGTTCCTTTCGCCGGCAATCGACCGTTGAAGGCTCGCGACCTAGGGCTAAATCGGTTCGCTTGTTCTTTCGAGTTTTCCGGCGCCGTTCGACGTCCGTTCGCCGCGCCACCACTGCCGTTGGACTCCCCGTCGCAGGCGGATCAAAACCCAAGTTGCCGTTCGCCCGTTCATCGTGGTTTGCTCCGTCATCGGAGCTACGCCATTTTCCGACGAGTTTGAGCTTTTAAGGACGAATCCGGTGAGTTTTGGGTTGATTTCCAACGTTGTTTCGATGTTAAGTGTAAAATTAAATGATGGGTTGCTGATTGAGTGTTTTCCCGGCAGAAAACGTCGTGAAACGGGATTTTTCCGGCGAGATCCGGTGACCGTCCGGCGATCTTCGAAGTTTAACGGTAAGAACCGGTCTGAACCGGTCTGAACCGGCTGGACCGGTCAACTCGGTCCAAACCTGTTGACCCGTTGACCCGACCTGACCCGTTGACCGAGTCAACCCAGTGAGTCAACTCGTTCGAGTCAACCCAGTGAGTCAACTCGCTGAGTCAGCCTTGGACCAGTGACGTCAGCATGACGTCATGCTGACGTCAGCGTTGACCTTGACTGCTGACGTCAGCGTTGACAGTTGACCGTTGACTTTGACCAAAAAGTCAACTTTTTCCAAAAAGTCCTATTTTATGTTTTTCGACGTCCTGAGTCCGATTTTGAAGCCCGTTTTGTGAAATTCTAACCCGAAAGCCTCCAAATTGGACGTTGAACCCGAACATGCATATGTATAAGTTATGTCAATTAAGATAAACTGATGATTAAGGTCTAATATTAATCTTATGATTTAATAGGTACTCGTGGATCTCCCGATCGTGCCTACGCCCAGCCCAGCTCATCTCGAACCGTACCGCCTCGTGATCCGATCGTCACTCGTACGACCCTAAACTTAGTATTTTAATGCGTATCAAGGTGTAAATTTGATTGTAACCATAATCCTTGTCTATTTAGGTTCCAGTACTATAGCGGAGCGTGATCCTGGTGCTCGGTAGACCTTTTGACTGACCGATCTCATCTTTTGAGGTGTGTTCCTTGTGTGCTATATGACTGTTGCACATTTACTGTTTTACATGCTTCACATGATTTAATAAAACATACGATGAGTATATGATTGCTAAACTTGATTTTGTGAAAAGCTATCATGTTTTCTATTTATGAAAGAAATACGATTGTGCTATATGTTGAATTATGCTCTAGCATTTGATATGACAAGCATGCCTAGGATTTACGGTTATCAGTGTAGAAATATGTTGTTGACCATTGCTATGACTATGATGGTTGCATACTATGTTACTACCCGGACTAATTAGTAGAGATACTTGGGGGTATGATGTGGAGATTATCGGCTCAGCCCTGATCCAGCTGGTAAGACCGCCCGTATTCGGATCCTAGGCTTCGGCCAGGTCCGCCCGTATTCGGATCCTAGGCTTCGGCCAGGTCCGCCCGTATTCGGATCCTAGGCTTCGGCCAGGTCCGCCCGTTTTCGGTTCCTAAGTTTCGACTAGGGCCGCCCGTATTCTAAGGTATAACCTTAGGATGGTACCCCGCCCAATGGGCTTGGGTTAATGCCAGTATAAGATACTGTTCTGGGGAACTGTACCATGGTGTTCGGTTGGAGGGTAGATAGGTTGCATGCAAACTTTGATGCATTCTCATGATATGTCTGCATAACATGATTTACTATTTATTGATGCAACTATTTTACTTGCACTGTTGGAACACACTGAGCTTTCTAGCTCACGCCCCAAATTCTTTCCCCTTTTCAGATATTTTGGATAGGCCACCCCGTAGCTGACACTTGGAGGATCGACACATTTGGTATTCTTTTTGATTGTAATGTTTCTATCCCCCGTTTGTATTTTCAGGGTGACATGTGCCTATATTTTGTTATGTATGGTATTAAACTAAGAGTATTTTAATATACTAATTATCATATGATGGGCTTATTTAAGTAATCATGGTTGCCTATAATATTTATGATGTTTATGTGGTGAATGAATTTGGGAAATATTGTTGTTTGACATATTAAACAGGTTTATTTAACTTAATAGTTTTCACTAAGTTCTGCCGTTATGCTGCCGAAATTAACGCTTAGTTTGCAAACATGTTTTCCACTTGAGTTTTAAACTTTAATGTGCCTTAATAGACTTGGTCATTCCGCATGGGCCGGTCCAGGGGTTACATTTAGTGAAATAACACAAATCGATCTTAATAAATAATATTTTCTACTAAAACAGAATCTACAACAATCAATACCAACAGTCGAATAAATTTATTGTGTAAAGATTTGAGAAAAAAGTTATACCCAAAACTATTAATATTTCTCTTTTTTGACATCGCCATTTCTTTTTGATTTGTAAGTGTATATGTGGATAAAATTCATGTAATGAGTCAATTTAGGTGGTCCAAAAAAAGCAACCCATTAATTTGATGGGTACGGACTAATAACAAACCTCCAACCAGATATAGTAAAATCATTTAATTTTCAAAAATACAAATGAAAAAAATAAGTCATCTTATCGTGGTCCTAAAGTATGTCATTTAAGTCTAACATATACACTTTTCATTTTTGAGCTCAGTGTAGGGAATAGAGAGACAAAGACATGTTTTCCGAATTTTATTTATTTTTTCTATTAAAATAACATCTTTAAAAATCGACGACTAATTAGTCTAATAGGATGAGATAGTAGATCATTTAAATAAGGTCAGATGTTCAAATATTAACATTATGAATAGAAAAAACTAAATTAAAAGAGTCACCCTATGAACTTTTACAATACTAAATTTAAATTATCGACCTATAAATCTGATATGAGTGGTTAGGTAAAAAAAACATCTTAAGAATTTAACATGTAAAAACAAAACTCTATATATTTATATTTTTAATTAATGAAAATTTGATTTTTTTAATTTCATAGTTTCATATTAAAGATCATGCCATTTAAGTCTAACATATTATTTTTTGTTAATTATAAACTACTTTTACTACTTTTACTTTACATTAAATGGATACTTAAACATCAAATTCAGTTTTCGAATCAAAAGTTTTTTATATTTGATATTTATTAATAAATATTTACGAGTTTTTGCATTTTAAAAAATATTATTATTTCATACACATGTGGTGAAAAATTTTGTTTTCACAATTGCCTTAATTTTAGATTTTATGGTTTTAATTTAGGGGTTTAGAATTTAGGGTTAAGGTTATAATTTAAGGTTTTGTGTTGGAATTTAAGGTTTAAGGTTAAGGTTTTATGGTAATATGGATTTAGGTTTTAGCCTATAAACCCTAAAATTTTACCCAAAATTCAAAATTCTTTCAACAACCCCTAAATTCAAAACTACTACACTTAAACTCTAAGCATAGTCACTTAACCCTAAAACTAAGGCAAATGTAAGAAACAAATTTTCACATACACTTATGCATTGAATAATTACCCTAAAAAATATCATAATCATGGATTCAATCCTCCGTTATACTAAAGAGTAAGTCCCCCACTTCTCTTCCACTTCACAAAATCAAAAATATTTTAACCCCCCCCCCCCCTAAACTTTATAATTTTGTTTTAAGTTATTCGCATTATTAATTTGCTTAATCATGTGAGCTACTAACACATTTTTTATTAACCTTATAAGAATTTCCATATTCTATATTGCAAATCCATTTAAATTAATGTTAAGTATTACTACCGTCAACCAAGTTTATAATATATTAACAAAAATATCATAATTAACATTAGATTTTAAGATAGATTCGAATAACATCTGCCCTATAAAAAAGATCACTCTACAGCTAAGCGATTCTACGTTGGGTATGAGAGGAGTTTAAATTGTGGGATGTTTAGAGTATGGCTAAAAAATGGTAAATTTCGAAATTTGTTTTAAAACTTAAAATGTTAAATTTTTATATAATATTTTATGTTGCTTTTTGTGATTTTTGACAAATTTTGTAATATTTTAAGTTTTTGAGCAAATTTCGAAACTTACTATTTTTAACCGCATCCTAAACTTTTCGTATCCTAAACGCATGCTATGAGGTATGAAGTTATTTTTGTAGGTCGTAATATTTTTGTCCACCTTTTCCTAGTATTTTATATTGGGTAATTGTTTTATACACAAGCGCTTGTGGAATTTTTTTTACACAAGCGTCTTAGCTTTAGGGGTTAGGGACTCCGTTTAGGGTTTAAAGTTTAGGGGTATAAGTGTAGTAGTTTTGAATTCAGGGATTGTTAATAGAATTTTGAGTTTAGGGTTTATAGGTTAAAACCTAAATCCCTACTCATATTACCCTAAAACTAAACCCTAAACCCTAAATTCTAACCCTAAACCCTAAAGTCTAAACATGAACCCTAAATTCTAAATCTTTACACTAAAACCCATAAACTCTATAATCTAAACCCTAACCCTAAACCCTATAATCGAGACGCTTGTGGAAACAAAAAATTTCTAGTGTCAGTGTATTAATCCTTTTATATTTAGTATTTATTATTTTAAAGGCATGAATATGATCATCGCCATTATTTGGAAATCAACTACATTTGATTGATTTCTTTATGTTGGGAACACCAATAATACTTGTTTACTTTTTTCAATATATCTTGTTAAAATTAATTAATATACTATTATGTTAAAGATAATTATAGTATGCATTATAGAGAATATAAAATTACAAGTGGAATTAGAGAGTATTATGTGTTTTAAAGGATATTAGAGATAGTATATTAAAGCTATTTGTGAAAATTTTATACTATCAATATAGTAAATAATTATCTATTTTTATTTATTTCAAAAATACATGGATGCATCTTAAATACATTTGTGAAGTTTTTTTTATTTAATTGGAGTTTACAGAATAATTTTCCTCATATTAAATATAATTATTTGTACCTTTTATTTTTAATACCTTAAATAAATATAGAAAATAGTTTTAAAGTATTATACATAAAAATAACACTCGCGAACAAGATTACGGCCCTGTTTGGTAAATAGCGGTTTGGGCAAAAAAGAGAGGTTTGAGGTATAATTAGAGGTTTGACTAGTCAAATTCGCTAATATTGATGTTTGGTAAATAGCGGATTGGGGTGAAAAAGCTAATTTTGAAAAAACTCCTAATATGAGCTTTTTGAGATTAGAGGTTTGATATTAGAGTTGTAATGACTCTTTTACCCTTAACAATTACCAAAAATCTCAAAAAAACCTAAACTAAATAATAATATTTTTTAATATAAATAATAACATATTAAATATTTGACTTATTTGTTGTTACTATTAATTTATATGGTGACATTTGTAAGTTAATTTTATTTTTTTATTATCACATATTTATATGTGCATATAAAAAATTTAATAATTATATAAATAATAAATTAATATATAAATCTTTCAAATATGTTTAGAAAATTTATATTAAAAAATATTTTTTACAAATCTAATTAATATTTATTAGATACAAAATATTAATAAATGATAAATTATTCAAACAAGTATTAAATATAATCATGTCCTTATATGTCATTTTGCTTGTTTAAATAATCAAACAGCTATCAGCTATCAGTTAATTTTACCAAACACTTGTATACAATCAGCTAATACAATCCGCTAGTCAAATCAGCTAATGCAATCAGCTATCAGCTATCAGCTAATGTAATCCGCTATCAGCTATCAGCTATCCGCTAATTGCCAAACAGGGCCTACATCAAATTTGTAACATTCAATTAGCTACCATCATAAAACTTCTAGCTCAACCACCTTACCCTATAGTTACGTACATAAGCTTTTATAGTTTTAATACGACAATTGGTTTGTAATCTTTACTTTGTTTTCAAATAAGCTTTAAATTCTTCTTTCAACTTCTTTTATTAGGTAGATAGACAATTATATTTTTTGTTAATGCCAACAAATCATAATACGCGAATACCTAATTACAATTTTTTTTTGTGAACGTACTAGTAGATTATAGATGTGCGAACAACCAAGTATAACTCGTTGTGCGAACGCTATCTCAGACCACGTGATAATACACGCGACCCACATCGACACATGAGCCACGACAACTAACCAAAACATTTGTCTTTCTTGATTGACACGTGCCTTCACCTCATCTAACTCCATATAAAAAGTCATGCTTCCCTGGACAAGAGATGACACAAGAGAGACCCCAAAAAACACTAGATCAAAATCTCGCATCACTACCCAAAAAACAATCCAGAACCACCGTCTAAGGAGGTTGCTTACTTAGGTGATCAATAATTATCAACGGTGGTAGAGCCACATATAAGAGTGGGAGGTAAATTGACCCCACTTAATTTGTTGGGTAGGAATTTCAAAGAAGTAAATGGATTTTCAAGGAGTAAATATAGAATTTTAAATAAGATATAATAGAACTGACCTCACTTGATTTGTTGGGTATGAGATCAACAATATTTATTGCGATGATATAAAAAAATTTATACCTCACACTCTACTTTGACCCCACTATATAATAATCTTGGCTCCGCCGCTGATTATCAAAGCAAACATTATGATTCTAACTCACACAAAATTAGATAATATAAATATCCACTACAAGAAAATAGATTTTTAGTGACATCAAAAATAGTCACTAAAAGTATTAAATTTAATCACTGAAATTTACAGTGACTATTTTTCTGAGTCGTCACCTGTCGTCACTAATAACTGCGTCACTATTATATTAGTGACAACTTTTATGCATTTTGTCACAATAAGTTATATTTTTTATGACTATATTTTTTGACACAAAAGATTAATAATAATGACTAAAATTTAGACACTAATGTTATTCTTATTAGTGACAAACATTTTATCACAAATACATAGTGAAATAATGTCTAAAATACATTGTCACTTTCAATAATAATAAAATAATTATGTTATTTTAGTTGCAACCATCTTATTCAGGCAAAACACGTAAACTGAATATCTCTCGCAGGGCGTAGCAAATGTGCTACATACCAACCCTTGACTTCTGCGACGAGCGCGATATGAGGCCCTCTGCCCCTAAACTAGTCCCTAGAAGGTCATCCACTTGGGTCCCAATGGCTCGTACACCTAGGGTCACTTACACCAATGTTAGCTTGGTTGCTAACCCATGGCGGAGGGTTAATTATAGATGATGTGACATATTCATATATCAATTTTTAATAAATAAATACAATGCATGGTTTTGTAGGGGATCGAACCTGAAACCTTTAGGGGGAGAGTGCGATGTCTATCCACTAGGCTAGGCAAGGAATTTAATATTATTTTGTAAGTAAAATATTATTTAGGTTAAATTGTAATTGAAATTAATTTTATTTATTTTAACAGTATGTATTAATTATAACAATAATTAATATAACGATAATTTAATTAATTTTATATGGTTTCCTATACGAAATACGTTTGTTGAAGAAAATATATAAAAATAATTGAGTTGGTTTTAAAATATAAACATATGAATATTAAGATTTACACCTAAATTATTGATAGAATTATCCTTTATGTGATAATTATTTATTATATTGACAATGTAAATTTTACCTCCACAAGAAAAGTTAAAACAAATATCAAGTGTAAAATTTTTCACAAGGTAAAATTTTGCTATCACATATTATGTCAAGATTACATATTAGTCTTTTTACTTTAATTTGTTTACTTTAAGTTTATGTACTTTTTATTCAAAAAATATGTACTTTTTAACTTTTGAAATTTCGATCTTGACATGAATGATAGTCTTTAAACATGTTAAGTAAAACTTTTGATTTTTATTCTTTTTTTCAATCATTTTTAATCGTTGTAATTTAATCATATTGTCGTTGTACCGTTTGGATTAGGATTGAAGTTTTAAAATTTCAAAAATATAGGGACTAAAATTGATCAAAATAGAATGACTAAAACAACAATTTACACATAGTGTAAAGACTAATAGAATTATTTTACCTTTTGATAAATTAGTTTATGTCTTTATGGTAACTTCAATTTTTTATAATTGTTATTATTACTATAATTATAAAAATAAATTTATTATTGTGACAATATATAACTTGTCATTAAGTTTATTTTTTTATTGGTGACAAAATTTATCACAACAAAAGTAAAATTTTAAGTGACAAACAATTGCATTGTCACAAAAAATATCAAATTATAGTGACCACTTTATATATCGTCACTATCATGTGTCAAAGTTTTAGTGGCAATGAAATTTGTGTCACATTTATAGACTTATAGTGAGAATTTAATTGTGAAAAATGTAATCGTCACAATTACTACTATAATAGTGACCAAATAAAAAATACATCACAATTACTTATGGTAATAGTGTCGCACAAAAAATCTGTCATAAAAGTTTAA
Organism: Hibiscus tridactylites; assembly: GCA_958450335.1. NCBI lineage: Eukaryota > Viridiplantae > Streptophyta > Magnoliopsida > Malvales > Malvaceae > Hibiscus > Hibiscus tridactylites. The sequence goes on along the minus strand of OY288272.1, from coordinate 7,095,125 downwards.
TATTTGTGATAAAATTACTGCTAGTCACTGCCAATTTGTCACTAAAAGTCTATATTCTTGTAGTGATCATTAACCACTTTACCAACTAATATATCTCAAATTTGTCTTTAACCTTTAATTCGTCTGTGAATAAGTTCCTACTATTTAACTTATATATACCAAAATTAATCGACATTCATTTAAAATATTTAGATTCAGTGGTCAGAGCTTAAGATTTATGACATATGACATCTAAATAATAATGATAGTAAAGTCTAAATTTTACAGGGTTTGTTTATCAAATAATTTATTATTATTATTATTATTATATATATATTTTTTAAAGAATAAAAACTACTATTTTTTAAAAAATAATATGAAAACAACATTGGTAATTCAAAAAATCTGGTTCAGTATATCACCTAATCATATAAACTTTTAGGTTAAAAGTTTCAAGAACAAGAGACCAATTATTATAATCATGAACAATAAGAGATTGCCAAAATTAATATGAATATATGGACAATTATGTAAGTGAAACCAATGTGATTCCAAAATTGCATGATACAACCACTCTTTTATTATTGGATGGCCTCAAGAAACATAGTTGTTAATTGTTATCCAAAGGTTGACCATAAAAATGCAAAATGATGGCTAAAAAAACAAAAAGATGACAACCATGTTATGTCCCTTATGCTAAATCCAAACATACATGATACATCTTCATTCTTACAAAAAAAAAACAGTAATATATTTTTTAATCTCTATCACAGATTTGGTGATGGTTTTGAACATTCAAAGATTGACGAACTTTGTTTTTTTCTTCCAAAATTTTGGAAGTTAATGTTGTACACAATTTTGGGTGATTTGATTGTTGGTGGTTGGTTGTTTTAATGAGACAGGGACCTGATTTATTGTCATTATTTATGAAAAATCTACTATCGAACGTAACTATTTTTAAAAACAAATGAATACTATTAATTTAGTATAGTAAAAATTCTATTTGGAGTTAAATTACAGTCTTTTAAATTTTTAGACAATAATTTTAACATATTGTCATTATTAACAGACTGAAGACTATCATCAATTTTTTCCAACTTACTTTTTTTTCTCTTTTTCAAATTTTTTATGTTTGACTCATTGTTTCTTTTATTTCTTATGCCCACCTATCGTTCATGTCGATCTAGTCGGTGCATATTTAGTTAGCGACTACAACTATTTTGCATATATATATATATATATATATATATATATATATATATATATATATATATATATATATATATATATATATATATATATATATATATATATGTGGGGGGGGGGTTGTTTTTGTTTTTCATAATTTAATAAGTCTCTCTATTTTTAACGAAAATTGTAATAGTTTTTATCTTATATTTGCAACAAAAAAAATTAGTTTTTTTTCTTTCAAGGTTGATTTTGTTGTCGCTCCTACTATTGATGATGCTATGTTCTTTTCCATATATTCCCGCTACATTCAAAGGATGCTAATAAGACAATTCGTTGCCTTCCTATGATAGTCTTATCTCAAGCAAGTTGCTTCAATTAGAAATTTATTTTTTATATTATTTTAATTGTTATTAATGATAATCATTAGGATAATATTGATTCTTCGTAAATACTGATGTTTGTGTGTGTAAAGTAAATCTATTTACTTAAGAGTATCACTCCCTTGAAGACTAATCTTTCGGTTGTGTCATGTGTGGCACAGGCAAGTAACAAGTAAATGGATTGTGGAAGACATGTTTAAATATAAAATATACCGCGCTTTGTTTCTCTTTAAGTTTATATGCTTAATGAGTCATGTCGCATGTGACGTGAAATTAAACATGCTTACACAATTAAATGCTTAATATCTTTCGACTGTGATTTGGAGTTTGATATATTTTAAGAGATTTGAGGACTGTTTTGTAAAATTTAGGGAATTTTGAAATTTTCAGAAAAATTAAATATTTTGGGTAAAAAATATTTTAAGTTTTTTTTTGAAAAAAAATAAATTAAGCATGTCACATGTCATGTTTTGATTAATTAACGATTTTTTTAAACGGCAAATAACTACTAAACACTTAAAATTAACGAATTAAAACGTTAAACACTTATTTTTATAAGAAAATAGTTTAAACACTTAAATTATTGAAAGGTATTACATTCTTATATTAATTCTAAGTTTGATATCATATTGCGTGTGCATTGTTAGTTGGACATGGTTTTGTTTCTTTTTGAAAACTTCAATGGGAGTCCTTTTCATTTGCTTTTATTAGGTAGAAGTATTCCCTACTTCACTAATTTCGTGCCATTTTACTTTAGGTTTTGGCACGATTGGTGGTTTGGAGGGATATAAATCGTTTGTCCTTAAACTATGCTTTTTTTAGTATTTCACTTTTAAAAAGTGAGTTTAGGTTTAGAAGTTAAGATTAAGGGTTGTGGTTAAAATTTAAAGAATTAGAGGAAAAGTGTATTTTTTAGAGTTTAGGGTTTATGATTTAGGATGTAAAAATTGATGCTAAGATTTATTATTTAATTTTAAATATTTTTTAGTGTGAGATATAAAAAAGATAATTAAGGGCAGAGAATTTTTGTTTGGGTTAGAGCGAGATGAGCCGCTGTGGAAGAAAATTCATGTGGCCAAATCCAAGAGGTAAATGACTCGTTATTCTGGGGCATATGGAATCGTGCATTGATATCTTGTACCAATGTGTTCACGTGGTATAAATTAGTACTTGATTTTATATATTTTCAACTTCTATTTGATTTTTTAATTGAATTACACGTAAATTTAGAGAAAAATATTAAATTAGTACATCACTAATATTAATTTAATACAAAAATTCAAATAACACGGTTTGACTGGTTGATGGAATGTTAAGTTAGCATCAAATATTAATTTAATACAAAAATTCAAATAACAAATTATTAATATATGATCAAACATCGATCATGGTGGTAGAAATAGGTGCAAAAAGGGATGTTGGTGACTATTTGTGGTGGTTAACCCATTATAGATGGGCAGAGAGCAAGATACAGCGGTTGGAGTAAGACAAAGAGGATTGGCGAAAAATAGTTGAGAAGTGTTTGTTCTCCCTTTGTTCTCTTCTGTTCGGTGGGTATTTATAGTCGAGTGATATTGTTTGATGAGATTGAGCCATGTCTAGTGGTGGCTATTGACGGGTCGACAAGATTAGGCATGGCTCACAACCGGTAGGTTTTTCAGCTTCATCACATGGGTTAATAGAGTAGACTTGGGTCGGCTGTTAGATAATAGGTTCAGCTGACGAGTTAGACGAACTTGATGATCGTCATGTCGAAACTGACCCAGAGACATAACGTGGAGACAAGGGTTCCAAAGTTGTATATGGACAGAGACATAACAATTGTGAGCGAAAATATGTCAATTGTAGCTAAAGATATGACACTAATGAAAGTATTAATTTCATTAAAAATTATATGATATGAGAAAAAAATCATCAAATTCAAATCCTAATTTAATAAAAAAAGGAGATATTGAACTGAGAAAACCATCAAAATTAAATACCAATTTATATATTAAACTTGTAAAGATTAGATATAAATGGATGGAAACTTCTGTAAAATTAATATGCAAAGTAAAATTAATGTATGAATCAAACAGGATACAGGGTGGGGAGCAAACTTCTGTTTCGTCCTCCGATTCTAACAATAATAAGAAGCGCATAGACTTTTGTGATAACATTAAAGTATTCACATTTAAAGGTATTCGTGACTTAAGAAATAAGCATCTTTATTATTTTTTCTTTTTTGGTTTTGAAAAAAAAACAATAAAAGAAGCCAAGAAATAGAAGGTCAACAAAGTTAACAGTGTAAAACTTTTGACATTCTTGCCTTAAAAATGGAATCCAAGGTTCACAGTTTGATAAGCATATTCCTAAGGTTGAGAATAACACTAAAAAGGGTAATGGCTGAGTTTCAAGCTTCATGCTTTTTAGAGAGTGCCTTTAACTTGTTACATCTTTATCATTCATGATTGCCTTTTATCTTTTAAAAACCCCAATTTACTTTTAAAATAATTTTAAAAATATCGTCTTTATACTAAATACTTAATATTCATATGTTTTACAATAAAATTTAGATAGAATACTTCTATTTTATATATGGGGCTTACGGTCCACTGCTCTGGACATGGCAGTTATTGGACCTCTAAATTCTAATGGAGCAAGGAGGAAATCTGCTAACAACTTTTTGAAACTGCTCATGCGAGCCACGTCCATAGACAGGCTAATCAGAATGCACATGAATTATATATGTGATGTTATTTAGGACATCTAACAATTAGAAGAAGACATGATATAATTATCACTAGACCTAACAAATTTAATTTGAATTCGATTATCCGAATTGATTCACCCGATCTGAGACCAGATGTAATTAAACTTGATGACTTGAACCTAATCCAAAACCTGAAACAAGTCGAGCTGAACCAAAACTGACCCCAAATTTTAGTTAGACCAATATGGACTCGTACCTAATTTGATCCGAACCGAAAACAACCTAAAAATTATCTTAAACTGAAAATATTTTGAACCGAAAGCAACCTAAATTTAATTTACCCAGATACTATATGAATCAAACATTGACTCGATACTTGAGTCGAAGTAAATGAATATTTTTTTATTATCTATTTTAGCAATATGATAAATAATAAAACGATGTATATTTTTATTCTCCTTTTGTATTATATTATTTGTTAACCACCGCATTTGATAATAATTTAATATTCAATATAATCTTTCATACTTTAAAGACATCTCCAATTTTTTATCCGATAATTTCTTTTTTTATATATTTTGATATGAAACATACATTATTAGTAATTTTATATATCAATATAAAGAATTTGATATGAACTATACATACGACGTGAAAAAACACGTTTTCACAAGAATATATGAATAATTCTAGATATCGTTTTTGATTAAATTTCTTAATTCAATCTGAATTGCCTCGAATTGACACAAATTAAAAATTGACTGATTCGATAATAATCTGAAGAGCCAAAAGGTGATCTGACTAAAAATCGATAGATCGATTATCGATCTGACCCAAAAATTAATTTGATATTGACCCGACCCAAAAATTAAATTGATTTGATATTGACTTGACTCAAAAGTAGACTGATACAATATTAACTCATCTAGAAAATAAACTGATCCGATATTAACTCGACATGATGGCTGATACTCGACTCGATCCGATTTACCATAGACTTGAATTAAATTTGAACAAAACATAATCTGAACTGAATCGAACCTAAATTGAACACAATATAAACTCAAAATGACCGGAACTAAACTCGATCGAGCAACCCAATTGTCCCTTTTAATTATTATGAGATTAGAAATTCCAATTTAATTTTATTTTGAAAATAAAAATGAACCATTAAATAGAAAATACTCCACATAACAGCGTGAAATAATAGTAAACAGTTTAAAAACATGAAACATTTTTTTTATTATTTCCCTATCGGAGTTTTAATTCTATCCCGGATCTGAGAAATTATATCATAGGCTCGGCTCGCCACGTCATCCATGGTCCCAACCAATAAAAAGCACACATTTCATTAATTTTTTCCATGTCATTTTTTTACCGAGTGAATCTTCACTCAGATTTACTGTAAATTAAATTAAAAAACACTTTTTACTAATTGTAGATTCACTCGGTAAAAAAATGACATAGAAAAAATTAATAAAATGAGTGCTTTTTATTGGTTGGGACCATGGATGACGTGGCGAGCCGGGCCTATGATATAATTTCTCCCCGGATCTTGTTGTCTTCTCCCCAATTTTCCTTTATATCATAAAAGCCCAAATACCCCCTGATTAATTAAAGCAACGATATACCCCAAAACGACCCCGCACGGAACGAAACCTCCGCGCGCAATATAAATCAACCGCCGTGACTGACCGTGATCGGCAGAACAAAAAACAGGAGAAAATTTTTCGAAGAGGGGAAAGAAAAGAAAGGAGAGATGTGGGTGTTTTACTTGATCTCGCTGCCTTTAACCCTAGCTATGGTTATTTTCACCTTGAGGTACTTCGCCGGCCCTGATGTCCCTCGTTATGTCCTCTTCACCGTTGGATACGCTTGGTTATGCTCTCTCTCCATTATCGTCCTCGTCCCCGCTGATATCTGGGCGGTAATTCTTTTGTTCTTTTTTTAAATAAAAAATCCGTTTGAAAATTGTTTTTATTTACTTGATCTGTTTTTTTCTTCTTCTTTCTTTTAAAATGTAAATTAGGCTACACGATTTAATTTTTTATGTTAAATTTAATGCAGACCATATCGAAACCGAAAAATGCATTTGAAAATGGAGGAATTTCGTTCTTTTGGAGCTGGTCTTATTGGGGCACTTTTCTCCTCACCTGGTACGGTTCTTTCTTTATCGAATTCCGCACTAGTTTATTTTCAGCTTGTTAATTGGTCGTTTCTCTGTTGGTGGGTGTCTTTTTTTGAACTGAAAATCATGGGATGTGCATTGTACAGAGTACAAATGTACAATATTCTAGATCAATATCTCAGTGGCACATTTGATTGAAGTTTCTATAAATGAAAATTCTTACTTATTTTGAGGAGGATATGTGTTATGAAGTGCGTGTGTAATATTGCAACAACAACGGTACCAAGTACCAACTAAGTTAAGCCTAGATCGACATGAAGTTTTTAGATTTGCCCTTTATTCTTCCCTAAATATGAATAAGATAAGGTCAAATATTTCAAAAGTGGCTCATTATTTACACATTTTTGTGATTTTTGTTACAACCTTTTCATGTGGGTTTGAAAGGAAAATGGGTTTTGGTTGTACTTCTGTTGTATTGTCCAGCGTGTTATGTTGTGGGATGATTTTATTGTGATTGGAGATGATTCTTCTGTATGGTTTTGCAGATTGTGGTGTATTTCCTCGTATAATTAAATTATGTTATCTCTAAGCAGGGCGGTGGTGCCCCTTATTCAGGGTTTTGAAGATGCTGGAGACTTCTCCATGACTGAAAGATTTAAGACTAGTGTTCGTGTCAATTTAGTCTTCTATTCAGTTGTGGGTTCTATTGGCCTTGTAGGACTTATTCTCCTCATCACAATGAACAGGAACTGGTTTGTATTCTTTATTAACCGCTACTTTCCTTTGTTCTATTATGGTATTTCTTATATGTTCTTGGTTGCTTATAAAGGTTAAGACTATTTGTTTCTTGTTCTTATATCTTCTCTTAAGTCTTTGGCATCTTTTTCCTCACTATTCATATACATGCTATAGTTTACTTTACTAGACCAGATATGTTACATGCAGATATTTAGAACTGATAGATTCTACGAAGTATAGAAAAGTGGGCAATACAGACTTTTTCCTCATTGTTTTTACGTTTTGTTACTTGATAACTTTATGTTGATAGGAGTGGTGGTATCCTTGGTTTAGCGATGGCCTTGTCGAATACTTTTGGGCTTGTTACAGGTGCATTTCTTCTTGGTTTTGGATTGAGTGAAGTTCCAAAGAGCCTTTGGAGAAATGCAGATTGGACCATCAGGCAAAAAGTTCTTTCTCATAAAATTGCCAAAATGGCTGTGAAGCTTGATGAAGCTCATCGAGAACTTTCAAATGCTATTGTGGTATTTGCTATCCCCATTAAACTTCTAAAATTTCCTTCCTACGGCACACCTACCTCCATCCAAGTAATTATATGCATATACATATATGAATGTGTGTGTGTGAATTGTGTATGTGTCTCCTGGTAGAATAATGTATGGCTTTAAAACAGCACATATACTTCTCAGGATCTCTCTGTAATTCATTCTCAATCATTCGCATGAACATAGTCATGAAAACTTACATATTTGTTCAATTTTCGACTTTTGTAAATGAAACATTTTGGAGTTCCCTCATGCTTTTAGTAATCAGTTTATTATTGGTTCCAATTTCTCTGATTTTCCTCAGAGGCTAAATGTATGTGATTGTTCTATGTTAATCGTTATGGCTGGTTTTGTCTAACTGAATATTTGCTTCATCAGGTTGCCCAAGCAACATCCAATCAGATGTCCAAGCGTGATCCTTTGAGACCATACATGGATGTTATTGATAATATGTTAGCTCAAATGGTATTTCTTGTGTTTGTTCATAAACATTTCTATTCACAAGGTTCTCTTTTATGGAGTGCCGCATGACTTTGTATGTCTGCTTGCTATCCAGTTTAGGGAAGACCCATCCTTTAAGCCACAAGGTGGTCAGCTGGGAGAAAATGATATGGACTATGATTCAGATGAGAAATCGATGGCATCACTCAGGCGCCATCTTCGGCTAGCTCGAGAAGAGTATTATCGATACAAAAGGTATGTTCTGATCTTAGACTTTAAGTTTATTATCAGTACAGAACATTTTCTTGGTTCTAAGTTGTACATCTTCAAACTGTTTTGAATATTCTTGGAAAGTGATTATATTCATCGTCCTCTCTTTTTTGTAAACTTTAGCTGATCCCTTGTTGGCTTAATCCCAAGAATTGAATAGGGTGCATAGAGACTTGAATCTAGCGGTGTATTTTGGGCATTTGCTTTTTTGCATCTGAAACATGGCTCATTTTGTAGTGAGTACATGACTTATGTCACAGAGGCCCTTCAGCTTGAAGATACAATAAAAAATTACGAGCTTCGCAGTTCGACTGGATGGTCTTCTTCTAACCTTGTGTCTTCTTTCATTCCAGTTTTTTGATGTTCTAGCTATGTTCCCTCAACCATTAATGCTTGCATATGATGTCATTTCAGGATATATGTTTCAAGTTTCAGACCTGCTCGCTCAGGGAAAATGGGAACACTCTTAGATAAAATAGGTAACTAGTGCATTGTTTCATGATTTGTTGCCTTTGTTTGGTTTTGGAAAGACCCAAAAACTTTGTTCTTTGTCTTTTCTTTTTTCAATTTTATCTGGAAAGGATTTATTGGTGTTGTCATTTGAATTGATACTATAAATTCTCCGCTTGGTCTGTCTATATTGTTTTCGACTGTGTTATGATAGAAAACATTTTTTTATGGTTCTTGGAAGTGGGCAAGACCCTTAAGGGATGGATATAACGACTGTTGTATCCACGAGGAAAACATGTTTTATAAAAGTTCTTAAACTGCAATGCTTGAATGAAATAGTGTTCTTTTGCAGAATTTATTTGGCTATGCATCCTAAAGAAACAAATAAAGAAGGCCTTGGCTATTATACTTGGCATCATGTCCGCAGCGGTCCTTTTAGCCGAAGCTACTCTTTTACCCAGAGGAGTTGACCTGTCTGTTTTCTCTATCCTTATAAATTCAGTAAAGAAGCAGGAGGTACTTGTGCAGGTAAAAAAGTTTTGCATTTTTCCCAAGTAAAGATTTGAATCTTGTAATTTCATAGAGATGTAGGAAACTTGGTTATATTTTCAGATTGTGCTAGAAATTGGTCTTTTAAAATGAATTTGTCAACTTCAAAAAATTGCCTCACCGATGCATGGAGTTGGTAATTGGTAACAATTGCCATTGGCATCATATCTACGTTTTATATGTCCTTATATAACTTGTTCTCTTCTGCACTATCCTCTTCTTGCCCTAACTTTCTGGTGATTATTTTTTCTTCCAGGTCTTTGCTTTTGTACCTCTGATGTATATGTGCATCTGCACATATTATTCCTTATTCAAGATTGGAATGTTAATGTTTTATTCATTAACACCATGGCAGACTAGCCCAGTCAGCTTGCTCATGATATGCTCGTAAGTTGTTCCTTGGAGATCTTTTTTTTCTTTTACTTTATTTTTGTCTTTTGAAATTGAATTTACCCATTAACATCTCCACTAGGATGGTTGCTCGGTATGCTCCTCCAATTTCTTACAACTTTCTCAATCTCATTAGCCTTGGTGGTAAAGAAACCATATTTGAAAAGGTAATTCTCCTATAGCATTCACTGGCTAGCTGTATGTCCAGTGACTCCAATGCTTGCAGAAACTTGAGAAGAAAGATGAGAAAAATGTGGTTTGCCCTCTTGATTGCAAGACTGGCATTTTACATATGATCTGTAATGGATAAAGTAATTGGACTGAAGCTGCAATTAAATTATCTTTATTTTTTTTCAAAATGTTAAAAACCTTATTGGTTTCCTGGCAACAGAGAGGTAATAAAAGGGAAAAACCATGGCTTTTAGTCACTTAACTTCATGGGTGGACACTGATTCTTTAATCTTTGGAACTTCTATAAAGAGAACAAGACACTTATTTATAAACGTCAGTTTCCAAATTTTGCTGGCACACTATATATTTCACTGTATCATATTTGGTCCTACTTTTATGCTTATTTTTTATTTTTACCTTCTCATTGCAGCGGATGGGGAACATTGATGACGCTGTCCCTTTCTTTGGAGAAGGGTTCAACCATATTTATCCACTTATCATGGTTGTATACACGTTGTTAGTTGCTAGCAATTTCTTTGATCGTGTAGTTGGATTCTTTGGGAACTGGAAGAGATTGAGATTTCAAACTGAGGCAGATGATATGGATGGGTTTGATCCCTCAGGATTAATTATCCTGCAAAAAGGTAAGGATGCCAATACTTGATTCTCAATCAAAATGCTGTCTTTCGGTATTCCCTTTGAATGCTAAATAAATACTCTACCATTCCTAAATTACTCAGTTGGAAATGCAATATAAGACAGTTGCCATTCACATGAGGACCTATTATTTCTATTTATTGATTGTGCCTTTTCTGTTTATGTGACACATTATGGCAGCAAAACATTTAGAGAGAAAAACAAATACTACTGCTATGAATCCGGTAATAACAAAAAATGAAGTATATGGTAAAATAGTAGCATTGATTTATGAATTCTGCAAATATCTGCTTTTTATCTTGGTTTAAATTCCTTGTTAAGAATTATTCAGACATATGATCAGGATATAATAAGTTGCCTCTTTACAGAGCGGTCTTGGCTTGAACAAGGATGCAAGGTTGGCGAACAAGTTATCCCATTAGCAAGGAATTTCAATGGCACTGATATCGAGTCTGGCAATAATATGACCGTACGTAACCCTTCTAAAATAAGAAGGGGTTGAATTACTTTTTTGCATTGCTACTAATAAATGTTCCTTGGAATTGGACCTATAGTGGACTGATGTTCGGTTTCTAACTTGACTTGAACTGCTCAGGATCGTAGGGTCGTTGAAATGAAGGCAGCAACCACTTTACCCACCACTGATGTGAAGGGATCTCCATCAATACCTTCGAAAGAAGAGACCCGCAAATATGGCACAAGCAGAGAAGCCATCAGCAACAAGTATGCTGCCATGAGAGAACAGAGTCGTGATGTATCAAATCCTAGATCGGTGGAGAATAACGTAATCTCAGAATCTTATTCTGGGAGTCGGAAAGGAGCACCATCTTCTGGATTGGCCTCAACTTGGCGATCAATGAAATCTGGGTTTCAAAACTTTAAAGCAAACATGGAGGCCAAAAAGTTCCGCCCCCTAAGCCAAAACCAGGAATCCAAACTCGCCATCCCACGTTTGAACTCATCTGATTCAGAGTCCCTAGATGAGATATTCCAGAGATTGAAACGGCCATCAGTGGACCATAGCGACGAGGATGAACACGAGAATGAATCAGAAATGAAGGCCACTAGTTCTACAAGATGATAGTAAATTCATAGGGAGAAATCCAGTTGGATATTCATGCTGTATTTTTTGACTCGGCACACTTGAATTGTCAACGGTTGAAAACTTCAAACAAATACAAAGACGAGGGAGTCAGCGGCTGAAGCCCTGTTAAACGACGGTCTTCATCGAGCATGCACAATTATAAAGAAAATAGAAAATAGATTTAATAAATATTGATGTAATCTTGTATGGTATAACGTTTAAATATAATTTATCTTCTGTGTATTTCATTAACTTTTTTACTTTGTCGAATGATATTTTCCGAAAATAGAAGAATTCAAATTCACAATCTTGTTGATTAAACTAAATGATTCAAACCTGTTAATCAAAACATGAATCCAAACCCAGAATCAAGAAACAAAGAAATAAACGAAACATGCACAATTTTATTCACTCCATTCATTTCATTGAATCTGAACCCCTACAAAATCCTTTCACTCATATTCTCATACTGCTCGAATGCATCACAACATCCATCTCCTTCCCTTTCAAACGAAGCAGCTTCGACCAAAACCCTCTCCTTTCCTTACTCTTCTTCTTCCAATTCTGAACATCTTCATCATCCGCCTTTCTTCGAACAAAAGCAATCGACCTACTCTTCTTCAACCCATCACCCTTCCCCATGAAAGACAACGATCCGACGACTCCCATCACTTCGGAACCGTTCCGCCGATGCAAAACACGACGTCGGGCTGGTGACGCTGTGTTCGAAGCATAATAAGGAGCGGCTCTTGAAGCTTCGATATAGGAAGTGGAACAAAGACGAGACAACCTTTCTCTTAGACATGAAGGGCAAACCCCTTGATTTTGCCGCTGAGATGGGTGAATCTTGCACTCTGATTTAGAGAACCCCATAACCACAATTCTCTTCTGTTTTTTTGGATTAATTCTTCTTCTTTTTCTTTATGTTTTTTTGGCTTGATTTCGTGTTGTATATATAGAGAAGAGACAACTTGGGAGAAAACAAATCCCAATGAAGGTTCCTCGTACGCAGCAAACAACTTCTGCGTTACTGGTAAGTGTGGTAGAATAGATCAACGTCAAGTTCATCACCGTTGGATCATGGTAAAGGCAGATGACAATGTGGAGAGCAGACGGTGAGTTTAGTTTTCTTTCTTTTCCCCCACGTGTAATGCTGGCCAAAATGTTTAAACTTTGAAAATGGGGTCCCCATCTATCTCGGCTGATTACGTGAGACTGGGGAACACGTATTTTGCTTTAGAAAATAAATATGGCGAATAGATTTTCCATGTATTTATTGTTTTATTTTGATAAATATAAAGAAAAAATCTCACGTGGGGACCGACTTTGAAATTTGTGGTTCTGACTTCTGAGTAGAGAATAGAGATAACTCAATAATAATAAAAATAATAGTGTTGTTTCTTCGCAAGAGTTGAAGTTTGTTTTTTTTAATTGATTCACACGTGGAAAGAATGGAAAGGTCTCGGACCTGGGCGGCAGGGGTGGGGGAAAAATATCCGACCCGGTTGTCCCGATTTGACGACCCGAACTTAAAAATGTCGAGTAATTTTTAGAAAAAAATTACACAATTCGACAAATTTTTCAGGACACGAGCCGGAGGTTTTTCCCTTACTGGGTACCCGACCCGATAAAATTTAATATATATTTTTTATATTTAAAATTATATTTTTAATATTTTTACTCTAAAATTAAGTTTAAATCGCTAAATTTTTTCTATGTTTATATTATATTCTTTTAAGTTTAATTTTTTAAAAATATTTTTGTATTTAACATGTGATTTTTTTTTAAATTTAGAATTAAAAAAAACAAAAAACGAGTACCCAAATATGATGGGCCGGGACACTGGCCGCTTAATGAAGTACCTGGATGAACGAGGTAACCAGATATAATGGATCAGGACACATGTCGCTTAATGAAGTACCCGGATGAACCGGATACCCGACAATGCCCACCCCTATGTGGGCGGAGGCTGAAAACTGGAAAGTCCCTTCACCGGTAGGGGTGGACATTGTCGGGTACCCGGTTCATCTGGGTACCTCATTAAGTGGCATGTGTCTCGGCCCATTATATCCAGGTACCCGTAAAATTCGGGTAATCGGGTACCGGGTATCCGATTCTTATTTTTATTTTATTTTTAAAATTAAAAATAATGACATGTTAAACATAAAAATATTTTTAAAAAATTAAACTTAAAACTTAAAAGAAATATAATACAAACATAGAAAAAATGTAGCTTAATTTTAGAGTGAAAATATTAAGAAACATAAAATAAAAAAATAATTTTAAATAAAAAAATATATTAAATTTTATCAGGTCAGGTCGGGTACTCGGTAAGGGGTAACTTTCGACCCGTGTCCTGAAAAATTTGTTGGGTTGGGTACCCGGTCGGGTAGTTTTTTTTCAGAATTACTCGGTATTTTAGTCTCGGGTCGTTGAATTTTCGAGTCGGGTCAATCGAGTCGGGTATTTTTGCCACCCCTACTCACCGGTCACCATTCACCAAGATTGCATAATTTATGGTTGGGCTTACTCTTACACTTGGGGCTTGCTTTTAGCCTGTCTAATTGGACCATGTTTTCATTGCTACACAGGCCTGGACGACTAATGTTTGGGATTCTACTCCACCATTGTAGTTTTTTTAACTAAACCCTAAATTTTATTAGAAGAACAAAAAAAAGAGCAAATAGTACACAATATGATATACATATAATTTTGAAACAGTAACCAAGAAAACTCACGTAAACAAAAACTTAAAACTCTGAAATCTCAATAGCACAAAATTTAAATAAAAAATGATATCTCTTTCTGTGAATTCTTCTCATCGTATATAAAATTTAATACCATGACTTAATTTTAGAATACTTACTTAAAAGAGTTGAAATCACATAATTATCTGCGAATATTAATAGAGATGGAAAACTTTTTTTAACTGAAAGACTCCAACAATCGTGTAAAACATTTTGCCGCTAGCTCCGACTATATTTAAACAAAATATATCATTAGGGACAGAGGTGGGATTTTGGGTTGGAGGGTAAAACATATATATTTAAAAGTGTGCAGAGAAAAACATGAAACTAGAGGTGATTTTATCAAAGCTTTCCAACACCACATGCTAAAATTCTTATCCGGATAGAGTAACAAAAAATGGACTCGAGATTCAACAGCAAATCCCGTGGCGGCAGACAAAGGCTTAAGTTCAACCCAATCGTCCCTTTCCACAGTTGAAAGGCTCGAAAACGATAGGCAGCATCAGAATTGTTGAGCAAGGGCCCATCTTCATAACTCCCTCCCTTGGCTACTACCAAAGGCCATGTCAAGAAAACCCTTTTATGGCCAAAAATAAATTCAAAGAGGATCGAATCACTCCATCTATACTCATTAATAGGGTAGCTCCTTTGTCCTATCACCTACGCAATCCAAATTACACAAGCTGTGCACCCCCGACTCTACGTTTAATGCTCACTCTTTCCTTGTATCTTGTGTGGGAGCTTTCACCTTTATGATCTATCATCAAACCCCATCTGTCATCCGGGACGAGACGAGAGAGTTAAATTACAAGCGGGGATTCAAATAACAGTCTGTCATCGTATTTTAATTCAAGACACAATGACTACAATAGCATCTATTATGTTTCTAATGTGATCCTAATATAAGCTATAATACCACACGTTTTGTTAATCATCTTGAAGAGATCAGGTCATATATAAATTGTCCTAGAACGAATGAATTTGGGTGAAACCAAGAAGAGGGGTTAATTGGAAAAGGCAGAGTTGAATGAATGATTTGAACCCCAGAATCCAAACAAGGTGGCACGGAAGTCTAGGGCCTTAGATGCTTCTGGGGATCTGTGTATTTAAGAAATTGAGGGGTAACAGTTTACGTGTGTTTTTGTGTTTTTATCTGAAAAACTAGCACAGTGGAACCAGAGACTGAAACTGAGACCCAGACAGACACAAACGACAAAGTTGTAGGCCCCATCTACAGCTTTCTGACATAGTAGGAGGTATGGGCCTCTGTTCCCCCACCCACCCTATACACTTCCGATTCTCTTCCTTCTTAGTAGGCTGTTTGTTCTTTGGGTGAGTAGAAGTTGAAAAGAATAAATATTCAGTTTAATAACTTCAAATTTTCACAAATATACAATATAGATTACGCAACAATGATAAAACTACAAGAAATCTTAATTTCTGAAAATGGAACATGAATAAATATTTAAATACTAATATTTTGAATGGAAAATATACGGTATTATATTCTAACAAGCTTATCCTTCAAAATTCAAAACAATACAAAGTAAACTTTATTAATTTATTTTATTTTTATTTAGAAATTAGAATTGTATTGTTTGATGTGACGCGAGATATCTGCCATGTGTGGTGGTGGAGGGCACCAACCATGTGAGAGCTTTTTGTCCATCTCTCTCACGCGCCTCTCTTTTAGACTCTTCCTTTACTTATCAACTCTTTGCCTGATATGAACGTTGCATTATGTAAATTCTAAAATTAGTCATGTTTTCGATTTTTTGTTCCATGCATAAATATTAAAATCCATGTAAATTTAATTATAATGTGTATTTTATAAAAGAAGATGATAAATTATTTAAAATCTTATTACAAATTAAACTCAACAAATATTCCAGTAAAAGAGCGGATAATGCTTATTTTAAAAGACATGAGTTCAATTTATTTTATTTATAAGGTGTATAGACATTGTTTTGTAATATGGGATGCAGTTCACGCGCTGCCTCAATGCGGTAGAGTTGCAATTGTCGAGGCCAAGAGGGCATTTTCAGCTGTAGCAATCGATGGGCCCATTTATCCGGGCTCTTTGGGTCTTGAGGGCCCACAATTGACTCTCCCTGCTTTCGTGGGCTCCACCTGAATGCAACCTTTTCTGAATAAAGTTTAATAAAATATACATTTTCTGGATTCAGATATTTTATTCATTATTTGTATTGAATTTTGAGTAAATCTGAAGTTTTTTTTCTTCCATATACATCGAGAAGCAACTTCCAGTGTTTTGTCTAATTATAAATTATATCCCTTCTCTTTGGAAAAAAAAAAGAAAAAATAGCCCTCTTACTTTAATTTATCGAAACATAGCTTTCGTATTTTATGAAAACTATGAAATTAGTTTTATTAACACGGTTACGGCTTGACGTTAAATTGGTGACCAAAAATTAAAAAATGGGATACAAAAAACTAACAAAAAATCAAGAATTCGTTCGTTTATATACGACACATCAGCAAAAATCAATAATTTAAGTTTATATTTTTTTTGAACAAAGAAAAGAGACTGCTCCTAGTAGGAATTAATCTGAGAACCTAAGGAGAAAGGGGTAAGGAGTGCTATGCTGTATTTAAAAGTTAAAACTCAAGACTTAAGGAAATGAAATAAGCAAGTGAGAAAGTTCTGACCACCTGATCAACATTGTTTTCTCAAAAATTAAACCAACTTCTCAATTTTATTTCCTATTTTCTGAAAATTTTTAAAATGTTTGGTACATGAAATATTTTTGTAATAATAAAAATAAAAAAATTATTTGATTTTCTATTTTTATTATGATAGAAATGTGATCAAGAACACAAAGAAAAATATTACATTAACATGGATTCAATTGGGTCAGGCATTTAAAATATAAAAATTGTTGGGAAAATATATTGTATTTCGCGATTATATAGATTTGATCTCTGATAAATTTATTAAGTTAAAAACTCTTAGGTAGGTTTGGTTTTTAAAAATATTTTTTAATTTTGTTTTTCATTTTTGGAAAATAACTTTTATTTTCAGTTTTTAAAATATTAGATAACATGTCTGGTTAGTACTTAGTAGGGATGAAAATTTATTTTCAAAAATGAAAAAAGTGAAATTGTATCAGTATCTAGCTTTTCGAAATAGAATGAAAATTTTAAATAATTAAAATAAAATATAATTAGAAAAATCTAATAATAATAAATAAAAATTTGAGTAAATAAATCAAAGTTTTAAAAAATGACATTAGAAGGATTCGAACTTAAGTTAATTTCAAAATTGAAACAATATATTATTTTTATATTTTCACTTTCCTAAAGAATTTTCAATGAAAATGATGTTAACATCTTTTTTATGTTTTCAAATTTCACTTATTTTTGTTTTATTTTCTAATTTTACAATTTTCACATTTTTATTTTTTAACCTAATTTTTTCACTTCCGTATTTTATATTTTCTAAGAAACTAGAAACGCAGGTGGTATTTGTTTCCGAAAGCAAAACACAATCTAACTTTTAAATTCCCTTGAAAAATTAAAAAAAAAGTACGAATATCAAATTTTGACAAATTAATTTTCAACACCCGTACCCAAATTTATGAAATGGGATACTACCATGATCCCTAAAGTTTTTAAAATTTGTGAACATGGTCTTTACACTTTCAAAGTACATTTAGAAAGTATATAATTTTAAAGAATTAAAAGTATTAATCTGTATTTTAAAAACATTTCATTTTTAAATTAAAAAATTATAAGAATTTAAATTTTTAAAATGACAAATTTTTTTAAAATATGAAAAATTACTTGTTTAAAAATTATACTCCATAAAATAAAATAAAACCAAAACTTACAAATACGTTTAGATTAAGAATTTTAAAATTTTGGATATCTTTAAAATGCATTTTGTTTGGATAAGTATTTTTAAAAAAGCTATTGAAATTTTATTAGTGTGGTCCATTCGGGAACATCCGATAATATTAGAATGATACAAAGAAGATTAGCATGATCCTTGCGCAAGAATAACATGCATAAATCGAGAATGATCCAAATTACAAAAATCATTAGTTTTTAAAAGTAATCCTGGAAGATGAACAATGATATTAAAAAAACTATGGATATCATTAGATTTATAAAGAAATATAAAAATATTTTGAAATTTAATTTTTCGTTTTTATCGGAGAAATGTATTTCAAATGAAAAATATAAAATTTTGGAACTCCACATCTTTATGTGGATTTTGAATACGAAATTTTTACTATCCAAATCCCCTTTTGAAATTCCTTTATAAATTTAAAATTAAAAAAAAAAACTAGGTAAAAATAAACTCCTCAAAATCCCTTGTCCATACACACCCTTAAAATTAATTTTATATAAATAAAAAACAATTACAAAACTAATATAACTTCAAAAGAATAATTACAAAACTAATTAAATTTCCAAAATTCTAATATTTTGAAACATAATATACTATTTTAAAAAAACTTAGTAATCACCTTTTTAAAAAACGTGGATAACTAAAATAACAAATAATGTACCTTAATATTTTAAATAAGCTTTTTAAAAACTTTAAAAACGAAATACTATCAATATAAGTTTAAAGTAAAGGGATCATATTGGAAATTTTGATAAACTTCATGGACTATTATGATATTACTTCATTTAATAAATTCGAGTGAACTCTCGCCTGAAAATCATGACTTGGAATGTTGTTTGGAAGTAATCTATCTCTCATTCATTTCAATATAAAAGAATTGAAAACTTTTTGATAATTTACATTTTGGTTTAGTAATTATCAGTATTAATTATATGTATCTTTTTTTAAGGTACAAATACTATGTACAAGTTCAATTATGAGTAATACATATCGAAATGGATTTCAGTCTATACCAACTATTTTAATTGAAGAACCGTATTAATTAACAGTTTAGGTTGCTACATGTATAATAGTATTTTTCTATTATTGTTTTTTGTTTGTAATATCTAATTAATAAATAAAGGGACTGACCAATGTGAAGATGGTTTTATCAACCGACATGGTAGAAGTGGTTCACATGTTTGGTTTGGTGTATGGGCATATCAAGTTGGCATTTAATTCTTTTTTATTGAAAAAATAAATAACAAATTGATTAATCATTGGATTATTGTTATTTGAAAATTTAAACAAATCCAGGCCTTTTGTATGTTGGAAATGGTGAATGGAACAACCGGCACGATTAGCCATTTCAATCTCAGTTGGATCTTTTATAAATTAATATATATATATATATATATATATTTTATAAAAAACAATATATATATATATATGAGTAATTATTTCATGCACAAGCATACGTAGAATAAAGTTTCTATAAGTGCTTTGATTTTAGGGTTTAGAGACTCCATTTAGGATTTAGAATTTAGGAGTTTAAGTATAGTAATTTTGAATTTAGAGACTGTTGATAGAATTTCTGGTTTGCACAAACGGTTGCGAAAACTTTGTTTGCACAAGCGCCTTGGTTTGAGGATTTAGGCACTCCATTTAAGATTTCGAATTTAAGGGTTTAAGTGTCATAGTTTTGAATTTAGTGGTTGTTGATAGAATTTAGGTTAGTGTTAAAAAGTAGGGTCTATAGGTTAAAACCTAAATCTCTAATCATATTACCTAAAACCTAAACCTTGTCGATAAACTCTAAATTTTAACCATAAACTCTAAACGTTAAACCCTAATCTGAAGTATTTGTAGAAACAAAAAAAAAATTATCGCTTGTGTACGAGAGAGAGAAAATTTAATCCTAGATGAACAAATCTAATCCAACCAGCACCTGAGTTGTTTATCAAGTGAAGCACAACTATGACAAGGCTTAGTGTACTGTGGTATAGGCATTCAAATCCGGGTATTTGGGTACTCGGATCGTCGAGTAGTTCTATAGCTGGCTCATGTCTCGGTTTGGGTGTTGCGGGTATCCGGAAAATTGAGTATTTGGGTATTTGATATAAAAATATATATTTTTAAATATAAAAATATTTGATTAGTTTAATATAAAAATATATAAAAAAATATTTATTAGTTTAGTTTAAAAATATGTATTTATTAAATATGAAATATATATAAAAAAGATTTTTTATTAGTTTAATATAAATATATATATATTGAATATAAAATATATTAATTTCAAGGGTAAACTACCTGAAATACCACTCAACTTTAATGTGTGACTCTAACATGCTACTGAACTAAAATTCGATACTATAATACCATTGAACTTCACTGTGTGATTCAAAGTTAGCACTCCACCGTTACTCCCATTACGAAATTCTGGCGTGGACTCTAACTTCCGTTACAGGGATGACGTGGGCGATAAAAAAATAATATTTTTTCCAGATATGATCCACCTCATTATATTTTATGTTTTATTTTTACTATAAAATGTCTTTTGGCTGAAAACAAAACCCTAATTTCCTATTTTCTATTTCCCAGCATAGATTTTGAAGTTGATCCAAATCTATGGAGGTAGAATGGCAAAGATCAAGTGAACGCAGGGTTGAAGTAGAAGAACCCATTTTAATTCCGGTGTGTGGATGCAGATATCCGGCAAAGCTGACTACATCGTGGTCTAATGCCAGCCCTGGAAGGAGATTCTTTGGCTGCAAAAATTACGGGAGTTTTCTTCATAAACATTGTAGATTTTTTTGTTGATTTGATCCTCCAATGAGCCCACGTGCAAGAGTTGTTCTCGTCGGACTGCTAAACAAAATCAAGACGAATAATATCCAAAGAAAGAATGAGAGATTTGTTTGGATTTTTGTTTTGATTGTCAGTATTGTACTACTGTGGTACTTAATGCACTAAGAGGAGTGGAGATGTTTATTAGTTATGTTTTGTTGGAAAGGATGAAGGGAATGAAAATGGTTACTTTTAAATTTATGGTGTTTTTTTAGTTATGTTTGGTGTTGTTCTACTGTATTAAGCATGTTTACTGGTTATGTCTTGTTGAGAATGAAATGAAAATGTTTTGTTTTACTGTGTTAAGGATGTTGTACTACTATGTTTACTAGTTATGTTTTGGACTTAAGAAAATAAAAATGTTAAGTGTTGCTTAAGATAGTTGTGTTGATTGAATATATGAAAATCATAAAAAGAGACCAACAAAAAATCTGTATCTATTACAGAAAGAGACCAAATACAAGCATAAACATGTTCACAAAAAGTACACTACCAACACTGAAACATAAACATGTTCACAAAATATATTTTTATTAGAAATTTGTATCCATTACAAAACTGTGCAGATACAAGCATATGAAAATGTAAACAGAAAGAGACCAAATACAAGCATATGATTTTGCCAACAAAAAGTGACCAAAATAACTTGCCAACAAAAAGTGATAAACACATAAGCTTTTGACAAAAGCATATGAACTTGTCAACAAAAAGTGATAAACACATTAGCTTCCACTCCCAACCTATAGTCTTTGTCAGTTTTGAGCATGAGATTCTTGTGTTTCAGCTTGTGTTCCAGTCTGAGTTAAAGTACTTGATTGGCTGAAACTTTGACTACCAGAAGGCATCCATCTAACTGTCATGGGAACTGTTGTAGGACATGTTTGCTGCCTCAAGTTTTCAGATTCAAGGCCTGGAATAGGGATAAAAACAAATGGACTGTTTGCTGGTTGGTTGGTTGAAGTTGAAGGCCTAGTTTGGGTTGGCCTCCTAATCTGAAAAATGAAAAAACAGGTTAGATGCAGATTAATAAGTAATCAAATTAATTGATTTGTAAGATTAACATTACCTGTAATTTCGACACTCTACCAGAAGGAGGTCTCATTTGATTCCTAGCAACTAGTCTTGTTTTAGGGATAGGTATGTTGGCGCCAACTTCACCCTTGCAAGTTCTTTGATTGTGACTTGGTCTACGACACTTGGTACAATACATTTTCACACCTCTCTTAGTAAATCTACCACTAGTATTTGAGGTGGTTTCATCTGCTTCTCTCTTTCTTTTTGTCTTTGGCCTACTAGGAGGCCTTCTAAGCTTTGGTGGCAGTAATGGCTCACATGTAGTGTCAATCACCCATTGATTTGGACCTCTAATAGGTTTGATCAAATGACTATAAATTAGTTGCTGAGTTTCTTTCTTGTAGCAGCTATGAACAAAAGTTTCAGGTCTTTGATTTTCTCGTACCATACATGACACAGCATGTGAGCATGGGATTCCTAAAATTTATGAACAAATAAATAAGTAAAATATAGTAAAACGATTGAATTTAAAGTCTAATAAACACATACCTATGAGATCCCACTTTCTGCAAGTGCAGGAAAATTTTTTCAAATCAACAACATGTTGGTTGGATGGTCCACAAGACACTTGGTACATATGATCTCCAGCATGTGTTGGCCAACACCTATACAAATTTTATTTGTATTCAAACTAAACAATTACAACAAAAAACTTCCAATTAAAAACAGCTACATAGTTGAGTGGTATTACCTAGCAGAGTGATCAATTTCCAAATCAAGTTTTTTCTGAATTTTTGGGCATAAACTTCCAGTATATTTATCTGCAGCTTCCTTCTTCTGGGCCATTTTATGCATTAAGTCAATCCTAATCATCTCCATCATTGTTATGATAGGTTTATCTCGAGCATCTAGAATGAGCTAGTACCAAAAAACAAAAAAAAAATGTTAGTTACAATTAAAGTTGATATTTATAAAGTACATATTGTTATTGAATATTTACCTTATTGAAACACTCAGAATAATTATTGAGTACCATCTCAGATTTACAAAGTGTTTTAAAATGAGACTTAGACCATTAAGCAGGGTCCTTGTCTTTCAACCAATCAAAGGCACTTGGTGACAAATTTTCAAGTTCAACCATTACATCATCGAATTCTTTCTTATATGTACACTTAGTTGCTTTCCACAGTGCATCTTTCAAGTTCTTCCCTTCAAAACCAGCAACATTCTTGAAATTGGAATATAAGTGTCTCACATACTTTCTATGTTTAGAATGAGGAAAAAGTTCTAATAGTGCTTCAATCAGCCCCTGAATAATTGTAGTTGTTAGCATTAGATATGTTAAAAAAAAACAAAAAAGACAAAAGAGAAATGATAACAAAAGGATTACCTTCTGCTTGTCTGACACAATGGTAAGAATTTGTCATCTCTAAATCAGTGATCAAAAGAGACAAAAACCACATCCAAGATGATTCATTTTCAGACTCAACAACAGCCCAACAAATTGGATAAAGGCTATCATTACCATCTACACCAACTGCTGCCAACAAGTGCCCTCCATAGTAGTTCTTAATGTGGCACCCATCAAGGCATATTATAGGTCTACAGCCTGCTTTGAAACCTTCTTTGCAAGCTTGTAAACATATATACATTCTTTGGAACAATCTATTGTCTAGTTGAAGGATTGTGGTGCTTCCAGGATTAGAAGTTCTAATTTCACCAAGATAATCATATATCTTTGAATATTGAGCTTTGTAATTTCCAAGAACTATTTCTAGTGCTAAGTTTTTAGCTCTCAAGCATTTACTCAAAGATACCTGATAAGAATGTCTTTCTTGTACATCTTGGCGTAGAGATCTAATTAAAAAGGTAGGATCAGCCTTCCATTGTTCCAAATATTTTTTAGCCAACAACTTGTAAGTAACATTTTTATTTCTAAAATCTTTGAGACAGTTATGCTCTTCAATATAAGACTTAATCTGCCATGTGTTGTTCATAGGATCTTTAGGGTCAACCTTTGATGCCCAAATATACCAAGGACAATTTTCCTTGCAAATTACATGTATCCTACCTTTATCAACCCTTTTGAATTTGATATCATGTTTGCTCTTAATCCCATACTCCCTTATAGCTTTTTTCAGAATCTCTTTATCACTAAATTTCATCCCCTTCTTAAATCTCGGATTTTCCATATCCACCTCAGCATTAAATACAGAATATTTGGGGTGTTTCTTTCGATCATCTTCATCAGATTCATTTGCACTAACACTATGCAATGAATCTGATCCATCACTAACATATCCATTCAAATGTGTCTCATTACCAAACTCCAAATCCATCAGATCCACCTCTTCTTTCCTAGCTTCATCATTTATGGCATCATCACTATTTTCATATCCACTACCACCATCAGTTTGTTCAATCTCATCCTCTACATAATCATCATTCTCTTCTACATCATCATCTCCAGTCTCTTCTACAACATCATCTTCATTCTCTTCTACAACATTATCCTCTACATAATCATCATCCTCTTCTACATCATCATCTCTAATCTCTTCTACAACATCATCTTCATTCTCTTCTACAACATTATCTTTTTCAATTTTCATGTTTTTATTACTAACAGCACCTAGGTTATCAATTTCAGCAGTTTCTCCAACTGTTTCTTCTAAGTACACATGCAATTGTTTTAGTGTAAGCATAGTCTGTAACATGCTAATGACATCAGAATTAGTTCTTAATGGTTTAACACTTACTTTCACAGTAGGTTGTTTCCAATACAGACTACACATGCCATTATACCCTAACTCTGCAACAATATCATATATTTCTAGCATAGACATGCTATCCACATGGCACATATCAAAGAAGCTTATCTTCTTACCAGTGTACTTTAGCTTTGGAGAATTTACCATGAATCCACCATGATGCACAACAAGTGTAAAGTATTCTGATGAAGCATCTGTCAAAAAGTAAAAAATTACTGAATTTCAACTTAAAAAATTGCACCAGTCAAACAATTCGAGTGATCCCCAAATATAATAGTGGTCCCCAAACAACAGAACCCTAAAAATTGCACAACAATACCCACGTGAATAACACATTGACTCAACAACCAATATCACAACATAACAAAATGCACAATTTTTTTAACATATTAACTCAGCAACTATCATCCAAGTGGTCCCCAAACAACAGAATTATTGTTACTTTTTTATCATCCAAGTGATTCCAAAGTGAATCACACCCACCTCTATTTAATAAAATAGTAATAACAATTGAAAATCATAACCCAAAAAATTGAATAGAAACAAATATTGAATGCAAACAAAAACTATACACTAAAAGGACAAAACATTAAACCCAAAATTTGAATACAAACAAAATACATAAAACTCATAGAAACATTAAATATATATGAGATTATAAATTTTGAATACATACCATATCTTACGGTTCGGCTTCCTTCAACTCTTAACACACGTTTTTCCATTTGATTTCTTTCTAACAATCGATCACTACAATCTTCTTTTAGAGAAAACCCAGAGAAACCCACTTGAATAATCAATAATAATTCATGGAAAACCCACTGAAAACCCACTGATTTTTTCCCCGTCTAATTTCAGAGTGATTTCTGAAGTTTGAAATTTCATTAACCTAATTTTGAGGAGATAAAGAGTCTTTAACAAAACTACGTCGTTTTACAATAAAAATAAAACATAAAATATAATGAGGTGGATCATATATGGAAAAAGATATTATTTTTTTATCGCCCACGTCATCCCTGTAACGGGAGTTAGAGTCCACGTCAGAATTCCGTAATTGGAGTAACGGTGGAGTGCTAACTTTGAATCACACAGTGAAGTTCAATGGTATTATAGTATCGAATTTTAGTTCAGTGGCATATTAGAGTCACACATTAAAGTTGAGTGGTATTTCAGGTAGTTTACCTTAATTTCAAATATATTCGGGTAGCTGAAATTTTTTAATTTTGTGATCCGAGCTCGACCTGAGAAATGGCGGGCCGATTACTTGTTTAAGCTTAATTTGGTTTTAAAAAAAATTGAAATTTATACTCCATAATTTAATAATAATTTTAAATATATTGTTATTATTTAATATTTTATAGAGGTTAGATAAAATGGGCACCATGTAGTTTTTTATGATGGTGTCTTCTACCTAAGAAGATTAACATGATTTATCCCTATCCACATATGACATATATAGCCTTGGATCTTGAAAATTGCGAAATTCGAAGCATTTAATTAATATATTTTTAATGTTAAAATTTCAGAAGAAACATGGGATAATCAGGCAGATGCATTTGTCCAACAACATGAATAGTTCAGTTGCTTTTAAGAACTTATACTCCATAAATAAGCAAAAACAATGGGTTAAAAGCTCAGCTGATTTTAAAATTAAAAAAAAAAAAACTTTTAAAAAACGAAAATGATAAGAAATTATTTAATGGCACAAGTTGATATTATTGCACTATTTCACATTAAAATATTCAACTGCCACTGTAATAAAAGTTAACACACATAAAATAAAAGGTGCTGTTGGAGTTGGAGATAAGATTAGTACATTACGATGAAAAAAAACAACACTAAGGGCGTATTTACCGTTTGGAAAATCACAGGATTTAGATATAACTATATATAATTATACAAATATAATATGTTTAATCAATCGTTATGATTTATAAATTTTATCGAATTGAGTGTAAGTAGAGAACTTTGAAATACACTTTTGAATTCTTAGGGGGGAGTGAGAGAATTAAGTGTAATTATGTGTTCAATTACACAATTTTGCGTTTATAATTAATATTATTTTAAATTTGTAAACATATTTAAATTTATAATTATAATTTATACTATTAAACATGACATGTGAAAAACAGATATAATTACATTTTGTCAACAAAAATAATTAAAGAATTAAAATTCTTTGTAATTACACTCACGCACAATTACTATGATAATGATTGTATTTTCATACAATTACAATGTAGTATACAAATGTGCCACAAATATATCAACAAGGCACCAATGCACATTGCACTCTTAAGGAGAGAACGTGAGTTCGAATTTTGAAGACGATATTGGTGGGAGGGGCAGCCACGCACCTCAAACATGGATCGTAAGATGGACATATATATTACCCAAAAAATGTCTCAAATATTATTTTTTTATAACAATATACTACAAATAATTATGTTGACCATTTTTAGCATTTTTAATATAGTTTTATGGTAATATCTATTATATTTTTAGTCCTTTATAAAACTCATACATATATACATACATATTTAAATTTTCTAGGTAAAACATCATCCTCTCTACCTCTAAAATCACTCTTTCAGTTTTAATCAACTTTTATTAATAATTTTTTTTATGACTGGTTCCACCATGTTTATGAGATATAATTCTTAAAATTTTATATAGACCTTCACTAGTATCCAACATTTATACGCAATAAAAATCCTGAATTAATCGACAGAATTTTAGTAAAAAAAATATAGTGTAGTAACATTTTTTTCTTTTTACATTAAACAAATTATGCTTCCCTTAAATATAAGATCTTCCCACACATAATTATTTTTCATTAAAATACATATATTCACCCAACTAGGAATGTTTATGGTCGGTTAATCGTACTGTTTAGTCTAAACGGCCGGTTAACTGTTATAGCAATTATTTAATTTAGTTAATTATAACTTAGCCGTTAAGATCGGTTAATCACTATTGGTTAACCGTTTAAATACGGTTAGCCGACAGTTCGGTTACAAGTTAACATGTACCCAATTATAATTTTATCATATTTTCACTACTTCGTTCGAGAATAATAAAACTATATATTTTATGAATATTATATTAAAATATTCACAAAAAATTCTAAATGGAGATTTTAAACACTAAGCCCATAATTAAAAAAGTACATATATATAGTACAAAGTTTCAACACAACACAAAATATATAAAATTCATACTTAGTTTAAAATTCTAAGTTTTACCAGCGTTCAATACATAGCAATACACCATCAATTTTTTTTAAATCTTTAACTAACATAAAACAAACATAAGATAAATAAAACTTCTATGAGTTAGTATCACAAGTCACAAAAGTTAACTCTATGACCAAATCACCCAAGGTCTTCACCGACTTTCTCCAAAACAAAATATGACTCATCAAAGTTTAATTACTATTAATCTATAGGTTAACCATTTATCAAAATTCGTAACCGTAACCATAACCATTAACCATCTTTTTAGCAGTTCGATTAACTGAAATCGTTTAACTTTAACAATTCAATTAATTAACCTGTAAAACATAACGATTATACCAATTAACGGTTACAATTCATGATTACAACTAATTATGCACACTCCTACACCCAATTGTCTACTTCCTTTAAACATAAAATATATATTTTTTTTCAATCATATGATTTTTTTTAAAGGGAGTGGAAAGGAAGTGTCCAAAGATTCCCCCCACATAAATGTTATAAATATATTTAATTACATTTATTTTGGTAAAATAATTAAATGTGGTATTTAAGTCTCAACACTCAATAATCACGCTCTCGTTTAAGGAAAATAAATTAATAAAGAAATTAGAGCTTTAAGTTAATATTTCATAGCGGCTAAAGCCGGGTGTGAGTTTAGAGAATTATTAAACTAGAAATTGCTAAGATGGTACGACTATGACATCTTGGATGGAGACATTAGTGTTTCTTTATCTAACCTAATCTTTATTAAAATCAAATTAAATATTTTTTATTAATAATATTTTATTTTCTGTGTATAGCTTTTTCAAAGTAATGTCCCCGCCAAGCTCACAAACTTAATAATAAGTTTGATTGAGAGAGCCTTCATTTTTTAATTTATAAATTAAAGAATCTTATTAATACTAAACAAAACTCTTCCCCGACCTTTTTTTTCAATCTTTTAACATCTTCAAATATATAATCTAAAAAACTGGGAAATTTAGGTATACATAATTATATTATAAATTTGAATCTATTCTTACCTCTATTAAATAATTATTCAAGTAGAGATTCACTAATCGATCGAATAATCAAAGGTAAAAAAGTAATATTAGATTCGAACGACAACATCGAAAGACAATCATCATTAACATCTTTGACGTTAATATCATACGACATCCCACGTAAATTTAAATCTTATTAATTATCTTGAAAATATAATATTTATTTATTTAATAAAAAAAATAACCATCCAAGTCAGGTTAATAAATAACACTTCATTCTTTTTTGGTTTCAATTTCAAACAAATGTTTCGTCCCTTGTAACCATAGTGGCGGCAGCAAAAATAATATAAACATTATAAAGCTGAATTTATTTATTTATAATCATAAATTACTGAGCAAAGTAAAATAATAACATACTTGGGATCTTCTGGTGAATGTCGTTCTGATAACAAAGAATATGCTCACAACTTTATTTATTTATATTTATAATATTTTAATTAGTAGTTTAATTAAATTTCTATAAAGGAGTTCATGCATTGGGCGCTGATTAAATTTTTTGTTTAATGACGATTACATATTAATAAATTTGATGGCTAAGGAACGTTACAAAAAGACATGACTATTTAAAATTCCTTACAAACTCTATTCGAATCATACAGGAAATTATACCCCAATTCACTACACAAACCCATAAAATACATCGCGCGATGCTATTAAAAAATAATATATATACATATGATTTATTTTAGTTGTCAATGTATATTCTTTTAAAAAAGTTATTATATTGATGAATTTTGAAAAACCACCCCTCCCAATTTTTTCTGCGGCGATTACAAAAAGTTTACAAATTCTTCATCTTCTTCGTTGATCTTCTTCTTCATCGGCAACGACCTTTGGTCGTTTTGTTGGTTTTGTATATTAATAACCTTCATCTTTGATGATGAATGTTTTATTTTTATGTTTTTTCTTGTTTTTCCTTGCTTTGCTAGTTTTATATCAAATTTGATTTCATGCCAGTTTTTTTGTCTGCTTTTATGGTAGTTCATTCGTCTGTCTTTATGGTTGTTTTAGTTTGTCTTTTGACAATATAGCGTTCGAGTGACGAATTTTTAGCGAGCGTTTTTCAGCGAAGGACGTCGAACTATAAATGCTTATGATTCCCTGTTGTGGTTGTGCCGATATGCCAATAACAAGTAGAAAAAATTTGTTGTCTTCATAGAGCACTCTGGTTAAAGGTATAGTTTCCTGGATTTCTTTCAGAAGTTGCTTCAAGTCCTTCTGAAAGTGATAAGTTTGTTTTTTAATGTCTTTCGTACCATTAGGTTTTATTGTATTTATCTTTATACATTGAATTTTCAATGCTTGGTGTGCTCCTTCGTAATCCTATCACTTTTAAATATAATCCAGTTTGTTTTAAAAAAAGTTATTATATTAAATATAATTCGGTTAATATTATTATTGATACAATATAAAAGAGGGCGTACCGACTTATAACAAAGAGATGCCTGAGTAATATACACATTGTATACACCGAATTTTAGAAAATATTATGAATATTAACTCACATAGTAAAATTTTAATTTGAATGAATTACATCTTATATAAAAGTCGAGTGTCTAACCAATGACGGATCTAAAAATTAAAAAATAGGATTTAAAATATTTTTTTCTCATATGAGTATGCAAAAATTAAATTTTTCTCTACATACTAAATAAAATTATTTTTTCTTAGAAAAATTACACTAAATTAAACACATTTTTTAAAGAAATTTTTAAAAAATAAAAATGAATATGCACCCGCCAGTGCTGAGTGCATCCGCCATTATGTCTTATAACAAATAGAATTAATGACACATTCCGAATTCAAATTTGTTAAATTAAACAGGCATGAACCTCACCTCTAACCTATTTATGTACCTATATAAAATTTCTATATTAAGCAGCTGCAAATTTAATAGTAATAAAATGTCAAATCAATAGAGATGGGATTTCTAAACTATGAAAAGAAATTCGAAAATACTAATTATGGAGGTGCATAGTTTGTTTATGATCGAAAATGACACTGCAAATGATGTCATTTCTTGTCTTCGAGATATTAATAAATTGGAGTTCGTGGCTTGGAGTGGCAACCTTCATAGTTGAAGTTTAATTATATATATTTTTTAAACCCTAAAATTTAAATTAAAACTATACAACATAAAATTTAAATTTGAAAGGGAGTTAAGAAACATAATCTGACATGGAGAAATACGAAATCCTGAATAATTTAGAAAGCAGTGGAGCCGGATTTATCAAAGTGGGCGCCTGCAGGCTGCAGTGAGAGCGGCGCACGAGGTTAACACAAAAGAGTGAAGGGAAGTTAGGAAAAAGCTGCGGCTAAGAGGAGATGCGTGTATTACGGGGATCCAATCATGCGCTGCTGCTTTAATCATCTTTTGTCTTTTACTCCCCTTTTAATGTTCCATTCATTTACTATTATATTCTTTTATAGCCCATAGGCATAAATTTTGTTCAAATTTCCAAAACTTATAATTTAATTTACTTTCTAATATGCTGGAAAACAATCGCAGTAAGTGTAAAATCATTCATTATAAGTATTTACTTAGAAAAATTAAATCTGATTTTAAAGTTTAAGGTATTCAAATTCTATATTTTTAGAAAAAAATCGAATAATTCATTTTTACATCCATTTGAATCATTGGATTAGTAAATTTTATCAACTGAGTTTCTTAATTGATGATTTTTATTTTTAATCATTAATATATTGACTTGACTGATAATTTATTGCTGTGGCAGTTAACATGTATGATGATATGATAAAAGGAATTTGATTGTTTTTATTCGATAATACTTTAATAATTATTTTAAGTTAATGGTGACGGCTTTGGCCGTTTACTGGCGGTGATTTTTTTTAATTCTTTCTTTGTTTCTTAATTTTTTTTTTTTGTTTTTTGTTTTTTATCGGCTATTTGGCTTGTTCTTCGTTTGATGTTATGGCATGTTCTTTGTCTGCCAATATGACATTTTGATATTGAAGACGTTTACAACATGGTGCATGCTATAATTGAATTTTGTTGTACAACATTGTGCGGGTTGATTGTTCGTGGAGTTACCCAAGACGTTTTCTCTTTTTTATTTGTTAGAGTAATTCAATGATCTGCGCTCTTCCAGTGAGCACTCCAAGATTTGACTATGCTGTTAGATTTAAAGAACATTGATGAAGATTTTACGAGAAGATTTGTGTTTTCTATTCACGTTTGCATATGCTTTATTTTTTAAGGTTTAATTTTGTATTTTAGGGTATGCTTATTTGTGTATTTCTTCTTATTCTATTAATGAAATCTCGTGTTTGGTTAAAAAATTGTTCAATCATCGGAGAAAACAATGATGGTCGGGTGGCCATAACTTTCTCACATGCTTCCTCCCTTTCCCTAGGTCTTGAGTTCTAAACCTAACATGAGCACTCCCTTCCCTAAGTCATGAGATTAGTTCCCAACATGAACAATCCCCCCTTCCTTTGTTAAAAAAATAGTTCAATTATCGAGCAAACACATTTGACAGGTTGATCAAGTTGTTCATCTTTACGAACATCATCTTCTTTTTCCTAGAGTCCCTTTTCTCGCCT
This sequence comes from Hibiscus tridactylites, assembly GCA_958450335.1. NCBI lineage: Eukaryota > Viridiplantae > Streptophyta > Magnoliopsida > Malvales > Malvaceae > Hibiscus > Hibiscus tridactylites. The sequence goes on along the minus strand of OY288272.1, from coordinate 7,062,379 downwards.
CCTCCAGGTGAGATTAGAATTAAATAAAATTTGCAAAAAATAAAAGATTTTATAATAATTAAATATTAAATTTATTATTATGTAACATTTAAATAGTTCAATGACTATTATATAACATTTACAAAGTTCAACCACCACTTGTAACAATATATATTGTTTTCATTGCCTAGCCAACAGGTCGTTCCATTAAGATTTTAGCATGTAAAATTTTCTAAATATTATCATTAAAAAATTATTTATCATTCTGACACCCATATAAAATTATTCTTTTATCCAACATCTATACAGTGAACTCGCCAGGTTAATTTAACGAGTTTTATTTTTTTAATGAAACTTACCATACTAACATGGTGAGTTTTATCAAAATAATTAACAAAAAAATGGAACTCGCCAGACTAGCCTGGCGAGTTCTTTTAAAAGATTTAGAAGTAGTGAAATTCGTCATGAATTCACCGTAAAGATGCTTGATTGAGAAGGAGTTTTGTATGAGTGTCAAAAAGAGAAATAATAAAATAGGGTCATATTTGAATAAATTCTCCCCTCTAAGGACCTCTAATAGTTTGTTGTTTATTTTGTAACAAAATTTAAATTTAAATATTTATTTTATAATTTTTTAAAATCTAATAACTAAAATAATTTTTTAAATAATTTAACCACCATTTATAAACTTTATCCTAAAATAAACAAATTTCATGTTTTCCCAAATTACAAACTATGCTACAGTGTTGGGTAAAAATCTCCTGCCCCTAACCATGCCTCCTCCTACAAATGCTTAAAAATTAAATCTTATCTCATAACTTTAATTTTCATATCCTAAACCCTAAAAAATACACCCTACCCCTAATTCCCTACACCCTAACCCTAAGCTCCAACTTTAATCCCCAAACCCCTAAACCCCAAACCCACTATTTTAAAGTGGGGACACAAATGAGGGCATACTTAGGAGCAGATGATTTTCATCCCTATAGTCTTACAGACCTCTCTTTAATTCAATATGAAATTCAATACTTTAAGCTGACAGGAAGTGGAACCCAAGAATTTGATGTTATAGAAACCGGAAACTCGACTGTTAGGGATTATATAATATATCCAAGCTATCAAACGGAAAGATAAATCTCTTAAATCTGGCTAAGCTTTTTCAACTTTCAAGGAAAAACTCAACCAATTTCAATTAAAAAAGAAAACCCACAAATCTTAAAGTCATACGTTATTATCGTTACTATTTTGCATAAAGAAAAGCCAAGGAAAATGATGATGGATGATTTTGTTTACTTTCCCCAATGGACTGCGGAATTCTTTTCCCATTTACAGCAGAAGAGCTAAAAAGAAAATTAAAAAAGAAGTTCAATTACGACCTAATCATTCCCGCACGCCCCCCAGATTTTGGTGTCACCATTTGCTTTAAGCCCTCTCTCGGCGGCTCTATCAATCCTTCGTGTTTCTTCTTAAATCTCCAAATTACCATTTTTTCCCATTTTACAAATCTCTTGGAGCTTCATTTAAGATACCCAACTTTGTGTTTTGCCTTATTTCCTTGCATTTTGTTACGTACACGTCGATCTCGTGGCTTCTCTTTCTTAGTTCCATTGTTCCGGGTAACACCATTGCAGACTCGGAGCTTGCTCATCGGAGAAGAAATTGCAAGCTTCATCTGCACTAAAGAAATTGTGCTCTTCCATCTTCACAAGATAAGTCGTTTTCGAGAACTGGAAACAGTTCATCGAGGACGATGAGTTGAAGTTGAATGATGAGGTTGTCGTTGGCGACATCAAAAGATGCTGGCTTTGTAGGACCCCGGACGAAGAAATGGCAGCGTTGTTGTTCTTGTTGTTGTTGTTGTTGTCGTCTTCGTTCAAGATAGCGCTCGAGTCACTATCCGATGACCCATCTTTCAATTCTGGCAAAAGGATGGCCTCAACTCCTCCATTGTTGCTGTGGTTGAACCTCTCATGGATCAGTTCGACCGGCTCCGATGAAGTAGCCAAAGAAGAAACCGGAGGCTGCTCACTTTGTTCCATTGTTGTTTCATCCGTTTCGGGCACAATCACCTCCTCTTTCACCGGAAGATTGCTCCCTATGCTTTCTCCATTCAGTTTTGCTTTCAGCTCTCGTATCTGCAATCATGTTGCTGAAATTAGAATTACAGATAAATGGACATTAATTAAACCAGCAAGCTTTTTTGTTATTATTAGTTATTACCTCTTTGAGAAGGGCTTCATTGTCGTGTTGGAGGGTATCGAAACTGAGCTTAAGAGTTTCGTAGCTGGTTTTGAGAAGACCATAATCCCTTTCCAGTTGCTTGGTCTTCCACCTGGCACGGCGGTTTTGGAACCAGACAGCGACTTGTCTAGGTTGTAAGCCGAGTTCTTGAGCTAGTTTCACTTTCCTCTCGGGTTCCAGCTTGTTTTCGACCTCGAAATTCTTCTCCAAGGCCTTGACTTGATCGACGCTTAATCGCCTCTTTTTCTCGGCAACATGGCCTGCTTCTTCCAAGCAGCCGTCTTCGTCTAATCCATCTAACATCGACTGAAACTCTTTGCTGTAAATCTGGTGGTTTCTTGGACTTACTTCATCTGTAACAAAAGACAAACAAACATCCAAGTATGAGACTAAAACAGGGCATTGGATTATAAGTGAAGTGAATTGAAATTGGGATTTGTTTTATTAGACCTGTGGTTGGGCAGATGGGAATCAAAGCACCCAACGAATCTGAGCTGCCGAGTGATCTCTTCATGGTTGATGTACTCAAAAACCACTCTTTTGAAAAGTACAGATCTGATCTTTCTGCTTCACGTCTTAACTCTTAAAAATCCTTAGTTTTTTGTGTTTGGTGAAATCTTTTGTTTCAAGTGGGTCTGAAACAAGACCAACTTGTATGAGGATGTAGTTGTTTACAACTGTCTAAAAACCACTGCACTTTCTTAACTTGCCCATCACATTTCTTATCCAACTGTTTCATGCTCTGGGTTCCCATTCAAAAACAAGCAAATTCAAAGCCAGGAAACCAAAACTACACCCAACCAGACAAGCTTGCAAGTTGCAAGAAAACCAATATACATACACATATGCAGGTAAGAACTAAGAACAGAACACCCCTCCCACAAAAAACCCAGACCTAGAAGAGAAGAAGTTAGAAATTTATCTTATTTTTTCCCTTTCTTTTGCTTTACATGATTATTGAATGAAAATTAAACTGCAATGGTGTTAGGGAGTGAGGGAGAGAGAAGAAGTGGGGGAGTTTTTCAGAAGTGAGAACCAAACTGGAAGCTGGCCTTGATCAGTTTCTCTAACTTTAAATACTATAAAACAAAAACTAAGATGGGTCAGATTAGGGTTAGAATCTGACTGGGGTTAGGTACACTGAGTAAGCATCGCATGGTTGGCAAATGCAAATGCAATCAAAATTCAGTCCAAATGCAAATTCTAGCATGTACCGGTTAATTTATTAAAGGTTTTCGACCGTTTTCTTCTTCTTCTTTTTGGTGGTAAAAAGAGAGAGCAAAAGGGTAGTTATTTATATGAAATATCAATTTATTATTGTTTACAAAATATAATATTTGATATATTTTTTAGTGAATTACCGAGATGGTCATTCAAATTTTAAGACAATTTCATATTATTGCTTGAAAATAACCTTTATTAATTTATTCACTGCTATTAGAATAAGCCTCTCAATTTAATCAACGCTCTTAGGCAGGGCCGAAGGCAAAAATTATGTTAAGGGACTAAAAACGAATCATAATTTTTTTGGAGGAATATAGAGTATAATTTTACCATACTACTAATTATAATTTTAAAATTTTATAATGATTGTCTGGAGGACAATGCCACTATATACCCTTTGCATTCACCGCAACTTTTGGAGACTTTCATTTTTGTCTCTATTTTTTTTATATTGTAGTCACTTAATTGTTAAATCTTTAAACATATGTTAAATGACCTCTGAACAAATATATAAAACTAAAAATATATGCACAACAAATAAAAATATATGTAAAACTAAAAAAAATGATCGAATCGTATAAAACTATCCAATTAATTAAAGATGCTCTGAAATGATAAAAAAAATAGAAAACTAAAAAACAATGTAATTATCAAATTTCAACGGTAGGGTTTTTTTTTTAGCATCAACATGTTCTAATGGTGGCTGATCGAATGGATCACATATGAGAATAGATAGTTGTAAATTGATTGGAGTTGTGATAGCCGATAATGAGATTGACAAGAGGTTAAATATGGCCCAAATGAGTCTTAGGCTCCGTTTTTTGTTGCTTCTGCAGCCTAAACGGGTTGAGCGCCAAATTTCTCGTCAAACAGGAGGAAGTTTAGTTCTCAACGGAAGTTTCTCAGCAAATTTTCGCCTCAAGCCACCATTTCTCTACAGCTGAAATTTTTAGCTTCTGACAACGGACATTTGCCCATGACAGCCAAAAACAAAACCTTGTGAATTTTATTTGGTTAAATGCAGTAGTGGAAACTTAAAGTAAAAGTTTGAGGCGGTCAACTTAAATTTTTAAAAAATTTAGAGGCTTAAACGAATAATTTCAAAATTTTGAGGGTTTAACTAAAACTTTTAATAATCTTGAGAGATTTAACCAAAAAAATAAAGAATTGAAAGGAAATTCAATTGAAAATATTTAAAATTTTAAAACTTAATAAGAACTTTTAAATTTTTTGAAGGGGCCATATTAATTTTTTTTTTCAAATTTTAGGGGCAAAATTCATATTTTTCAAAATGGGGGGGGGGAGCCCCCACTAGTCCCTCAAGGGATCCGCCCATGGTTAGACGTTACATTAACATCGGTTAAGAATTTGACAGTTGAGTGATATATATAATTGATTATTAAAATAAAAACATCATAAAAGTTGAATGACCAACTAAATTGTTTAGCATTAACATTGTAGGACTTTTAATGTTTGGGTGATTAAATAAATAATTTCTCTAATTATTGTGATTAAATTGAAATTTTTTTAAATGACCAAAATAAACCCCCTAAAAATTGAGCGACCACCTGGGTAATTTATATTATATTATTTGTTTATTATAAAAATATACACTAATTGTGAAAATATAATTTAAATCGGTTAATTCTAAAGTTTAAGATTTATAGATAAAATAAATAATTTTAAGATTTTATATTAATAAATTAATGAGTCAAATACTAATAGTTATACTCATATAAAAACATAACTTATTAATTACTTAAAATTGATATGGCTCGGCTTATAACGGCTTGGAGCTGTTTTTTCCACTTATTTTTTTAAGCTTAAAAGATTTGGTTAGCGTCAGCGTATCATGGCCTTCACTACTCGTAGTCGGTGCGATTAATCGCGGACCATTTCAAATATCTTCCCAAAAAGGGATAAATTTAGCCTAAATTCATAAACATTATATTTTGTTAAAAAAAAGCTAAAAATGTATTTTAGAGCCATTTCAACATTGATATAATTATTTTTAATAATTTTAACATTACAGAATGCTTTTATATTTTTATTCAATTTATTGTTTTGTATATTTTTACATGAATACATCTTCTTATGTGTTGTCTTAAAAAAATCAATGAATACAAATAATTTCAAAAGTGAACTATAAAATAGATGTGAATTATACCAAAAAATATAGTAATATACATGTGTAAAATAATAAACTTAAAAATTAATTAAAAAATAATGATATTTTAACTCGACTTTAAAAATTATATCATCAAAATAACAAAGGGAATTTCATTTTGTTTTAGCTAAAATTTGACTTAAACAACTTTGAACAGTTTCTACCGACTTTAAGTTTATTGAGAAGAAAACATTTCATTCAATGTTGAACGTATTTTGTTAATTAATTTTATATTATATGTTATCACTTACAAAAACTTGACATTCCACGATAGGATATGGATATTTTCGCAGAAGAAGAAACAGTCAAATCTAGTGAGCTGATAAGCTAATTCATTATTCGAACATAAATTCAAACATTTTTTTAAAAAAATTGATAAATCCCTGCCAAATATTTTGTTTTAAATAAATACAAAGATATTGACCGACATTTGATCGGTTGGTATAAGAAAATCACATTTGGAAGTGGCTCATTTTTTTTCACCAAAAAAGAAAAAATAAATTAGCCACTCAAATGTTAGAACATCTTAGGAATCATTCCAATGTTACATGAATTACAGCATTTTTCAACTCTTCGACCTGCACGTAATTACAGCATTTTTCAACTCTTCCACCAGCACGTAATTATTGAGATATCTTAAAAGTTACCAGAGATGGTAACAAAGCATTGCACAAATTTTCGTAAAGCCAGAAACTAAGACGAGAAAAGGAAGCAAAAGTTAAAAGTAAACCCTAAACAGTATGATTGCCAAACGATTAATGATTATATATGCTTTTCAAAGGCAGAACCGCACGTCCAAAATCATACCTTTTTTGAGCAAGAAATTGATTTTCAGGGTGAAAATCGAGTATTCGAAGTAAATCTTGATTTTATTGGGTTTGTTGCTTATATTTTTGTTGAAATGTCATAATCAAAAAGTTTATTGATACAACACCAGCCATGTTTCGGATCAAAAAAAGAAGAAGAAGAAAACACCAGCCATGTTATTAAAATTTAGAATGATACTTTAAAGGATTTTTATCTTATTCACTGGCGGTGAAAATTAAAAGTTTTTATAAGCGCTTTAATTTTAGGGTTTAAAATTTCAGTTTAGAGTTTAGAGGTTTAAGTGCATGGGTTTAGAATTTAGGGATAATTGTTAGAATTTAGGGTTTATGTTTAGAATTTAGGGTTTAGAGATTAAGGTTTTGTTTTTAGTGTAATATGGTTAGAATTTATATTTTAACTTATAAACCCTAAATTATAACCCTAAAATCTAAATTCTAACCACTATCTCTAAATTCTAAACCCCTAAACCCTACACCCTAAACTAAGACCTTAAACGCTAAAACTAATGCACTTGTGGAAACTTTCAGTTTCCACCACTTGTGTATAGTATAATAATCCTACTTTAAATCCTAACTTGAACTAAAAAATTCTTTAGAAACCAAAATAAATAAATTCAAGTGTATCATAAACTTTTAAACTTTTGAAAAAAAATGAATTAGGTCCTTATATCTAAAATTTCATCAATTCATCTTTTGACCAAGGTCGATTGTTAAATTTAACAATTTTTTAGACCAATTAATGTAAGGTGTCGTGCTACAATATTTTCACTTGGCATTTTCAGAAAAAATCTGTAAATGTCCTATGACAAAATTAAAATGTGTCATGTAATAGTAATATCTCAAAAAAAATAGTCAAAATTGATCAAATAATTTAATTTATTAAATTAATTGATTTGAGAATTAAATTGACAACAAAAAAATTCAGGGCCTTACTTGATTTTATCCATAAAAAGTTCAAGGGCATTGAGCACCCTTGAGCCTAAAAAACGATATATGTCATCCATTTTTCTTATATGAGAGAGAGAAATCAGTATGAACATGGAAAAGAAAGGGAAAAAAACTTTGGCAGATCCATTGTTTCAAGTGTTGGAACATTGAGAGGATGACATAATTGCACAATCTATACCTTTCTTTTCACTGAGATCACTACATTGTTTGGTTCAAGGGAATGGCTAAATTAACTTCCTTTACCCTGCCCGGCTAAACATGATCTGCTAACAATGGGAACTGGAATTTCGGCAAAGCTTGAAACCCAGAAAAATCTTTTTCATCGTCTGTGTTATATTCAAAATTACCCTTAGATCAAGCTGCTTAACAGTTAGCTCCTTTTAACATTTGTGAGTCATAGTGAAAAGCAAAGGAGCAAATTCCCCCTGGAAAAAGCTGTGATAAGCAAAAAGCACACAAGTGGGAAATTTAGCTGTTGTATTGTCATCCCCACCTCCATGAAAAACAAATGGGGCACACCAATTATTTCTTTCATGAAAACAACACCAACAACATGAGTGAGTTGGGTTTATTGGGTTCCCAAAGTTTGAAGACAGCCCCCACACAAAAAGAGTTAATGATGAGTTGTGAACATGTGAGAACTGCCAATTTCTCACATCAAAACCTCTTCTTTCTTTCTTTCTTTTTTTTGAAAAAGAAAATGCACTGTATCCAGGGGGGAGGGAATTTCAGAGAAAAGCTGTCTGCTATGATGCCATGCTGGTCCCATCGCGATCTATCGAACCTTAGTTAGATACAAGGATCTAATCCAAGTGTTAGCAGAACGTAGACATTTTTTTAAAGTTGATGAAACTAATGGGGTTCAAGGTCCGTCTTGTTTGAATTCGAATGTCAGTATCATATTTAATGCAAGCATATTTATTTTAATTTGTTTTCGTGTGCTCGAATTTTAATATTTTTTTTAAAAAATAAGAATAGGAGCAATTTGCATACGTTTGTCAAGCTGTATGGAATCGAACAGTGGGAAAGAATGCAGTTATGGGTGAAAACTTAAGCCAGCAGGAATGAGTATGGGGCACATTGATTGGTGCAAGAAAATTCCGACGCAATAATATGTTGAGGTTTTTCATTGGACTCATCATTGATGTATGGACATCATGACAAAGTGCTACCACAGGCCCCAAACCACCTTAGCTTCTTGATTTGGCCAATTTCAAGAATGTTGTAATCATTGATTCTTTTTCACCCCCAGGAATATGGTGCTCCTAAAGTCACCTTAACTCACCAGTCTACTCATGAGTCAGCGAGTCATAAGCACCTATCCAGAACAGGAACTCAGGAAAATGGGATATACCCAACTTTATACTTTAGATCGAGGGGCTGTAGCACTCCCTTAAAGTTTCAAATTTTCAACTTGAGTAAATTGGGTAGATGATATACTGCTGAAAATATGAAGGTACTGTCCATTTTGGACATTGTTAAAAAACCAATATATCATTATCATCAAGGTAGGGACATAGAACCCCAATCTTTCAAATTTTTAATCTAGTGATATTTCAGGTCTCTTTTAGATTAAATATTAGTTCCCTTAACTTTTAGATTAAATACTGAGGGCATGCCAGTTTTCTAGTGACACTTGAAAGATGACAACACTTTTTATGTTATGAGTATGATGTGCTCTAACAATTTGCTTGATATTTAATTTCATTTTATGACAGACAAAGAGCTTCATTTCATTAATACAGTTGTTTTTCGATCATGTTTTGGAGTAGTTGAATCCGACTCATGATTAAAAAACAATCTAAAAGTAATGTGTAAAGTGCAAAGTGCAAAGCATATCTACTCAAATGAATAAAAATTAAGCGGTAGGATCAGTTGACACAATCAAAGACATACACATAATTTTATATTAAAAGTTTAAAGGCCGTGGTATTAAATTAGATCTTTAAAGGAAAATACAAAAAAAATGTAGGAGAATTTGAAAGTTTCAAGGATGCGACCGTATTTTCAATACCCTTCAGTTTATTTTTAGACCCAACATAAAACTTAAAAATTTTAAGTTATTCATTTTCACTCATCCAACTATAAGAAAATATGGTATAAAATTTTATATTCTTAAGTCAAACGTCAAAATTTTAAATTTATATATAGTGAGACGATGTTTTTCATCACTCGGTCCATTATGGACCTTCATATTTAATTTGGATACACGGTTTGTGCTCATGGACAGTTTCTCACGACGCTCAACTCTGATTTGTGGTTTTAGTGGTCTTTCAATAGCTTAATCCCTTTTGTAGTTCATTTGCCGATGCAATTAGATTTGTTCGTATCTATTTTTCATTCGAGTCTTTTAGATAGTTTTTAACATTTTTCATGTATGGTTCTTGTATGATCTAAAGTGACTAATTTTAAGAAAATGTCCAAATTATGTATTTAGCTTACTATAATAGTTATAAACTTTTATTAAAATTTTAAATATTTCCTCGCTTAATAAAACTAACCGCTTTTATTAAAAATAATTAAATCTCAAGGTAAAAACCCTTGCCCTTTGTGGACCAGTTTCAATTAATTTTGAGACGTGAAAGAAGGTTAATGTTTGTTAGGAAACAGGATACGGGAGATCTATGCTAACAGATACCCTGATTTAGCCTTTTCTCCTACTTCACCCAGCTGAAGTATGGCCCAACACCCACCGCCACCAATAATAATAAAAAAAATAAAAAAATAATTTAAGATCTCATTTTGTATGTGTTTAAATCTCAAATTTTAAGATATAATTATGCTCCTTAATCAAATAATAATAATAAAAATAATAATAATAATAGTTTTGCTATACACAACCTTAAAGATCTCATTTTGTTTAGATTCGAATCTCAAATTTCAAAATATAATTATACTCAACCTAATAAATAATAATAATAATAATAATAATAATAATAATAATAATAATAATAATAATAATAATAATAATAATATGGGTTTTACTATACACAGAGCCCTAAGGTTGTGTATAAGAACTATTAAATTTCTATCATTAATTGTTATTTTACTTTTCAATGAAATCTAATAGAACGTAATTAATTACATTTCTAAAATATTAAACACCATTGATTCAGAGTGCTTAGTGTAATTAATAATAATGACCCTATTTGGTAAATAGTGGTTTGAGCTAAAATTAGAGATTTGAGCTAATATTAGAGGTTTGATCGGTCAAATCTGCTAATTTGGATTTGATGAATAACAGATTGAAATTGTTGATTGGGGTGTGACATGCGTCAAAATAATTCCTTATTCTCAATTAATAAATAAAGGAAGTTAAATGTAGTAAAAGATAAGTAATGGTCGATCCCACAAGGACTAAGAAAATTTCCTGATTTATGTTCGCTTGATCGGTGAGCAAGAAGAGAGTTGAATGATGTTTAAGTAGAAAAGGGGTGATTTGTAAAATTTAATTAAAAATAAAAATCGTAGAGAATATTAAAAAGAAGTAAATTCGATATAATAAAGACTAGCTTCAGGCTTTTGCTTTGACTCAATTTCTTCAGATCATCGGAAAAAGTTTTTAGTTCAAGATTCACGTCGTTTACTTGCCTACAAGGATTAATCTTTGAGACTTATTTTTTTCTCTCTAACCCGACTCGGATTGTGTTGTTTCAATAACAACGGTTCCGATCTCAATTTTCTCTTAGTAATCAATTTACTAAGTGTGTTCCCAGGAAGTCAAATTTACTTAAATAGCTGATCCTTCGTTCCACATATTTAACCAAAAACAACATTCTGACCAAAGTAAATCTTTAGTTTTGAAATCGTTTTGATTTTGAAATTAAGCTTAAAAATCTGAGAGAGATTCTCGAAATTGTTTAAGTGCTTTTCAATCATCACGTTGGAATTGAGTCATTGCTTCAGCCCTTGACTAATAAAAAAACTAAAACTTTATTAAAGTAAAATTTCTAAGAGCAAATAAAAACTAAAATATGAGAGATGATTTGAGTTTCAACCCAAAGAGGTATTTATAGCATCCTAAAATAACTCTAAAATGATAAGAGATAATTCCTAAAATATTTAAAATACAAAAGATAACTCCTAAGAGATAAGAAATAAATTCTAAAGTATTTAAATTTAAAAACAAAAGATAATCCGTTTTAACCCAAATCTCGGCTGATAAGTTATTCGGAAGGCGGCTGATAAGCTATCAAGCGCTGTTGACGTGTCTCCCAGTCATTATTTTCATGCCGCAATTCATGCCCACTAATCCAGCCAAGAATTCAGAAATTGCAGATTCCAGCCACTTTTAGCACAATTTTTAGGATCTAATATTTTGCATAGAAAATAAGGAAAAACTCCCAAATTAACTACCTAAACTGACAAATAAGGAGTGATTAACAACAAGAATATAACTATTTAAATCACTCATCATGGTGAAACCTCTACTTTTGAAAAAGCTGCTAATAGAAACTTTTTGAGATTAGAAGTTTTGACATAAGAATTATAAAGACTTTTTTACCCTCAACAATTATAAAAGATCTCAAAGTAACTTAAATTTAACATTTTTATTTTAATTCTTCACCCCATGTATTTATATTGTAACGTTTGTAAACCAATACTTTTTATTTTCTTTCTTTTTATTCTCACATTTTTATTTGTATTTAAATTTAATAGTTAATTAAATCGTATTAAAAATAATTATATAAATAATAAATTAATATATAAATACTTCAAATATGCTTAATAATGTTATATTAAAAAATTATTTTTTATAATCTAATTAATTTAATATTGATAACTAATAAACTATTCAAACAAATATCAAATATAACTATGTCCTTAATGTCATTTTGCTTATTTAAATAATCAAACAACTATTAGTTAATTTTACCGAACACTTTTATACAATCAGCTAATACAATTCGCTAGTCAAATAAGCTAATGCAATCAACTATCAGCTATCCGCTAATTGCCAAACAAGGTCACTGTAAAAGGGTTTAGATGTATAGGGTTTATGATTTATAATTTTAGGGTTTAGAGTTTAGTGTTTTAGGGGTTTAGTGTTTATGGTCTAATGCTTAGGGCTTATATTAGAATTTAGGGTTAATGTATGGTTTTAAGGTTTATGGTTTTATGAGTTTTGGTTTAGTGTTTAGGGTTTATAATTTAGTGTTAGAGTTTAAGTTTAGGATTAAGGTCTAGATTATTGATGAATCACTAAGTGTTTAGAGTTTATAATTTAGGGTTAAAGTGTAGGGTTAGAATTTAGGTTTAGTGTTTAGGGTTAATGCACAATCCTTTTTTATGGTTTTATTTTACTTTCCGATCCTAATTATATTTTAATATATTCTATTGAAAAGTAAAATAACTATTAATGATAAAAATTAATAGTTCTTATACACAACCACAAGGGCTGTGTATAACAAAACCTAATAATAATTAGGACCGGGTCTGTGCTTAAGCCTAAGTAATTTTGTTAAAATTCTGTCGAAACTTGAAAGAACACATATATCTAAGAAATGTATTCGTTTTTTTAATAGCCTAAAAGTGAATACAACGTAGTATCTGTTCATACAACGTAGTATCTGTTCATACATATTTTTAACCCTTTGATAATGCCTATACACCTTGTAGACGGAGCGAATTGAACCCGTATCTCCTAGAATTAATATCATTCGCTTTTCCACTAAAAAATTGTTAGGTTAATAAATGTATTCGTTAATTTTGTTTTTCTCAGAATTCTTTATATACAGGAAAAAATATATAATTCTACCATCCTTTCATTAATCATTTAATCTTCGCCCTCGATTAAACAAATAGTTATTCTTAATAAGACCATAATTTAATAATTCATTTTTTAAAAAAAAAGCAATTAAGATAAATCAGAGTAGAGTATGTATAACTAAAATATATTTTATTTTTAGTTACACTTAATTATTTGTAAAAATTCTAAATTAATTAAAATAATGAAATTAAAAGATAAATCAAATCAAAATCTATGATTATTGATGAAATGTAGGTGTTATGAGATTACACCATGTATTACACATTTCCCGTGATATTTATAAATCGAACATCGTAATTTTGTACCAGAATTTAAAATTACATCCTATAATATCAAACAACCCGAACAAAACGCCCCTTTAAAGATCGTAAACAACAGTTATAAAGATTTTAGCATAGAAAAAAAAGACCTTATAGAATTGTCGTACACATAATTTATCGTGTTCATAGTAAATTAAAATATTATATATTTATATTGATTTTAATAGATTAATAATTTGTATTATATAGAATATACTTAATATTTATAGTATGTTTTGTGTTATTAAAATTTGGCAGATTAGACTCCTCAATGGTGGGCAGCTTTTCTCTCCCCCCCCCCCCCCCCCCCCCCCCTTTTTTTTTGCTTTATTTTGTAGATTATGAGTGGTATCCAAAGTGTAGGTTGAAAAAGCATGGGAAAGTAGAATCTTTGTTAAAGTATTTGTTTCCCTCTTTAAAAGGTACAATTTTGTTTTTCTTTGCCCTCTTTTCCTTTTGTCTCCTAAATTGAATTTTTCTGGAAATAAATCACAGAAATATGAGTTTGGCTCATGAGCTGGCTTTCATGAACAAGCAGCTGCTTTTTCTTTAAACGCATTCGAAATGTTCAGGCATCTTGCTATGTTTGGAACTTGAACTATTTTTTTCATTAACATATGAAAAGATTATTACGAGAAAATGACATACGTTTTGGAAACAGAAATGAGAGATGATGAAAAAGAGTACGTTATAAAAATAAAAATAAAAATTCATGAACCATAAACCCTAAGTTAAACCCATAATCCATAAATCTTGAACCTTAAACCAGATCTTTACACCCTAAAATAAAAATAATAATTTTTAATATAGAGTACGTTATAGAGTACTTTTGTACACATGTTGTGTACACAATCTTACCTATCTAAACCATAAAATCATAACCCTAAACTTAAAATTCTAAATCTTTAAACTATAAATAAAACATTTAAACTCTAAAATAAATAAATTTTATAAACTAAAATTTACCTAACGTGTGCATTATATAATTTCCTATGTTAAATAGCTATATATTTATAATTTTAAATATATTCATTATATAAACTTGAAAAAAAAGCCTAAACTCTAATCGCCCAACCCATAAAACAAATCAATCGGCAATAAATCTAAACTCAAGCTTAGGCCCAACTACTAAACAAGACGCACATTAAATAAACGATCAATTATATTATGGTCTTTCATTCTCAATATATATATATATATATATATATATATATATTTGGTCTTTCCCCCTTTTTTCCCATCAATTTATTTAATTATATTTGTATTTGAATTTTGAAGTTTTGAAACAGTAGTTAAAAATTAAGAGCAGAAAGAGCTAGCAAGTTTGATTTCATTTCATTTTAATTTAACTAATATTTAATATTAAATTTCACTTCTTCTTTTTTTCTTTTTGGATGAAAAAATTGGATGGGTCGGGTCTTATGTAAACACAAAAGTTATTGATATTGAACGCAGGCTAAGTTCGGACACAATCCAGTCCGTCTCATAGATGGATTTAATTCATACCATGTAAATTAGGCATCTTTTAGATTAAAAGATATAATACGCAATTTTGGAAAATTTAATTAAATGTTTTTTTTTATTTTGAACAATTTCTATTTAGGGGAGGGGAAATAAGAATTATGTTCTTACTGGGTTATGAACTCGGGCAAAAAAATTTTGCTCTTTTTTGACCCTCCTTTCTATGTCTAACACTAAAAATACAAAAAATTAAATTATAAATCTTACACTCTAAAAAAATTCTCTAAATCCTAATCATAAACCCTAGACCTAATTTTTAGTATAGAAGCATAAGTATGTATAGGCACCAAAAAGGGTAGAGGATTTCTATTCTATGAACCTACAACTTAAAGAAAAGGGAGAGTATCATCTGAGAACTTTTAAGTACATGCTTTAGAGATTATTGACAGTTAAATGTTTTTTTAATCAAGAATTATTATTTTATATAATATAATAAAAATAATTTTCAAAACGGTGTTAAAATAATGTTAAATGTCGACGCATGTAGCTCGTTGGTTGCCGACGTCTGTAGATCGGCTGAATCTAAATGTCGACGCCTCGTGCTCGACTCATGATAGGAAAGCTCAGTGTGGTGGGGTGATTAGGGATTATTTTGGTTTCTAGCTGCATGGTTTTACTAAATTTATTGGCTGCTGCTCAGTCATGGAAGCTGAGTTATGGAGTATTTTCTTGGGTCTTGTTATTGCGTGGGATCTAGGCTTTCGGAGTTTAGAGGTGAAATCCGATAATGCTCAAATTATCAAGCTTATTCATCAAGTAGAGCGTGATGGTTTTGCTCTCGCTATCACTTGTGTTATCCAGGATGTGATCCAGAGAGATTGGCGGATCTCGATTCGTGCTATTCCCATGAAGTACAATCAAGTTGCAGATGCTTGGCAAAATGTGCAAGTCTCTCAAATCTCGACTTAGTTCTTCTGGATTCTGTTCCGAATTTTGTTGTTATCTATTACACGAGGACTTAGTTCCTCTTTGGATGTAATTCTCATGTGTTCTGTATATCTTATCATGTGCACTCTTTTTCTTCCATTAAATTTAAAGAGGAATTTTTAATGAAGCACATGATAACTATACCGTTTTTTATAAAAAAATAATGTTAAATGTTTTTTTATTTTTTATTTTAAATAAACTTAAAAATACACTTCACACCTGAACATTGTTTATGAAAATATTTTTCTATTAAAAGTTATCACATAATAGCTCTTTAGTTAATATATAGAATTATAATTTAAAGAGTTTCCATTATCATTAAAAAAGTTACCATTAATAAATTCGAAAATATCTAGGATATTTTTCTATTGTCAAACTTCTATTTTTTTTAATTAAACTATTATAATTTGAAAATATTCTTTGGTTGTTCATTTTCATTCTCTAATTTGTTATGTCATGAATTCTAGATCCATTACGAGTACTTTTTTTTCACTCCCTTCCTTTTTAAGTAGGATTAAGATTAAAATTAGAATTTGTCAAAAAATAACTAATTAATATATATAGAAAATATTTTGATACACAACTTTACACAAACTTTTTAATTTTAAAGTTTAAAGTTTAAAGTTTAGGGTTTAGAGTTGATGGAAAAACTAAAGATCACAAAGATACTTCTTGATTTTATTTCACTCAAACTTAATCTTTACAGAGGAAAGAATCTCCTTATATAAGAGGAGGTTTTACAGAGATGATGAGCTGGACTAGAGTCAGTTATAACTAACTCTACAACTAACACTATAACAACTATACTCTAACAATAGTTTAAGATTTAGGGGGTTAATATTAAAAATTTAAATTTTAAATTTTATAATTTAAATATGAGAGTTTGTATAAATTATTTTTTCATATATTATATATCAAAATATAACTATATATATAATTATAAACATAACTCGCTAATATGAGTAAAAGTCTGGTTTATCCCAGTTCATAAGTAGCTTTAATCATTATTTTAAAACTGGTTATTAATAAATTTATATATTTTTTACGTCACAAACATGTTGATTATATTTTTATTTACAAAATTTTAACATATTAATAATTTTATTGGGTTATGCCTAATAATATTGTCCTCTTTATACAAACAAGGGAATGTGTGCTTTTCTCATCTGTTTTTCCTTTCAAATTCGCTAAATATTCAAAATTTGAAAGTAGGGTTTAAATAAAAGTCAAAGGTATCAACGGGTTGGTCTAAGTGGTAAACAACTTGATATCGCTTAAGCAAGGTTTTAGGTTCGAAGCGTTGTGTATGCAAAAAATTTTGGGTGGGAGACTCACCCACCAAAACAAAGTGTGCGACCCGAGTCGGGTCGGTTCGGATTAGTCAAGACGAAGCTCTGAAAACTGGGAGTGCAAAAAAAAAAGGCAAAGGTAGCAATCAAGCCTTTAAAATTTGATGGGACGAGGCTCGTTGTTTGCCTTTGTTTTCCATCAAACCCTTCACTACGTTAACATTTACGCGTGCTTGACTACAAAAGAGTCTACGGACATGGACAAAAACAAAAACGAAACTACCCCGTAATTGCATACACGCAAAACTAGTCTTTAATGGAAAACGAAATGTCTCCAATCTCATGACTTCACATGCTATATGTGCTAAATAAATAACCCAAACCTCAACCTCACACCATTCATGGGCAAAAGCCATAGGTAGTCCACAAAACACAGTAAAAATATCAAATCTCACTTCAATCTTCCTCCCCTCGCTCTGTTTTTCCTTCACAATGCCAGATGGAGACCGACCTAAACCAATCCGACCATGCGAGTGTCGGAACCGTGGTCCATGTGTTAGAAATTGTGGAGACAACTACAGGCCGCTGCCAGAGCTTCGGCCACAAGCGCAACCACCACCACCAATGCTGGGACTACCTCCTAGACAGAACCAGCGTGATCACAGCTTGTTGGTTACTGGCATGACAATCATGGGAAGCATGCTATGTTCGGTTCTTATTCTATGTATTTTCTTTGCTCTTGTTAGGTTCTATTTTAACCGGAGGATTAATCGATCGAGCAGAAGAAGTTTTCCCGTTGGTTTCTTCGGTTCTCGAGATGATTTTTTCCTCGACGAAGACCAAATAATGCTACATTTAGATAACCCCATATGGTACATCAACACGATCGGTCTCCAACAATCGGTCATCGATTCGATCACGGTTTTCAAGTATAGAAAAGATGGAGGCTTCATCGAAGGAACCGAATGTTCTGTTTGCTTGAATGAGTTCCAAGAAGATGAAAGCCTTAGGCTTTTGCCAAAGTGTACACACGGTTTTCACCTTCCTTGTATTGATACCTGGTTAAGGTCGCACCAAAACTGCCCATTGTGTCGTGCCCCTGTTGTTTCCGATGCCATGGTTGCTCAAACCAGTGCATTGGAACCAAACTCCATCGGTTCAGGTTCAAGCAACGAAACCATGGTCGAAAGCAATGTCGGAGAAGGTAGAACCGGTGAAGAACTGAGAACCTGTCGGATTGAAGATGGAAACACGTCGGAAAATTCTAGGAAAATTTTGGGTCATTCTGATGGAATTGTGTTGAGCGATTTAGATGGAATTCAAGCAACGAGGAGATCTGTTTCGTTGGATTTGGCTTGTGCCATGGAAATAGGTGGTGGAGCAGCTGCAGAGCATAAACATGGTTGTAGTTTAGACAGTGAATTAGAACAGTTGCAGTATTCAAAGAGAAAGATTGGTGTGAAACAAAGCAGGGGAAGTTCAGGCATAAGCAAACTGATGAAAAGTTCTTCGGTGGGGCGATCTTTATCGAAGGGGCCAGTTTCAATGAAAAGATCTGTCTCATCTGCTGGAATATTCTTCTTATCCAAACCAAGTAAAACCCAAGGTTCGATCCTTCCCTTCTGAAAACAAGCTTAGGCAGAGAATACAGATTTGTGGTTTATAGTTTCACTTACGAGTGGGTATGAGTTATATATGTGCTTGTATTACAGATTTTTGACCATAAATTCTGATATTAATATATTTATCTATTTATATTATATTTAAAAGTCTTATGTTGAATCCATTAAATGTTTTAGTGAAAAACTGGATGTGTTCATATTAGGAGACACGAGTTTAAATCGCTTTGTCTACGTAATATATGACTATTGTCAAAAAATTAAGAATATCTATGAACATATATTACTTTGTAAATCACCTTTAGACTATTCCAAAAAAATTAAAAAAAATGTATGATTATGTTTGGAGTCGCCATTTAGCTGGACAACAATTCAATTTAAAATTACTAAAATATCTTTAAGGACATAAATTAATTATTTAGTCACTAAACTATGAGTTGTTTTATTTTGACTATTTCTAGAATTAAGGCCGAATTTGAAATGTTGATCAAATAACGGATAGTGTCTTGATTGACATCAGAATAAACATTTGTGACCTAATTGACATAATTTTTTGTTTAGTGGTCAAAATTGGCTCAATCCCATAATTTAGTGACTAAATAGATACACCTTACCTAATAATTATTTTAGGATTATTATCTTATACACTGGCGGTGGAAACTGAAAATTTCTATAAGCGCCTTAGTTTTAGGGTTTAGGGTCTTAGTTTAGGGTGTAAGGTTTAGGTGTAAGAGTTTAGAATTTAAGAATAGTGGTTATAATTTAGAAATTAGGGTTATAATTCAAGGTTTATAAGTTAAAACTTAAATCTTAACTTTATTATCCTAAAAACAAAACCCCAACCTCTAGAACCCTAAATTATAACCTTAAATTCTAAATTCTAACCACTAATCCTTAAATTCTAAACTCCTACACCTAAACTTCTAAAACCTACACCCTAAACTAAGACTCTAAACCCTAAAATTAAGGTGCTTGTGGAAACTTTCACTTTACACCGCCAGTGTATAAAATACTATAAATCTATTATTTTAATGATGTTTTTATCTTCATTTTTACATAATCTTTAGATAAAATAAATTACAAGTCATTGAAAATCGAATATATAAGAATACAAAATTCAAATAAAAATCTCACTTCACAAAATTATTTATTAAGTAAATTTTGATAGATATATTTTATAAGCGCCAACCTTGTCTATTTTATAGACAGATTATAAGTTATATGCCTAGGCTAAATGGTTATATACATCAGCATTATCTGTTAACTCATTAAGGAGCCTTATAATCAAATATCAATTAAAATCAAAATAATATTCTTCGTCAATATACTATATGTTGTGAATAAAATAATAAAAGTTAAAAAATAAAAAAGAGAGTTTTGTATTTATTCTAAATATTTAAGTGTGTACAATACCTTCATCAAATTATTTATTTATATGTATAAGAAATACATAATATATAAAATTCTAATTAATGAAGATAATATTTCTACTAATAAAGTAAAACAAATCTCTTAAATAAAAATTTTACTATGATAAATACTCACATAAATAAATATTCATAATATTATATACTTAATCGACATCAATAAAAGAGTTTTTTTGAACAATTTTAATATAGTCTCACACAGTATTTAGTTTTTTATTAATCCTAAATAATTAACATATATTCTACGAAATCAATTCATCTGAGAAAAAATAAAACTCTCTTTTCCGCTCAAAATTATTTTTGGGTTCAATTTAATCATTCCAATTGCGTGGCTCCAAGTAGTAGGGCTTTGGGGCCTAAATCTGGCGTAGGGCTTAACGCTTTATAAAAATTGCTAAATTCAGCAACTCGTGTCCGATTGAGCTTATGTAAAAACATTAACCTAAATCTTGAATACTAGCTTAAATTTATAAAACTCTCTTTTCCGCTCAAAATAATTCGGGGTTATTTCACAAATGATTTTTGCTTTTTATGTTCTATAAAAATGTAAAAGAAACGTTATTCAATTATAGGGATAAAGCTTAGATTTTCCCATTAATTAATCAATTAGTTGTTGTACCAAGCTAGATTGCAATCAAGAAAATTCTCTCAATGGTCCTAATTAAGTGCTTAATTAAATAGTAATGATTTCCCCCTTCTATCAATAATCATTGCTTTAAATCATAAACATGTTTCATGTGATTTTAGGCCATCCCCAAACATCCCTCCGTATAAGGGTGTGTATTAGATTGAGTTGACGAGTCTTATTTGAAAATTTTTGTGTTAAGTTAATCAAGTTTTTGTTCAAATTTAACTGTAAACATTTATGATGTTATGGTACTAATTTGTATCATTTATGACGCACTTCTTCATATGATATACATATCTGACAAAGTGGAGGAACTTGACTCATACTTGGAAACTGATATATTAATTACTAAAAATTTCGAGTTATTCGAAATTTCATTTTATTACTTAGCTCAGACTTGTACTTGAAATTTTTTCGTGTCAAATTAAAAAATTTAATTTATTTTGAGTCGAGTCAAGTTTGGCTCATCCACGTCTATATCTTCACAGAGACCATTACGTGGAATACAAATTAAGATGAATATGTTTGTATACATAATGATGAAAGTTTGAGATTATATTTTAACTTGTACTTGAAAATTTTTTCGTGTCAAATTAAAAAATTTAATTTATTTTGAGTCGAGTCAAGTTTGGCTCATCCACGTCTATATCTTCACAGAGACCATTACGTGGAATACAAATTAAGATGAATATGTTTGTATACATAATAATGAAAGTTTGAGATTATATTTTAACTTGTATCGATAGATTTAAAATCTTAAAATTTTTAATCAACAAATGTTGGATGCAATGACGACAAAACATTTTAAATTTTAAAAAAGACACTATTAGAAGAGAGATACAAATCTTGAACTTAATATAAATATCTTAATTTTTTATATAATTATTAAAACAACTCATAATTCCTTCATACCTCTAATTGAAAGCTAAAGAACATGAAAATTTGTTTAAACTCACAATCCTCTATAAATTACAAGAATAACGGTGTGAATTAAGCTCTTTAATATTTTATTCCAACTTTTTATCCCCTTATGCCTTGGAGCGGTGCTTCTTTCAGCTTGCATGTGAGTTCATCGGCCCGGTTTTGCTGATCCCGTGGTTTTCATATATATATATATATATATATATATATATGAGTTTTATTTTGATGCACAAGCTGTGTAAATTTTTTTTACACATTCCTTTTATAAAATTTAAAATCTAAATCACAAACCCTAGCAACCTAAAACCTAAGCCCTAAATCCTAAACTCTAAATTCTAAATTCTACCCATAAACCTTAAATTATATACCCTACATACTAAACCCCTAAACCCTAACCTAAAACCCTAAACCCTAAACCCTAAAATTAAAGGGCTTGTGTAAACTAAAGTTTACACAAGCTTGTGCATCAAAGTATTTTCCTATATATATATATATATATTTGAAGGTATGGAAACTTTCAACTACGTGTTCATCTAAATATTCATACAAACAAATACGTATATTAGGATTGCAATCTTAAGTTGTCGGATTTCTTACACTGAACAACCCTATCGTTGATGTTCACAGACTGGACGATCTCTGCAAAAATTAGAATAATATATTCTTTTGGAATATTACTGTTTCTGGTTCAATGGAAGTTCATAAAATATTCTTCTCCGATATTAGAATAATAAAGGGTTTTGGAACAGATTGGTTCAGCTGTCCATTTTCCAGATGCAAACAAGAAGAGCACATATGCTACCACTGTGCTGCTGTATATACAGAATTGTGGTGTGTTGAAACCCTTGCATTTGCATGAAGATTTGAGACGTATTGAAATAGTTAAGGTAAAAATAAATTTTTATATACATACAGGAATCTGGTTTCCTGAACTGAACCAGTCCATTCCCCACAAAACATACATTATTTCTCAATTACAGAGGCTGGTATAAAGCTACAGCAATGAGCATAGCTCAAAAATGGGGCTGATGGGCTATAAAGATTGATGACATTAAATCAGAAACAAATCGAGCACCGACACCAAGGTTTTACGGTGACCGGAAAAAGGAAATACTAAGCTCTTGCCCGATGTTGTCATCGGGATCAATCAAATGGAAGGATTCAGAATCAGATGAACCATGAACTCTATCGAATTTAGCTCTCAAGTACATAAGTTCACCGTCATTATCGAGCTGTTTTCCGTTCATTATTCCGGCACCAACAACTATAGAACTCATTAGCCTTAAAGCATCAATATCAGCTTTCGACGGCCTGCGTTTAACCGCATACCCAACTTTCCTTCCATTACAGTACATAGTCCACAATGGCATGGACAAAACCGAATCCGAACTCGAACAATTCCCGGAACCGGTGCAGTCCAGCACAATTCGGAGGATACCGCCCTGCATTTCTCGAGCCAAAACAACTGTGGGGACTGTAAACTCTAGGAGGAGAATTGGGTTGGTGGACTTGCAATTTGTTTGGATACAGAAGCTGAGTTTTCCTCTGCGGTAACCGAAGATGGTACCTGTTAGAACACTAGAAGAAGTGTAAGCAGGCTTGGGATAATAGGTTTGAAAGTAGCTTTCGTGTTTGATTTCTTCAGGTTCGATGGAGGGGCGGATGCAGGTCGGAATAAGAAGTCCCATAAGGGAACGTAGAAGCCGCCACGAACGGACTTGTTTTTGGCAGTCGACTGAGGTAACACCATTAGTTATGTGGGTGGCGGTAGCAACAATTGTTGGGCAGGACATGGTTATATATTTGCCCGTGTCAAATATGAAATCCTAGTTTGGGGCTTGTTGCAGGTGTGGTGTAAGCAGTAAGCTTATACTATTATATATAGGAGAGGTGAGTATTTTTTATATGAAAATATTTCAATATACGTACCTTTTAGATTTAGGGAATTAAGTTAGAGTTATGGTGTAGAATTTAAGGCTTAGAATTTAGGTTTTTAAACTTTAAGGGTTAGGACTAGGAATTTAAATTTTAGATTTTATCTTAAATATGAAAGATTCTGTACATTTTTTTTCACAACTTATGTATCAAAATATAACTCCAAATGATTATAGTGAAAATAAATAAATATTATTATTAGACCGCATTTAAAATATTCAAAAAAATAATATTTTAAACACCAATAAAATAGAACCACCTCATTAGTTTTTAAAGATGTAAAAATGTGGGGTCATTATTTGAGAAAAACATAAGTACCTATATGGGTTATTTCCCTAAAATTTTGAAAGTTTAGAATTTAATATCTCAAATTTTCAAAAACATAATTAAGCCTTCACAAGATATTTAGAAATTCATATTAAGCTTTAATTTTTAAATATTTTTAATCAAAATTTTCTCATATATTATTTTAAAAATTTTCATTAAGCCACTCAAAATTTTAAAAATCTTAGTTAAACGCTAAATTATATAAGAAAAAAAGTAAAAATTAAACTATTTAAAATTTTTAATTTGAAACTTTTATTTAGAAAATATATTATTCCTCAACTCTAGCACCAAATTCCACTACTGCACTCTTCTAGATCAATTCATTTTTGAAGAAGATTTTCTTCTACCATGTTTGAAGAGTGGGCTTTCACCTTCCCAAGATCCTTTTATTACTTTTGTTATTTTGCAATATTGTATACAAGGATATCATGTACAAAAGGCGCGGTTGGATTATCATTTCTTATAAATGTTGATTTTCTTTCTTCACTCAATTAAAATTTTGTACTTCAAAATTTTAATCAATTGATTCATTTAACCAACGGTGACGGTTAAATTTAATAATTTTCTTAAATATCTTGGTGCAACGTGTAATGTTAATACTTGGACTTTCAAGAAAATTTTATTTTATTTAAAAATTCTTTAAAAATTTTAAAAAATTTATAAAAATTAGTTTTCTAAAAAAACTATAAATGTCATATGACAGAACTATAACGTGTCAGGCGATAGTAATATCTCAAAAAAATTGTCAGAAATTAATGATCAAAAAGACTTAATTCATTCATTTTATTAATACGGGAGCTTAATAGAGTATAAAAACATTTAGGGATTTAACAGATTTTTCCCCTCTAAAAGTACAAGGGATTCAAACACCCTTAAACTTTGTATCTAATATTTATTGATTATATATATATATATATATTTAAAGTTCATATTTTTTTATTTGACATTATTTTACATAAAAGTAATTTAATGAAGATAAATTTTAAAAAGAAAAAGCGCCCATCCACTTCTTGACCACTTATCATAAAATTAAAAAAAAAATAATTCGATAGTTTTTAAAATTTTAAAGTGGTTAAACGGTAGTATCTATTAGTATATATTTTTAATTTTTTGACGAAATATATATACTTTACAGACAAAACGATTTGAACCCGAGTCTTTTAAAATTAATATTATCATTTTACTAAGATCACTTGTTGAGTTCAAATTAAGTTGATAATTTTATAGTTTTAGCGATTAAAAATTATCAATAAATTTAGAAGGTCTAATATACAAATTTTTACTAAAATTTAAATTATTTAACGTGACACATGTCACCAATAAATAACTAGAAAAGGTGGAGAAAAATTAAGTGGTATTCTTAAATTCTAATTCTAGTAATCAAAATATTAGATCTCGGCAACTTTAATTATCAAAGAAAAGTTAAGACAATTCTGAGTCATTGTTGCAAATTAAATAACACTTTCCTTCAATTTTGTAAAATTAACAACAACAAAAAAAAATTCAAATATGGAGATGCTATGCACTAAAAAAGAACACATAAAATATTGAATAGTGGACAAATACAGTCAAGACATTGCGAAACAACAAAAAATAAATGCTCATGTTTATAAAATCGAATCAGAAATCTTATAAGTGAGCAAACAAAAAGATTTAGCTAAAAACAATTAATATTATAGAATTAAGTAAACAAATTACATTTGATTATACGATGGTCCACTATGTCATGATCAATTAAAATGGCTGTATCAGTACCAAACAAAACCAATTTATTAGACATTTTTTTGTTCAAGAAAGAAAACTCGAACCAATCAACGTAAAATTGACGAAACGAGAAAAAATCAATTTACTACCATAGTGAATAACAATTTTCTAGTGGAAACTTTAAAAAAATAATTTGTCCCTTTCAAATTTAAAAATATATATATATTAAATTTTAAAGTTTTGAATATTTTTAATTAAATTTTCTCTCATAAATTTTAAAATTCTTATTAAATCTCTCAAATTATTAAAAATTTAGATTAAACCCTAAAAACTTTTGAAAGTTTTAATTTAAGCCTCTAAATTTTTTAAACTCTTTCATTTTGGTCACTCTCCTCTCCAACCAACCCATCAAACTACAAGACCCAAAATTTTGAAACCTCCACCGAGTGAGACTGAGTGGTACAAAACTATCAATTAAAAACCCGCTGAGTAGGCCTAGGAGCGTAGAACAACAGCAATAACCCAAAGCCCTTTCCCTTATGCACTATTCTCTCTCGCATCAATCTCAGTACTTTTTCTTTTTGCTTGTTTTATGTACAATTGGATAAAAAGCTTTAGACTTAAGAAGAACGAAAGAATTAGAAAGATGAGATTGTCTCTCTTTTTATGTTACTTTAGTTGGGGGTGAACACTCGATCGAGTCGAGTAAAAATAATAAGTTACTCAAGTCGACGAGTTCTATTTTATAACTTAAACTTTATTTAAAATTTGAATCGAGATGAGTTGTTCGAGTTTATGTTCAAATTTTATTGTAAATATTTATAATAGTACGATACTAATTCATTTCAATTTAAATGACTTTCTGTAACCATAAAAGATATTATATATATATATATATATATATATATATATATATATATATATATCCTCATTTTTTATATGTGATATATATATCTCACGCAAAATTGAGGGACTAGACTAAAACTTGAAAACCAACTAATTACTAAAAGTTCGAGTTATTTAAAGTTTCATTTTATAACTCAAATTTTATTTGAAATTTTTTCGAGTTGAGTTTTTCATGTCAAATCTAATAAAAATATTTATTTATTTTTTAATATAATCGAGTTTTGTTCACGTGACTTTAATGACTAAGTGGTGATTTTCTATTTGGTTCAAGAACCCAAAAATAAAATCCATATTAAGAATCATTTAGCTGATGAAGCAAAAATATGGATTTCCTTACATTTTTGGGTTTTTGATATCGTAGCCGAGGGAGAATGAACTGAAGCAAACTGAAAACCTTAAAAAAAAACGTAGTTAGTCAAACTTGTGTTCTTTATATTGACCAAAATGATATAACTTGTGTTCCTTTTTTTTAACGAAAATATAACTTGTGTTCTTTATATTGATCAAAATGATATAACTTGTGTTCCTTTTTTTTAAACGAAAATATAACTTGTGTTCTTTATATCGACTCCATATCATTAATTCTTTTTAATATTTAGATGTTTCATTGAAATGTTTTGACCATTACCGGAAATTGTTTTCCAACGAAAACTTCGGCTGTGCTATACAAAATTGGTAAATTACACCATTGTCTCCGGACTTTACATTTTGTATCGATTTTAGCATTGAATTTTAAAACTCTTCCATGTAAGCATTGAATTTTAGTTTTGTATTTAATTAACTATTCGTGCCGTTAAATTTGAAATGGTGTGATGACATGGTAGTTTAAGATTGTTGTTGATGAGCAATTTAGGATAAACACGGTTGTGGCGGTTCATCTCTTCTAAGGTGGAGCTGAGACCCACGCTAGATTATGTTCGAATTAATAGTGGTGAAGTAGAGTGAGGTCGGAGGTCTTGTATTCCGAGATTAAGGAGAGTTCATGTCCCTCCTTGGAAGTATTTAAGGAATGAAGCTGACAGCCTTTAATTGCAAGTGTCGAGTCTAATCTTGACGTAGAAGATCTATTATTGTGGAAGACTGAGTTTCAGAGTATGTAAGGATATAACAATTGCTTGTCGGTTTGTATAAAGAAGAAAGAAAAAAAATTCTCTTTGGTTGAAAATAGAATAATGCATTCAGTATGAGATCTATTAATTGATTTAGTGGTTAAGTATGCTCATTTTGTATAAGTTTGAATCTCAGTATTTACCTTGATAATGTAATTATTTCTTTACTTAATAAAAAATCGTACATTCGATAAAAAAATGAATGATTTAGTTAGAGTCGTCTTGAATATTTTTGTGTGTTAAAAGATTAGATATTAAGTGTGAGTTAGTTTGTGGGTTGTTAGTTTGTTGAGTTAATTAAACTTGCTATATAAGCTTACTAGTTGTATTGTGGTTATTTACCCAATTAGATCTACCATTTTTTAATAGAAGTTAGATATTCATTTTCTCTTAAATTTTGTTATTTCTCTAACCTTAACCACCGTTCACCTTCTTCACTCACATTCATCGTCGTTCATCGCCATCTCCGGCCACCATGGCTCTTTTCTAACATGGTATCATTCACCGACGATTTTGAAGCCTTCGTTCGTTCTTCCACTACTGCCACGCCTTCAAATTCGTCTTCTCTGTTATTTTCCTTACTCTACTGCAATATATGTTGGTCTTCGTTTTCGATTCTAGCAACGATCAGACGAAAATCGTTGGTGATTTGGCCAGAGCTAAATAGCGTGGTTGGTTGTGGATCTGATCTCTTGTTTTTAAGAGGTTCATTTTCTTGTTCAAGTGACCTAAATCGGTACATTCTTCTATTTGTCAGTTTACATATTCTTTTTTTTTCTCTTGTTTGGTTTCACGCAAATCACCTTGTGGTGTTTACTAAGATGCTGAGTTAGTTTGTGACTAAAGGATCAACTATATAATAATCTGCTTACTCTACGATTTGTTTTGTTCTGAAAATTTAGTTCTTATCCATGCTTTTAGCTACAATATGGTTTTCATTTTCGTTTCTTCTCAGTGATTGTGTGTTATTCAGTTTTCTATTCTCATGTGAGATTAAATTTGCGGATATCTGGTGTACTGCCATGTTATGCTTGGTGTTACTCGTTGGGCTTCATTGAGTTTGTTAACGACAAGTTTGTTGTTCAGTGTTGTCTGTTGTTGGTCACTATTTTTGATTGTCGATCAGAGCTATTAAGATTTGGTTCATTCTCTGATGGTTTGGAACTAAAATTGGCTACCCTACATCGTTGTTGTTGATCACCTTAGATGTAATGTGTTGTGATGATTCGTCACTTGTATTTTGGTTGTTTCGTTGAAACACGAGTTGATATGGTAAATGTTATTGGTTGTAATATTATATGAAGCATAGGTGATTTGTTTCATACCTAATTGAGTTTAGGATCTCGCATTAGTTGACATTTTGAAGATGTGGGGGTATACTTGAGTTTCGTGAGTTAGATTTAATCATATGATTATTTGTTGAGATGTTAGTTTGTATGGAGCTTCTACATCTCAAGTAATGGTTCCTTCTTTGTTGCTGATTTTTTTTATATATGATTGCTGCGGTCAAATGTAAATTACTATGGTTGATCTTGACATTTATTAATGATGTTCATTTGCCGTAAGTTGGTGATAATCTGTCGAATGTTGGTTGGATTTTTGAAGTTAAGGTATTCTTGATTTTAAAAAGCGTGAGGCGCTCCGAGGCGCAAAAGGTCCCTAGAACCAAGGCGCGAGGTGAGAGGCGAAGGCGAGCGCATTTCGTAGGCGAGGCGCCCTTTTTTCTAAAAAATTATAAATGAACTATATAGCATATTTTGTACTTAAAAACATGATAATTATATTATAAATGCTTAAAGATAAAAATATTTTCTACTCAAATTTGTATTTAAGTCTCAAATTAAATAAAGAGATATAAGAAAACAACCATACCAAGCATAGTTCAAATAAAAGAAATAAAAAAACAATCAAAGTGTCAAACAAAGTTCAAACTTCAAACTTCAAATATAAATAAGCAACATGCACAAAGTCTCACTTAGACAATTATCACTTAAACACTAAAGAAATAATACTTCACTACTCCAAATCACCACCATCCATGCAATATTTATCTCCATCAAGTCTATAATCTCCATCTTCATCAATATTCTCTTGTATCTCATCATCATCATCATCTAGGAATTGATGATTTGATCTATGAGTAGAGGTTGTAGAACTACTAGCTGCATTTTTTCCTTTAACAAATGTAGATGAAGGATTCTTTGAAGCTCTAGTCAAATAGATAGGATCATGGGCTCCAACAGCTCTACCAACCTGATTTCATGTCAGATCATCACCATCAAACACAAATTCATCTTCATTATTAGATTTATTCTCCATTCTTCCAACTAGCCATTCATTACTTTCATCAATATCCTCTAAAAGAATAGGATCATTGTCTTTTAGTTGAAATCGACGTCTCAATGCACGATTGTATTTGACAAATACCAAATCATTCAACTAGTCTTGTGTCAATCTATTTCTCCACTTTGTATGAAGCTGCAAGAAGTACAAAATTACAAGCTGAAAACACTTTAATTTCTCTCACAACTAGTAGAACTACAAGTTAGACTGAGAACTCGTATAGAAAACTTTTGGAGGTTGGGAGTTGAAGATCCAAATGAAAACCACCACTACGCTATTGTTAGACTTATTTGGATTTTAATATAACCCAAAGTTATCTTTCAATGACTAATTTGTAAAAATTTGTAAAGTTTACGAAATAAATTTTTCAAAAACTCGATTTAATCTTGTTAAATATTTTGAAAAAGTTTGACTGTGTATCCATATCGAACGTATATTTTAAAAGTCAATAAATGGCAAAAACTTGGATTTTTAAGGAAAAGTTTCAAAACCTTCCTTAAGGATTCAAAACCTTTCTAGGCAGAATGCCTAGTTTCTGAAACCTTAGCAAAGGTTTCGAAACTATCATGGAGGTTTCGAAACCTTGACCCTGTAACGACTAGTTTTTACAAATCTCTTCTTAAGATTTCGAAACTTCTAGTAAAGGTTTCGAAACCTCTGTGCAGGTGAGCATTTAATGCTTGATTTTAATGGCTTCCAACGTCTCCAAAGTCTCCCCACGGTTAAAAAAGATCAAGAGCATATAAAAGAGATCTCCAAACAGTAATGAAGGAACAAGAAAGTTTATCCAAATTTCCAAGCAATCAAACTCCAACTTGTACTCAATTTCCCTATCTTTTTTGTAAACACTAGTGTGGTTCTTTATTGTAATTAATTTTCTACTGTTTCTTGGGTGTGTGAGAGAGCTTAAACTTTGCAAACACCTTGTGAGGATTTCCTAGTTTACTTCTTTGTATTTGTTTTGGGGAAAGGATTCAACAGACTTTGGGGTATAAGTCTATTGAATTGTGTGAGGTTACTCATTATCCTTAAAGGAAAGACAAATTAGTGGATTTGTGGAAAATCCTTAGTGTAGTCACTAAGGTAGTGGATGTAGACTCCATTTAAGGAAATTGAACCACTTTAAATCACCTTGTAATTTCTACCTTTGCAATTAGTGTCCACTAACCTTTAAAAATCTAATTCATCCCCTTTTGGTTTTATTAGATTGATTGTCACTCTCATCAATTGGTATCAGAGTTTGGCTCATTGGAAGGTCTTACAACCTCTTGAGAAGATCCAAGAAGTGTGCAATCATCTACAAGGTCATCTATGGCTTCTTCCTCCACCATTGAAGCTTGGGGCGATTCTCAACCTACCAACAAGCCTCCCTTCTTGAATGAAGTTAATTATGCTTATTGGAAGAACCGCATGAAGTTATTCATTCAAGATTTTGACCTTAAAGCTTGGAATATCATCATGAGTGGTTATACCGCACCAACTAGTGGCATGGAGACTTGGGGCAATGATGAGAATAAAAACTTCTCTACAAATGCTAAGGCAATGCATCTCATTTTTTGTGCTCTTGGTCCGGATAAATATGGAAGGTGTCATCATATTCAAATGCTAAAGAAATTTGGAACAAACATGAAGTAACACATGAAGGAACCAACCAAGTGAAGGAGACCAAAATCGGGCTTGTCAACCTCAATTATGAGAACTTCAAGATGGACCCCAAAGAAGACATTAAAACCATGTCTGATCGATTCTTCGTGATCGTCAATGGATTGAAGGGTTATGGAGAAGTGATCCCGTAAGATAAATTTGTGAGGAAGATGATCTACTTTCTTTCTAGTTCATGTGATTCAAAGAAAACGATGATTATAGAAGCAAATGACCTCAAGACTCTCAAGTTGGATGAGCTTATTGGTTCCTTGCTTACACATGAGATGATGTCAAAAGGGAAGGAAGAAAAGAAGAAATTTGGTGTTGCTCTCAAAGCAACAAAAGAAGAGATTGATTCTAGTGGAGAAGATGAAGATGAAGAGATGTCTATGTTTGATAACAGATTCAAAAGGTTCATAAGATGGCTTCAAGAATGAC
Source organism: Hibiscus tridactylites (assembly GCA_958450335.1). NCBI lineage: Eukaryota > Viridiplantae > Streptophyta > Magnoliopsida > Malvales > Malvaceae > Hibiscus > Hibiscus tridactylites. The sequence continues at coordinate 7,030,186 of OY288272.1, read as the reverse complement.
ATCAAAGAGAAAGATCAAATCATTTGCTATGAGTGCAAAAGCCCGGACATATCAAGTTCGATTATCCCCATTTGAAGAAAAAGAGCTACGAGAAAAAGAAGCACAAGGCTCATGTAGCTACTTGGAGCAATGATAAATCATCAGATGAGGACGAGAATGAAGTATCCAACTTGTGTCTCATGGCTATTGAGGATGACTCTATGGTAACCTCTAATTCATCTTTTTCAATTGATTATACTTTTGATGAATTGCGAGAAGCTTATGATGAATTAGCTTGAGAATTTGAAGAGTCAATTTTGAAAAATTGAAAAATTATTTTAAAATTGAATAATGAAAATGACTCTCTTTCCAAATCTAATAAAATAATTTGAAAAGAAAAAACAAGAATTTCACAACTTACTTTCAAAGGTCCATGATGACCATCAAAAGGAACTTGATGATCTTAAAGCTTCTTTCAACAAAGCTGGGATAAAACTAATTGTAAAAGGTGAAAATTCAAAATCCAACTATGTTAGAAAGAACCTTAATGGATATAGACTTAGTGGTCCTCAAAGATCATATAATAGAAAGATAGTTAAAAGCAATTGGGTTCTTAAAGGACTCATTGCTAATAAAGAATATGATCTCTTATCTAAATGGATTCCAAAAGGGACTAGAATATTGGGAACTAACTTTCATGGACCCAGAAAAGTTTAGGTACCAAAACATGCATAGTTCCTTATTGTAGGTGTGTTGGAGCCATGGTGAGCAAATTGAAGAAACATGAAAGTTCTTGACATACTAAATGGAAGGACACTTGAAAAGGATAAGTTCTAATCAACCTTTCTTGGCTCATGTGGTAACTTTTTCCTTTACATGTAATATTTGTTCTTTCATGTTGCTTTATATGTGGTTATTTGTTTTAAAGCATGATTGAGGGTTCTCATATGTTGTTTAAATGCTTTTACTAAGGGGGTGTTATGCGTTGCATGTTTGCTTAATTTTTTGCACTATGTTTTTTGTATGTCTTTTGGCCTTAAAATTAGCAATATTGTGTGTTTACATGCTTATTTTTTTTAATCATTTGTTGTTTGAGTGAACTTAGTTAAGTTAATCACTCTTGGCTCAATTTGAACCTTTTAGGATCCAACTCTTAGCATAGATTCTTTAGTTTTAAAATTCGTATCTATAGCTTGTGATATTTTTAGAGCCATATATGTTTGATCTTAGTTCAAAAGGGTCTTTAATGCCAATAATAATCATAAGTTTATTAGAATGTTTTTCTGAGTTTAAATCGAGGCAAAATTTTGACAATTTTTGTCAATCTATGACCTAAGTTTTGAAACCTTAATAAGGTTTCGAAACCCTCTGGGTTTTCTTGTTTTAGGAGCTTACAAGAATATGAAGTTTCGAAACCTTTCATAAAGGTTCCGAAACCTTGTGTTCAAACATTTCAAAACCTTGCACATGATTTCAAAACCTTAATTAATTCTGGCCGAACTCAGTCACGTTTTTAAGAAAAAATTCTCAAAATTTTAAACCCTAACCTCTTCTTTTACATTCCAAACGGCCACAACACAACATCCTCAAAATTTTTTACTCTCTCTTGCAAATTTTATCAAGCTTTTGGGTTCTCATTATCATCTTCATCAATCTTTTGAGGTAATCCCATCTTAAATCTTGTCATTCTTTTTTTATTTATTCCAAATTTTATTTAATTTTTGGGTTCAAAACTATTATTTTCATATTTGAATTTAATATAAATCATGTTTGTTTATAGTTTTTCGTACTTTTACACATGATTTAAACAAAACTCATTGTTCTTTTCAACATATTTGAGAATTCTTAAAATTCTATTTTTTGGGCAATTTGAATTTTCAAAGTAAATATCATATTTTATGCTTAATGTATCACTTTGGTTTGATATTTTATATGCTACATATCATGTTTTTGCATGAGGTATCACCCAATCCATCCAAAACCCTTGTCAAAATTAGTTTAAAGTCTTACCCACAAAGTGTTTGATAAAATACCCCAACCAAAACTTTCAAGCCAAAACTCTTTTTTATGCCTTAATCATGCATCCTAGAGCCAAACGTACTCGTGTTGAAAGAGGTCAACATTCCGGTTCTAATCAACCCATCCCTATTCCTAATCTTAATCCTCAATTTGAGAATCTTTGTTTTTGAGATGATGTTCACCGTTATAGATACCTTAGTGTCTACGAATCCAAAGAAGTTAGAGTCGAGCGAACCATTAACTTTGCCTTTCTTATGTCTCCCGAGCACAACTTTGATCTTTTTGAATTATTTACTGAATGTGAATGGCTTGACTACTTGAGTATTCCACCTTTTACACGTCGTAGGTTAGTCCGTGTTTTTTATGCTAATGTCGAATTTATTCAGTCTCCTAAATGCTCTATTCCTATTATTGGTATTCAATCTTTTCTCATGGGTATCGAGTTTGAGTTGAAACCTCAATCCATTGTCAACCATTTAGGTGTTCCCTTTGGTGGAAAATCCAATGAGTATGAGCCTCATAATATTCCTATATTTACAGATGGTCGCCCACTCTTTTTCCTCTCGAGGAACGTCTCTTTCATCTTCTCACTACTTGGTTTTTTCGTTCTTCCGGCGGAAAAGCTGTTTCTATGAAGGTTATTGATTATTTGTGGCTTCACCAATATCGTGATAGGTCTCAACCCGATATTGTTACCATCATTTTCCTCAACCTCGTAAAAGGCATATCCAACTTCACCTCCTTTTCTCTTTCCTTTGGATGTGTGCTTAGCCACATCTTTAGAAATCTCAACATTGATACCTCTCTTGATCCTCAAGTGAAGAACAAGAGCAAGATTGATATCAAATTTTACCACAAAGCTTAATGGTATCTTGGAGTTAACGATTTGGTTCACAAAGAAATAGAGGAGGTCGACTTGGAGGCCCCCGAGGCTCCGATAGATGAGGATGCACCGGCTCCTTTGACTATGGAATCTATGTTTGCGGCCATGGTCACTCGATTTGACAACATAGATGTCTATCTTCGTAATTCTCATAAGGAGACTACCAGTTGCTTCGTGGCTTGGACGGACGTGTGACATCTCTTGAGCGCGATATGCATCTTGTTCGTGGACATCTTTTCCCTCCTTCATCGCCTCATGATGCACAAGATATTTAGTCTTTTATGCATTCTAGTATAACTTTATGGTATTATTATTATGGTGCTTTTGGACTTATTTTTATTTAGGATTTGGTCTTTATTTTGTCTTTTTTATGTTCTTTCTTGGATATCTTCTACTTATGGATTATTGTTGGATTTTATATTTTGGATCCCTTTATTGGATGGATGTTATGTTTAATATGAATATTGTGGTTCTCTTGCTATTGCTTTTTGGATTATACTCAATTACTCTATTAACGTTTGTTCCTTTTGTAGCTATTTATCCTTTTTGCTATAACAAAAGGGAGAGAAAATTAACATTAAACAATTTGTTTTCTCAAATTTTTAATCATGTCTTTAAAAACAAGTTTTTACAAAAGGTTTTGTTATATAAAAAAGGGGAGATTATTAGACTTATTTTGATTTTGATATAACACAAAGTTATATACATATCGAACGTATATTTTAAAAGTCAATAAATGGTCAAAACTTGAATTTTTAAAGAAAAGTTTCGAAACATTCCTTAAGGTTTCGAAACCTTTATGGGCAGAATACCCAGTTTCTAAAACCTTAGCAAAGTTTCGAAACCTTGGCCCTGTAACGATTAGTTTTTACAAATCTCTTCTTAAATTTTCGAAACCTCTAGAAAAAGGTTTCAAAACCTTTGTGCAGGTGAGCATTTAATGCTCGATTTTAATGGCTTCTAACAGCTCCAAAGTCTCCCAACAATTAGAAAAGATCAAGAACGTATAAAAAGGGTCTTCAAAGTAATGAAGAAACAAGAAAGTCTATCCAAATTTCCAAGCAATCAAATTCCAACTTATACTCAATTTTCCTATCTTTCTTGTAAACACTAGTGTGATTCTTCATTGTAATTAATTTCCTAGTGTTTCTTGGGTGTGTGAGAGAGCTTAAACTTTGCAAACACCTTCTTAAAGGAAAGACAAATTAGTGGATTTGTGGAAAATCCTTAGTGTGGTCACTAAGGTAATGGATGTATACTCTATTTAAAGGAGTTGAACCACTCTAAACCACCTTGCAATTTCTACCTTTGCAATTAGTGTCCATCAATCTTTAAAAATTCAATTCACACCTCTTGATTTTATTCAATTGATTGCCACTCTCATCAGCTATCATATAAAAAAACAAAAGCAAAGTATTGTAAGATTTAAGTTATAGATTTTTAAGGATTTACTTTTAAATATAAAATTATATTATAGTTTACAATATTGTATTCATGTATTGTAACTTTTAATACCTAGAGATCTTGTCTTCCTTTGCCTAATGGTCGTTGGCCTGCCGAAAAGACCACTAACATCTTTATATATCTCTATTTCTACAATGATCTTGTATTCAATTTCACTATCCAGATTAAACTTTGCAATGCATTCATGTAAATCATTTATATTTTTTCCACAAGATGATCTCTCAGGATCACCATAATAGAACTTCGGGTTCAAAAAATAATCGGTCGCATGCAAAGGTTGGTGAAGTTGACAATTCCATCTTCTATCATTATACTCAAAAGCTTTGTTGCACTCTTCTTCCTTCATTGAAAAAATCTTAGAAATATCTTCTTTAGCCCTATTAATGGCTTCATAAATGTATCTCATGGGTGGCTTATTCTCACTATCAACTAGTCTAAGAACTTTAACAAGACTAACTTGAGAGTATAAAGTATGTTCCTCCAAAAAGGTATATTGCGAAAGATAAGGTACAATTTTCTTTCCTCTCGCTTCTTCGGGCCATTTGGATTCATTCCATTCTTGAGAAGTAATCATCTTCCTCAAAATGTTCTTTTGTTTATGAAATTGTGCAAGAGTGATGAAAGAAGTTGCAAACCTTGTGATCGCCAGTCTATGCAAATTCTTTTGATTTGTGATCCTCCTCATCATGTTCACAAGAGAGATGTGGCTATATATATAAACATTCATGAATATGCACTTCTTTAGAACACCTCTTTAGTCCTATCAATGGCTTCATAAATGTATCCTACGAGTGGCTTATTCTCACCATCAACTAGTCTAAGAATTTTAACAAGAGATCTCATTAACTTGAGAGTATAAAGTACGTTCCTCCAAAAGGTATCTTGCAAAAGATAAGCTACAGTTTTCTTTCCTCTCGCTTCTTTGGGCCATTTGGATTCATTCCACTCTTGAGAAGTAATCATGTTCCTCAAATTGTTCTTTAGTTTATGAAATTGTGCAAGAGTGATGAAAGATGTTCCAAACCTTGTGATTGTCGGTCAATGCAAATTTTTTTGATTTGTGAACCTCCTCATCATGTTCACAAGAGAGACGTGGCTATATATATATATATATAGCCATTTATGAATATGCATTTTTTATAACATTCTTGGCTTTCATAAGTTTTCTGATATCCTTTAACATCAAATTAATACAATGTGCCGCATATGGAGTCTAATAAAGTTGTGGTCTCTTTACTTGTAGCAATTTTCCTACAATTAATAAAATAACACATCAAATTAAAATATTTGAATAATCTAAAAAATAAAGAAAAAAAAGAATTAAAAAACTTGTATTTTGTACCGGCTTTGACGTAATTAGAAGCATTATTCGTCACTACTTGGATCATATTTCTCTCTCTCACAAATTCCACTATTTCATCAAGTATCTGACGTAACACGTCGGCATCCTTAACAATTTTTGAAACATCCACGAATTTAATAAACATGGGTCCTTTTAGAGAGTTGACAAGAAAATTCACAATATCTTTTTGTGTGACCGAATCACGCCACCCATCCGATAAAATTGAACAACCATTTTGTACCCATTCTTTTTTGTGATCCTCCATTACTTTTTGAGTATCCTCTACTTCTTTCTTAAGGAGAGGAACTCTTAGCTCATGGACGGTAGGCACTTTTAAACCAGAACAATATTGTCCAATACCTTCGCACATTTCTTTGAAGCTAGGGCAACTTGCAACATTAAAAGCAATCCCTCAATTTCTTATCACAAGCTGCTTGCACACTCCCATCTTTGCGTGGATTAGCTTTTTTAGGATTGATAAACAAGTTCATTGGACCCTTGACTCTTGATTTTTTAGGTAAAGGTATCCCGCTTCTTTGACTTGAGTTGCCCTTATTCCCGCTCGAGTTTAATAATTCAAGTTCTTCCTCATCATCATCATCATGATCACCAACATCATAGGAAAAATCTTGAGATGGCGTTAAAGTTGTAGCCTTTGTCTCTTGCTTTTTCAACATAAAAGCCTTCACTTTCTCTTTAACATGTTTGAGACATTGAGGACACTTGATAATACTAAAAAAATCTTCCGAGCAAGTGTTGTTTCATCTGATATGCTCCCCTTAGTAATTTTACCTCAAAATTTACAAAGATAATTATTTCTATTCAAAGAGTCTGGCATTCCATATTTTCTTGTCAGATCTAAAGAAATCGATGATCCAGTTGAATTTGATCTCATATTCATGATTCAAACATCCCTAAAAATCAAATAATAACCAACAAATAGTAATGTATTTCAACTTGAAGGCTATAAATAATAAGGCATGTGGGCGTTTTCTCCTTCAATCAATTGTACAATATATTAATCATTTCCTTCTGTTAATAGGAGAAATTCACTTTAATTAGCTAGCGATAATGATTGTTTTTTTTAGTGTTTACAATTAATATTTGTGGAATCGAGCAATCAATCAAGCAAGCAACACAAAAGAGGGTAAATCTCACCCAGCAATCGGTAATGCATCAAATTATTTATTTTATTGAAAACAAAGAATCAAAAAGATAGCAACAGTTGGCAGTCGGCAAACATTATTTCTACAAAGTGCAAAAGCACTATTGAATACTTTTTTTAATTGAAGAAGGAGAATACAATTATACAAGTATACAAATTATAACAGTTATACTCAAAGTAAAAGAAAAGAAAAGGAGGCGTTGGTGGCTGCTCTTACTCGCAACGGTGGTTGGGCTTGACGGTGACTAGGGCCGCTGGGCTTGGCAGCCACGGTGGCTAGGTCTTTTGGGTTTGCCAACAACGGTGGAATTTGGGGAGAGGCAAAGCAATTTGGAGAGAGGCTCTAGGTTTATTTATCATGAATTTGAGAGTAGGGTTAACAATTAAATGTATATTTTAATTAAAATATAAGGTATATTCTAATTAAAATATAAAAACACGTGTGTTTTTACTAAACACGCATCGGTCCTCAGAGGCATCGCCTCAGACAGAAGCGATCAAAGGCGCGCCCATCATGTACGTCGCTTATCCTCAACCCTCGGATGCGTTTTTCTCAACGCCTCACTCGTCTTATGTCTCAGACGCGCTTTTTAATACCAAAGAGGTATTAGCATACAAATTTTATGTTGGAATAAATTTGAGCTATGGTCTTGGTTTGATGTGTTTGGTAATTTCTAGCGACTCTTCTTCACCTCTCTGGTTCATCTAGGTTAGTGAAATTTTAGTTGTATTCTAGCATATTGTTGAAACAACATGATGTACTTTAAAAAATCAGACGTTCAAGGAATGCAAGATGCATTGTTATTGATCAAGTAGAAGAAAAGAAATGAAGATAAAGAAGAAAGTTTCTTTTTGGTACACTATCACTGATGCAAATGTACATGGCATATCAAATGTTCAAGAAAAGCATAAATGTAGAGCACTGGTCGAGAAGTAAAAGAAGAAGAAAAAAGAAAAAATAAAGAAAGCTTCTTCCAAATACACTGCCACTAATGTACATGTATATATCAGATTATATGCTCAAGAAAAGCTAAATGCAAAGTTATTGATTGAGAAGTAAAAGAAAAAGAAAAGAAAGAAGCTGAAGAAAGCTTTTTTCAAATACACTGAAAAAAAAAGATCACATGGCTTCAGATTAGTTGGTCAAGGATCAACTGCAAGAAAATCCAAAAATAAATGAAAAGTAGAAAACAAGATGAATGTTAGAATATCATCAATTTGAAAAGTTCAAAAAGGTTGAGAAAGTAGGGAAAATGTTAAAAGATTAGATATTAAGTGTGAGTTAGTAAGTTGAGTTAGTTTGTGGGTTGTTAGTTTGTTGAGTTAATTGGACTTGCTATATAAGCCTACTAGTTATAATGTGTTGATTTACCCAATTAGATCTACTTTTTTGATAGAAGTCAGATATTCATTTTCTCTGAAATTTTACTATTTCTTTAACCTTAACCATCGTTCACCTTCTTCACTCACATTCAACTCCGTTCATCTCGGTCACCATGGTTCTTTTCTCATATCGGGGGCCTAAGCGAAAACACAAAAATAGAGTCTTTATAAAACGAAATCATATCTTATTATTTTAAATAATTAATTTAATATTTATTAATAACTATGGATACATGATTAAAGTTTGTTAATCACGTTATTTTTCATTGATTTTAAACATAGAATTAAATTTTGGAAGAAAAAAATAAAATTTTGAGATTTAAAAAAGAAATTAAATTTTAACACTAGATTATTTATAAAAAAATAATATTAGATTAATTTATTCATTTGATAAATTAAAAAAAATAAAAAATAAATATAATTAATTTTTAGGGGCTGGTTTGGAGCCCTGAGCATTGGTTCATGCCTTTATGGCGCTCTCCTCCTGAGACCTCACCAGATTTAGTTGATATTTTAGTAATAGTTTAGAGGATAAATTATATATTAATTTTTTATTAACATGTTCAAAACTAATAACATAGTGATCAATAACTTTAGTGGTTATAACGTAATTTTTAAATTTGATAAAAAAAAATATTTACTAAAATATTAGTGACGAATGGTATTAGGGGTCGTTTGGTTCGCGAAAAAGATCATTATTAGAAATAATATTTTTTTCGTAATCACATACTTATGGTTGGTTTAAGATAATTCCCTCCATTGGATAATACAACATTCCCAATAGTTTTCTTCCCCCCCCCCCCCCCCCCCCAAAAAAAAAAAAATAGTGGGAGCTATTCCCACCTTATTCTCAGATATTAAACAATTCCTACCACCCTAAACTAAAATACTCTTGAAATATTATATTTTATTCATATTAATCATTCGTTTTTATTTCACCAACAATATTTTTTGATATATTAAAGCAATTCATTGCCTAAACTAAATTATTTTATAATAAAATATCTAAATCACACTCATTATTAAATAAGTAAATACTAGATATAATTTCGAACATTATTTATATCTAAGAAATAATGTTACTTTATTTAAATGGCAAAATACCATTTTATTTAATTTTAAAATATTTTAATGTTTTAAATTTTAAACAATGACTATAAATTTTAAAAAAATAACTTTAGATTTTAAATATAATATAATTTGAGTAATAAAACATATAAATATAATATTTATATTTTTTAAATAAAAATATTTTATAGTTAATTATTAGTATATATTATTTAGTAGTGAATATAATATTTATCGTAGAAAGTTTATGGATTTTAATTTTTTGTATTTTTCAAATATATAATTATAATAAATCATAAATTATTATATATTCAACACATTTAGTCGGTTGATCAAGCTGCATATTTTTGCTCCCTCATATTCCCTTAAGTCATGGGTTCTAGACCCACTAGGAGCACCCATCTTTCTTCCCCTAGAGTCATCATTCTCTCCCTTGATGTAGGATTAGGATTATATTTAATATTTGTCAAAAATATATATATATATATAATATTATAATATAACATTTAAAATATATCAAATTATTTGTTCGAGAACTTCAAAAAAGAAAAATATATAAATTAAAAATAATAGAAAATGTATTTCATATAAATTTTTATATAAATATTTTTATTTTAATATTAGAAGTTTGAATTGTTTAAAAACTATATCATAAAGAAATTTTTATAAAATAAACATTCTGATATTTTTATAATCTACCAATCAAACACTATAATTTTACATTATTACCAAACAAATTAAATAATATAATATAATATTTCAGTAATATTAGGTAATAAATCATTTCAAAAATTCTAATCTTAAAAATAATGTTACATTCTATGAATTAGGACGGAGGAAATCAAACGAATCTTAAGCCACTTAAAGAAAAAGGAAGAACCAAATTTGAGTTGGTCCATAATGTAATGATTTATTGGGTTGGAATTTGGAAAACAGCGGCTGCTGCTGCTTCATAGTTGAAAGCCGAAACCCAAGTGCAGAGTAGCAGTGTACTAAGGTCTAATCAAATTTGACTTTTTGTTCTATTTTCTCTATTACAGAACAACATTCCATGATAATCACGAAGCTTTCGAACAAATTCTAATGTCAATTTGCATTTTACAACCAATGGACCAGACCAAAATCTATCCTTTTCTCTTTTAAATACTATTAACTTTATCCTTTGAACTGGAATAAATTAGGTCCTTTTCATTTCACTTTCCAATAATAAATTATACGAGATGAAATGATAAGTGTAAGAAATAATTTGAAAAAAAAAACTATATTTATTTTATGAAATTAGAAGGATAAGAATAATCCAAAAATTGAATTTAAAACACTACCGAAATCTAAGGTTAGTTTAAATAAAAGTTTAGGGATTGATATAAGATGACGTGAGCATCCGCCAGCATTTTTGAGTTCCCGCCCACGGCAATGATATCTGGATCACTATCTTTGTCCGGTTTTTATTTTAATTCTTCTTTATAGTATCTCTCGCCCGCCCCGATATTTCAGTTCAACTCACTAACCGTTTCTTTTTCCCTTCTCTCCTGCCCATCATGTTTAATCTCTGCCGTTGGATTCTCTTCTTCATAGTCACCGCCGTCGTTGCCACGGCGCAGCCTACGCCTACAGCTCCACCCAGGGATGACTCCTACGCTCTTTACACTCGATTCGACCCCTCCTTGGTCATAGTTGTTATGGTCCTCGTCGGCGCTTTCTTCTTGGTCGGATTCCTCTCCGTTTACATCCGTCACTGTAGCGAAGCTCACGCTATGGCCGCCGCTGCAGCTTCATCTTCTCAAATGTTCCGGCCAAAAGGTCTTGATCCGGCGGTGATCGAGAGTTTCCCCATTTTTGTATATTCTTATGTTAGACACCTTAAACTCGGGAAAGCGGCGCTGGAATGCGCGGTTTGTTTGAGTGAGTTCGATGACGATGAAACTCTGCGCTTAATTCCGAAATGCTGCCACGTGTTCCATCCTGATTGTATTGACGCTTGGTTGGCTTATCACGTGACCTGTCCGGTTTGTCGAGCTACGCTCACTCCCGATTCCGGTGCCAACGCCGAACCAGCCGAGTCATACTCAAATGTCACTGAGTTGAACTCGAACAATAACAACAGCAGCCAGTCGAGTCCTGCAACAACACCAGGAACCGAAGAACAAAACGAGTTGATCATTCAAATCAATGAAACCAAACCTAAAATAACGGGTAAGTTTCCGCGTTCTAACTCGACGGGTCACTCGCTGATTCAACCTGGGGAGAGCACGGAAAGGTTTACGTTAAGGTTGCCGGAGGAAATCCGGAAGCAAATTGCGAAAAGCGGACGGTTGATGCGTACAAGGAGTTACGACGCCGTAGTAGGAATGGAAGGTAGTTCGAAGAAGGGAGGAGAAGGAAGTAGTAGGGGGAAAAGTATGACAGACCGCTGGGTGTTTTCAATGACTCCGCCGTTTGTTTCAAAAACGGGTCCGATTAAGTCTCCGAAAGGTGGCGGTGACGGAGGAGATGGCTCTAGTTCATGGAAAGGGTTAACGTCCGTTAAAGAGAAGCTAAGTTGTCTCAACTTGAAAGTGGAGCAAGTTGACAAAGAAGGTTCCTCGTCGTGGCCCCCGGTTTAGTTGTGGTTAAGAAATCGATACTATTAAATATTAATAAGGATTTATGGTATATTAAATTTGTAATTATAGAAGTAGAATTTAGGATTAGTTCATAGTTTTTTTTTTTTTTTTTGAATATGCTGGTGCGATGCAAGGGTAGCATCTGTTCAACTTTCTTAGTCTTTTCTAAGACGGCACACACAGCATGGCATATCTGGTGCTCGAACCCGGGTCCCAAGGGATGATAAACATCTACCTTTGCCACCAGGACACAAGGGGATGAGCAGGATTAGTTCATAGTTTACTTAATTCTGGTTTTGGATAAGGAAGTCCCCATTACAAACAATCTGAAAATTAAATTTAGTGGGAGATGATCGTCTTTACCGGTCGTCGATTCCATATTGGAAATGACAAATTACAGAGAATGTTTAACGACTAAGATGAGAAAATATTTTTTATAAATATATGATACACGGTTAATAAATCGGATTAACTATATGTGATCTTAAAATTTAAAATCTTTGAATATGTTGATGTGATTATAAGGTAGTATCTGTTTAATTTTTTTAGTATTTTAATACGCACACGCATTATGTACACACAGGGATGGAACTATAGGAGGGCTGGAGAGGGCAGCCGCCCCCTTAAAATTTTGAAATTACTTTATGATTTAGAAATTTGTTATGTATTAATATTAAAAATCTATTTTCACCTTTTAAAATTTCTAGAATTTTACAGATTCGCCCCTCTAACATAAAATTTTGCGTCGGTCTCATATGTTATACATATTTTGTAATCTTAAAGGATAATCTTATAAAGGAAAAGATTTTGTAATCTCTGAGTGCGTATTACAAGCCCACCCAGGGGATGTGGAAAAATGTTATTTAGTCCTCTTAAAATTATTACTTCACATTAATGTATATTTATAAACTAAATTTAATTAAAATGTTATTTTTAAAATATAAATTTTAGATATACAACTTTAATTTTCATAAATATAAATAGTAAAGTTTTGAAATTAAAATATTAATTTTTTGAATCTAATAAGTGATTTCAGTAAAAAAAAAGAGAGAATAATGTTCATCTAGAAGACTTGAGTTCGGATCAAGATGTTCATGTAGGAGACCCGAGTTCAAATCAAAAAAATATAAACATATATTACCATATAATTACACTAATATATTTAAATAATAATAATTTTTCATACAAGTATATTTAATTTATATAAATATACACAAATTTAATCTTTTATCAAGATTTTTATTTCACAATTAGTGTTACTCTTATTTCTCAAACTCATGGCTTTTTTCTTTATATTTTTATAGTATTTTCAAATAAAAATAAAATGAAAAAAAAACTACATCAGAGGAAATCGAAATTTGATACTCTCTAAATTTTCCAATTTTAAATTTACTTTCTTAGAAAACTTAACATAATATTTTAAACACTTTTAAACTCATGCTATATTCTATAAATAAATGTAAATCATTATTAATTTGCTTATCATTTTAGTAGTTTCTTCTGCAAATTGAATATAAAAAATGCTATTATAATTTCATTTTATTGTCTTACTAAGATCTTAGTAGAATATTTGTAAAAATCACCTAATAAATTATATTTACTTAACGAAATCACATACACATTTCAATAAAAGTGAACTCCGACATTTTTAGGTTTTTTTTTTTTTGGAAAATAAGAATGCTTGCAAATGAGTTAATAACAGCCAAACGATGTATGAGAATCGAATTAGAAGTTTCGAGCAAACCCAAGGGTGAGACGTCACTCATACACTACATTTACGACTCATGTGAATCATGTGATCCACTTTTGATTTCACGTGACCAATAATTTTAAAAATACAATTAAAAATATGATATTTTATTTTGTCAAAAGATGGAAGAATACAAGCACATGTCACATAGTAAGTAATGTATAACTCCAACATAAGGGTTTAGTGGTTAAATTTTTTTATTTATTTCTCAGTGAATACTTTTAAGATTCGAACTTTGTTGACATAATTTTCCAATCAAATTTACAATGTATAAAATATTATATTTAATCACCATCAAATGTCTATAACAATTGGCACGAGATTAATGTTTTAACTTAATTAATGTCTAGGGTTTTAATCTTTAGGAATGTAACGATGTTAAATATTTGATAGGATAATTTTATTATTTTTGTAATATTATTTGTTCTATCGAAACAAATCACTGCTTGGAGTGTCAAACACATTTTAAAAAGTTTGGGTAATTATTTGATATACTGACGGTAAAAACTAAAAGTTTCCACAAGCGACTTAGTTTTAGGGTTTATGGGGTTTAGTTTAGTGTTTAGAAGTTTAGGTGCAGGGCTTTAGAATTTAGGGATAGCAGTTAAAGTTTAGGGTTTAGAGTTATAATTTAGGGTTTATATGTTAAAATATAAATTTGCACCATATTACCTTAAAATTAAACCCTATTATCTAAACCCTAAATTATAATCACTATCCTTAAATTCTAAAGTCCTACACTTAATTCCTTAAACTCTACAACATAAAATAAGGCCATAAACCCTAAAACTAAAACATTTATGTAAACTTTTAATTTTTACGTTGATGTATTAAATATAAATCCAAAAAGTTTATGCATAGTTTAAACAACACTTATTCAAGAAATAAGAAGAAATGGGTGGCCACTCTCTAAACTTTTCCAAACTCTCTTCTTCTAAACTTTTCCTCTCTCTACTCTCCAGAAACGAAGCTAAGTATTGCCTTTCTTCAACCCTGAATTTTTTTTTCAGCTTTGTCCTCCTATGAACTTCTTTACAAATTTATTTATTTTTGAATTTGTCTCCCCTCCAGTTTCAAATATTAATATTTTGCCCCTCTCAACTTCAAATTCTGACTTCGTCCCTACTTGTGGTTGCTTCTTTGTGTTGCTTATGTGTTTTGTTTCTCCGTGTTTCTCGAAAAATTATATTATGGGTAATTCCCACCACGTCATCTATGGGACCAACCAATAAAAACCACCCATTTCACCATGATTTTTCCATGTCATTTTTTCCAACCAATGAATCTTTACTAAAGTTTTTCCATGTCATTTTAAAAACTGTTTTTTGAAAGTTATTTTATTATTAAATTAATGACATAAAAAAATAATAAAATGGGTGGTTTCTAGTGGTTGGTCCCATAGATAACGTGGTGAGAATCACCCATGATATAATTTCTCGTGTTTCTCCTATGTTTCTGGTGTTTGATTGTCTTCTGTTGATTGTCTTCCTGATGTAACTTTCTGTTTGTCTATGTAATTTTTTCTGTTTAATGAACGTGGGCTTCTTGTTCAAAAGAAATAAGAAGAAATGGAACTTTCAAGGTATCACGTGAATCCAATTGAAGTTGGACAAATGCAGAGAAAATGCAGATTCTGATTTCATGTCTGCAATTACGTCATTTCCTGTTCAATCTCCTTACTCTTCACCACAATTTTACCCATATTCTTGGACTCCTGCAGTATGGGCCTTGGTTGGGGAACAATTAATGAACGTTCAAATAGAGTGGTTGAAATTCTTGGCATGTTATGAAATAATAATAGGCAGTATAGGCCCATGAAGGTAGCCGATAGAGTTGTGGACATTAAAACTTGGACTAGACTTGCATGTTGATACAAAAGATTGTAGGACTTTGCATTGTTTTTTTTTTAGGATGTAAGAATTATATTCACGGTGGTTGTTTTTTTTTCTTTCAAAAATGCACTTCATGAGCGAAACATATATGATATTCGCAACAAAAAAAATTGTACAAGTAGTAAGCAACTTCGTATTGCTTAAGTATGTCTCGAGTTTAAGCCTTGTGTATGCACAAAGTTTATGTTAAGAGACTCATCTACCAAAATCAATTGTGCAACACAGATCAGACCGAAATTAATCAAAACAAAATCCTGTGAACGAGGAGGACAACAAAAAATATAAATTTATAAATAATCTATTTTATTTTCATTTCAACGGTAAACTCTTTTAACTTCATTCATAAGTCTTATAACTTTCATCGTCGGCATCACAAACTAAATGGCCATCATTGTTTAGGGATATTCAAACGATTAATTGAATTAATAACTGAACTAATTAAGTATCGACGAAAGTCGTTAAATTTCTAAATGATACATACACTAAACAGGTTCAGAATTAAAATGGACTCACACTCTCATTTGGCTCAATCACACAAGGCAAGTCCAAGCTAATCAAAGGTAGACTCCATCCAAACGTCCAAGATGTGCTGACAAAAAACTTACAAGCCTTCATGAAGAGCCAAGAATTTCAAGACAATGCCCATTTTTCATCTTTCAAAAATTGTCACACAAGCCTAAGCTGCTGCCCCACACGGCCAAATCCTTAAAGGAAATTCTTCAAATATATTTGAAATCCATTAGATGGATTTTTTTTTTTGTAATAATTAGACCCAACACTAAATTATAAAGTTGGGTCAATTTCAGTTTTAAGCCCAATTAGGATTATTTTTATCTTTAGGCATCAGTTACATGATTAAACACATGTAATCATCCCCTAAACCCTATACTTACTACCCAATCATACCCTAAACCACTCTTTCATGCTGCCACCTTCCCTACACCATTGGATTAAATCTAATCCAATGGATCAGAATAAACCCTACTCCTACTTGCTACCCACTCTTCTTTGAACTCCTTCCAAGCTGTTAGATGATATGATCAAGGGACCAGATTTGTCACATCATTAAAATTTTTCAAATTCATCTCAACCATCGGATTGAAGCTCATCCAAGGGTCTACATTGAATTAATCCTTCACTTGTAAAAAGATCATGCTTCCCCCACTATTTTTCAGATTTGATTTGATAATAAAAATATATTTTAAGTAGGTTTTGAACTCACGATCTAGAAGAAAGGAGAGGGTGTCAATCAAGGTTCGAAAGTTTTAATCATTTACTCTAAATATTATTAACTTCTTTTACTTTTGTTAGATTATTTTTAACTTGTCAATCTTTATTTTTTTCAATGTTGAGTTTAAAATATGATTATTGAATTTTAAAATTGATGGTATATATTAGTAATATAATATAATCTTGATTAATTCAATTAATTAACCAAGATTAAATTGAATTAATTGATAATTATTTAAAAAAAATTATTCTCTAACTAAAATTACTTCGATCACTAGTCGATTAATTGAATTGATTGAGTTCGGTCAATGAATTCGATTAAAACCAAAATATGACATCCTTATTACCATCAATCTTACCAACCATTGCCACTATGGAATTAACAACCTCTTACCCTATCATTTATTTTATCTTTGACGAGACGAATCTAAAAGAGACATGTGGATTTTATTATGGATAAGTCTATCACGTGCGTATCGACCGCTAGATACCATTAATGATGAACATCGCTGAACACCATTAAATTGATTAATAAAGATTAAAAATTTTAAGGACACAACATACAATTATAAATTATTTAAAATAAAATTTTAATTAAATTATTTTTCATATATATTATATTTTTTATTTTTTAAAATAATTGGATCAAATACCAACCATGATCAATCCCTAAATTAAAAACCCTAAATCCTTTCCCACGTTAAACCCCAAAACTGAAGAGTCTGAATCCGATACAGCCGATGCTAATGGTGCTTTTTGAACAATCCCATTTCTTTTAAATAGCAAAAACCCAATTCTTGCAAAGAAGTGACGTTGCTGTTTTTGTTTCTAGGCGTTAGGATTCAAACGAGGGTTCTAATTTTGGGGGGAAATTAGTGTTTGTTTATTTAGGATTGATTTGTGAAAAAAAAAGTATAATACTTACGAAAATAATTTAATTTAATTTTTATTTTAAATAATTTATAATTATATGTTAAGTTCTTGAGATTTTTAATTTTTATAAATTAATTTAATAGTGTTCAACAATTTTTATCGTCAATAGTGTTCAGTGGTATTCGACGTCTGTTATAAAATTTCCCTTTAATTGAATATTTTAATTTAATCTCTATTTGTGACTTAATTAAATAGAAACATTGTGGACGGCTGCCTAATTTTTTTTTTCATTTTTCTTGATAAGCCCGGAAAGATCAGTTTTTGAGCAATACTTGTGATCAAGTGTAAGTTATTGTTTGTTCTGATAATAAATATCTTTTAATTAAAAGAAAGATCGCATAAAAGGGAAAGTGATTCTTCATTTATCTAATCACATTTTATTTTTTTCTTTTGAAAATAAAGTTTTTTCATGCTGTTGTGGCCTTAAAGAGGAAGAAGAACACGATTCATTACCTTGAAATAGGGATCGAATCACATCATTTGATGGAATGGCTAGTGAGCTTATACAATTTTTCACAAAGCAAATTAGTACAATAGATAGGGAGGTAACTGGAGGCAGTGTTGAGCAACTCAGGGAACTGTTGCAACATTTTATCCCTGCTGATACATGTGAAGGCCTTATTAAATCAGTTTCATGAGAGGAGATTAAAGATGATGTTTTTAATCAAGGCAAGGATAAGGCTCCTGGGCCAGATGGTTACACTTTCTGATTTTTTCGAAAAGCTTGGAACACTGTCGGAGACGACTTCATCTCTGCTTTAAGGTTCTCTTTTGATACTTCAACCTTATTACCTTCATTCAATGCCACTGCTATTACACTTGTGCCTAAAACTCCTAATGCTTGCAAGGCTAAAGATTTTAGGCCTATTTCATGCTGCTCTGTTGTTTACAAAGCTATTACTAAAGTTATTGTGGAAAGATTGAATGTTCTGATGAATTCTTTGATCACCCCAAATCAATCTGCTTTTATTAAAAGGAGGAGTATAGTTGATAATACACTATTAGCCCAAGAATTGGTTAAGGGATATGGTTGAACTGCTATTTCCCCTAGATGTGCAATGAAAATTGATTTACAGAGGGCCTTTGATTCTCTCAGCTGGAAGTATATCCTATCTTTGCTTGAAGCCATAGGTATGCCTGATCAGCTTAGGGGATGGATTAGGGGTGATAACGAGCCGAGCTGAGCCCGAGCCTGGCCAGGCTCGGCTCGGGCTCGAGGCTCGCCGAGCTCGGAATTTTAGGCTCGAGCTCGGCTCGAAAACAATTCTATTAGGCTCAGTTCGGGCTCGAAGCTCGTTAGGCTCGGCTCGGACTCGTCAAGCTCGACTCGAAATAAAAAATTTTGCTATAGTTTTTTTATATAAAATATTCGTTAAAAATTTCTTTCATAACCAACACTAAAACGAAATTCAATGACCGAAAAGGGGAAAAAGTGCTAAAAATTAGATTAATCCAAATAATCAATAAATATTCTTATAGTACAAACACATAATTGAAGAAAATACAAAATCAAACAACAATCAATTAATGAAAGAAAATACAAACACATAATTTATTTTAGTGCATATGTAGATTCTGAGCCTGTTCACGAGCTTTTCGAGCCAAGCCCGAGCCCGAGTCGAGCTCACTTGAGCCAAGCTTTGACCGAGCCTAGCCCGAGTAGCTCGCGAGCCGGTCGGGCTCATTATCACCCCTAGGATGGATAAAGGCTTGCTTCACTGGAAGCAGATTCTCAATTTCTTTGAATGGTAGTCTTGTTGGTTTTTTCAAAGGAAGAAGAGGGATTAGGCAGGGAGACCCACTATCTCCCTACCTATTTATTCTAGCCATGAATGTTTTGTCTTATTTGTTGAATCCAGCTACTGAGAATGGTATTTTTCGATTCCATCCTAAATGTAAGAAAGTGAGACTTACACACTTGAGCTTTGCAGACGACTTGCTTATTTTGTAAGGGTAGTTTATACTCCATACTGGGAGTTTAGTGTGTTTTGGAGGTCTTCTATATTATCTCAGGCTTGCGTCTGAACATGGCTAAGTCTGAACTTTTTATTGCTGGTGTTACTTCTGAGGAGCAAACTACTAGGGGCTCAATCACTGATTTTCAAGTTGGTACACTTCCTGTTAGATACCATGGTATTCCACTTGTTACCAGGAAGTTGACAGAAAGAGATTGTGGTCCTTTAATCTCAAAGATCAGAAGTAAGCTTGGTCAGTGGGCCACAAGGCATCTCAGTTATGCATGTAGACTGCAGCTGCTAAGATCTGTTGTGTTTAGTCTGGTAAATTACTGGTGCAGACATATTGTTTTGCCTAAGGGAGTGCTGAAACAAATTGAGAAACTTTGTTTGCGCTTCTTCTGGAGGGGTAAAGATGAACCTGCCAAGGGAGCTCGTGTCAGCTGACAGATCATATGTAAACCGAGGTGTGAAGGAGGCCTGAGTATTAGAGACATTGGATCTTGGAATGTTGCATGCATTCTTCATCTCATTAGAAGTCTTCTATCTTCAGAAGGTTCTTTGTGGGTGGCTTGGGTGAGCTCAAGGAACAAGATTACAGGACTGTAACTAATAGAGCTTGGTTTAGCTGGTGTATAAGGAAAATGATCAAGCTGAGGTCAGTTGCTCAGAGCCTGATGTTAAATGAAAATTCTGATATGGCTTGCATCTGGAATGGTGTGAGGGATAGAGGCCCTAAAGTTGTCCGGCATAAGTTGGTACGGTTTGGGCTACATATTCCGAAGCATGCTTTGATTTTATGGATGGCAATCCTGGATTGTCTTCCCACTTCTGACAGATTGCAAAAAATGAGAATAGCTGTGAATACTAGTTGTTGCTTATGTGATACTGGAGAAGAATTGAGAAATCACCTCTTTGCGCAGTGTGTTTTCTCGAAGCAACTCTGGGGGCGTATGCTTCATTCTTGTACAGTGAGAAGGGCTATGCTCGATTGGGATGCTGAGCTCCAATGGTTATGTCAGCTAAGAGAGAAATTTCCTGTGGTTCATACTATTAAGCTTGCATGGAGTGCATTTGTTTATCATATTTGGGAGGAGAGGAATCGAAGGAAGTTCAGGAGAGTTGTTCGTGATTGTAATAGCATTTTTGATTGTATTAGAGAGGAGATACAAATATGTGTACAGAACAATATCTTAGGTTAATGTAGTATTGTTCATAGGCATATGTGTATAGTTGGGAATCCTGTGGAATATCTCAAGATGTTTGAATAGCTTGTAGGTACAGATGTAATATTGTTTTTCTTGGATAATATACACCACAATTTATCCAGAAAAAAATGTTTTTTAGTCTTAAATGAAAAAAAAAGTGCGTCATATCAATGTTACTACAATGGTCATACCTCACCGTTTTTAAACCATTTAGATCAGCCAAAACAATAGTTTTGGAAAACCACCTTACCAAATTTCTATCATGATCCATGAATATCCCCTTATACCAGTAGCCCCAAAACTCCATTGAACCGTAGCATTCATATTAAATTTTAGTGAACTTATAGTTGGGGCAACCAAAAATCCCAATTTTAATTTCTGACTAATAAATATGAGATGATTTTCATTTTATGTCTTGATTAAAGTTGCATAATTATATGGGCAAAAAAAGTTGCATAATTATGTATCAAAGTTAAAATATAGTGTTATACTCTAAACATTTCTCTTCTTTAAGATATACTAGTAAAAGAAAATAGGCCAAGGTATCAACTGCTGTCAGGCTGTTCCATTTTCTTTTTACTAAATGCCAACCTTACAGCTCTTTTGTCCTAGTTTTATTTATTTATAATATAATATAATATAATATAATATAATATAATATAATATAATATAATATAATATAATATAATATAATATAATAAGAGAGAAGAAATTGTGTGAAATTAATTTATATTTGTTTTAATTTGATTGTGATATTTAGTGTTCTGTTATTCACAAAAAGGAAGTCTAATTTTAATAATTAACAATATATATTAATTTCCAATCCTAAGACCAAAAATAAAGAAAACCTGTAAATCCTCCTCCTTAGCTATTTTATTTTAATATGTTTACATCTCAAATTCTCGAATTACAGCCAAATTTAATGCTGTAATTTCCGAATATGAAAATAAATATATTGTTTATTATTATGCAATAATACTTCCATAAATTATTTAGTCAAAAAATGATAAATTTACCCAACTATTCCTCTTCAAATTTTTTCTCTAACAATGTGGTACTCTTCACTTTATTTTCAACAATGTGGTTGTTTACCGTAACAAAATTAAAAGTTGAATTGCCCTTTATCCGTCTTTGAACATTGCATTTTTCATGTTAAAAAAATAACTAAAATTGAATTGCTTGTACTCCGACTACAAAAAGTAAAAGTGATGAACATTGTTCAAAGTCAGATTGTCCTTGATCCGTCTTCAAGCTTATTTTCAATTTTAAATTTTTTTAAAAAAAACTTTGTTCAAAGTCGAGTAGGAATCAGTCCGATTTTTTACTTGAAAAGTAAACCACCATAGATATGATAATAATCTACTTGGATCATATTCTGAAGAAAAAAATTCAAGGACGATATTGTGGTCATTTACTAAAAGAAATACTTACATAAGTTTGTATATTAAAAATTTATGCCTAATCTTAGTAAAATGTCAAATTTAGCTCATGAGAAAAGTACAATTAAATACACATTCCCTCTGAGTTCAAACTTTATGCCTTAGCTTTTAAGGATACCTCCAATGGCAATTATACGAGTAGGGACTGGGGGACTCATTTTTTCAATTCCGTTTCACATTTCATTGTCCGATTAAGATTCAATTCTTGGAAATTAACCCACTTTTTTTAGAATTTATATTGCATTGTCAAAAATTAAAAGCACGAATAAAAGGTATAAAGTTAATATTTGTTTAAGAGCAAAATATAAATAAATTATAGTATAGAAACACGAGAAATTGCAACTGTTTAATGTAGAAAAGAATAATAAAGTTTTTATTTATTCCAGTGCTATAGATATACACCATCTCAATCTTTACATCCGTCCGATCTCAGAAATGATACCACGTGTCAACCCATCAAGACCCAAAAATAAAATCGTAATTAAAACAACAACAATACATAACGAATAAATAAAAAATCGTAAGTCAAATGAACATAAGCAAGAAAACAAGATCCTCGAGACGCATGATCGACAAGCCCGTCAACAGCCCGAAAAAAAGAGCAGGAACTCACTTTCTTAAGCCAGAAGGGCGGCGAAGAAAGTAGCAGCGACGGTTGCACCGATGAAGACACCGTTGGTGGAGGCGGCGGAGGGAGGGGGAGGGGTTTGGTCAGCCGAAGGCTCGGAGGCCGGTGCAGATGAGCCTTCTGGGGTGGGAGCAGGAGGGGAGGATATGGAAGGAGAAGGTGCAGAAGTGGTTGGAGCGGGCGAAGGGGAAGTGGTGGGAGATGGGGTTGGGACAGTCGAAGGAGCCGGAGCCGGAGACGGTGTCGGGGAAGGTGTTGGAGTAGCAGCCGGCGGCGGTGAGGATGTAGGTGGAGCTGTCGGAGCTTGAGCCATGCAAGCGGTGGCCAAAAGACCCAACATCATCAAAACCTTAAACATTGCGGAACTCATATTTCCAAAAGAAAGAAAGAGATTTTGTTTTGAGATTGGAGAGTTTTGGAGGAGTGAGCGAACTCAAAAGGGAGGAAGGGAATATATATATATAAAGTGAAGGAGAAAGTGGAAGATAACAGATAGGATATGGAATATTTAATTATATAAAATCAATAATGCAAAAATAATATGTTTTTGATTTGTTTATATACAAATTATGCAGAATGCAACATACATGCAAGCACGCGATGGGGCTACCTTAGCTGGATTCTCAACAGTTTCCTCTGTTTTTTCTTTGAAGTTTCTTCAACGGTTGAGTACCCTAAAATATTACCCAACCATATAAGGACTCTGTCTTTGACGCGGTTTTGTCTTTGTTAACGCTTTGAAAAATGTTAATTTGTATTTAGTGCACTGATTAAGATAATTAAATAAATCACAAAATGAATGAAAATACACGAATATTAGCATATGTGTGTCGGTTGCTTAGTGGGTAAAATGTCAATTCCTTACGAATATTTAGGGGCACAAAGCCAATTTTGGTAGCCTTCTTTCCTTAACAGACTGTTCCACCGCGTTAAACATTTCAACTGCTTACCTAAAATGATGGCTGTTATTACATTACTACCCTCTTTTTTTGAATATTTCTTTGTGTACACAAATACAAAAGTCTAGACCCAAAACCAACTCATATGGACACGCGGCATTACATGAGTGGGTGTTCAATGTAGAATATGTTTTTTACATTCAATTTGATAGAATGTTTATACTCCCTCTGTCCCACTAAAACTGTCACATGTTGACTTTTTTGGGTCAAACTTTTTCAACTTTGACCTCTTATAATTTAAAATTTATTATTGATAAAAATATGAAAAAATATATTTTAAAAAAATTTCAATCAACTAGTTTTGAAATATATTTTTTATAATTTTTAATTAATTAAAATATTTAAATAAATTATAGTCAAAGTTAAAAAATTTTGACCAAAAAAGTCAACATGTGACAGTTTTAGTGGGACGGAGGGAGTATTACTTAAATAAATGTCACATGACATAACTATAGTATTTCACATGGTAGTAATATCTTAAAAAAATAGTTAAATGTTAATTATCAAAATTGGTTAAAGGACTTAATTGGTTCAATTTCTTGACTCAAATACTTATTTTTTTGTTATGCAGGTGTGATTGTAAGGTAGTGTCTGCTTAATTTTTTTTGTCCTTTAATAACTCACACACACCGTTCACACATGGTGTTCGAACCCAAGTCACCTGGATGAGATATATCATCTTTTGCCATTGAAACCACTCCATATGTTCACTTAAATACTTAATTAAGTGTAAAAAAATTAAAAACTTGAATGATTTTTCTTCTTCTTCAAAAGTTCAATAACTTTAAGTGCCCTCAACCTATCATTTATAAATAATGGAATTTCTTTAATGAGTCCCTTAGTCTACAACATGAGCTCCAATTCAATCTATTGTAGAAGGAAATTAGATGGGAAGTGGCCGTTCTGCGGGAAACTAATCGAGGAGAGAGGCAGAGATTAAAAAAATAATAAAAAATAAAGTGTTAGTTGCAAATGGAAAACAACTAAGATGTTCAATTTTTATATTCTAAAATGTGCAATTTATTATTGTCCTTCTCAAACACAATGTGGAAGATAGTGGGAAAATAGAATAAAACTTAGGGATGGCAAAATTATTCTACCTCGACCCCACTCGGTACGTTTTGATCCGGTGTGCCCCTGATCCAATTGAGTTTTTTCTCTTGAATTTCGGGGATCGGAACATGTATTAAAATGTATTGAGTCAAGATGGGTTTAGGTATGAGGTAAAAATTCTCCGCCCCACATTGCCTTAGTATATTTAAATTATATATATTTAATATATTTATGAAAATAGCACTATATATAAACACTTTTAGGGGTTTTAAGCTATTTTTTTAGTTTGTGTTTATCGTAAATTTTTGTTAAATGTTGTTCGAGTTTTAAAATATCTGATTCTGATGGTCAATGGTTCAAGTTTATTCTTTTAAATATGTATTTTTTTAATGTGAGTAATTTAATTGAGTTTTATTTTATTTTTTTTATATAAGTTTCAAGTCTCTTGAAACTTATATTTTGTAATTGTGATGATGGTTTGGTCGAATCTAACATTTATCGTCGATGAAAATTAATATTTTTTTAAATTTTCAGGTCGAGTTAGGTCGGAACCGAATTTATAAAATGATGTATCGGGGCGGGGCGGAATGAGTAAATTAATATTTTAATATGGGTCGGGGGTTGAGTTTAGGGGTTTATAGATAAGGCGGCCAAAACCCCGCCCCGTTGTCATCCCTAATAAAATTCTGGAAGGTGTTGGTGTTTGAAGAAACCGTCTTATTCCCTTCGCTTGGAGGACAAGTGTGTTTGGTTGGCTGCAGAAGGCACGTGGTGAGCTTTCAAAGCTGTTGTATGGAGTTTAGAATAAACCTCTGTTTGAGCTCTAATGGGAAACCAAAATAATTTTAGGGTAAACTACACGGGTGATCACTCAACTATCACATTTTTCCTGTTTTGGTCACCTAAATATTTTTTTTCAAACCGTCATTAACGTTTCGTTATCATTTTTGTCACCGGTCGTTGAAAATTAACGAAAATAGTGATGTGTCATGAGATAATTACACTTTTAGTCTTAAAACTTATACATTGTATTAATTAGGTCCTAATTCAAATTAACTCATCAAATATATGAGTCAAACCCTAAAATTTTCATTTTCTTTCTTTCTCCATTACGCCTAATGTAGTTGCAACAAGAAGCCCAGAAAGTAGCCGTTAGGCCTTTGAATGTTTGTTATTAGCTGTTATATCTTAACCATTGTAGTTTGGTTTAATGAAACGCTGCGTTTAAGGTGTGAGTCTGATAAGGGGAGAACGACGTCGTTTGGTCTTTAGGGTTTTAAGGCTGCCTAGAGCGTGTGTTTGACTCAGGCTATTGTTTTTGGTCTTGAACCCTATGGATCTCTGCTGAGATATTCCGTCTTCTTCCCCTTTCTGTTTTTCCTTTCCTTGTTCTTTGTTAATCTTTCAATCAATCGATCTGTGGCTGTTTTTGAGCATTTGATTAGTAGTATTGCAAGGGTATCAGAGCCATCACCGGTCCGAAATGGTTGAGACACGGCAACAGTCAAGTCAGGCCACCACCTGGCAATTGGAATCGGAGAGACTGCAATCTGAGATCTCTAAGCTTGATGAGAAAATGGAGACCAAGCTTGCAGAGTTCAAGGTACAACTGATGGTGGACTTCAAGCAATTGCTGGATGACTCCATTGGGAAGATTGTGGGTTCGATGAACAACTCTAAGGCGACTCAGGGAGCTACTGAAGCAGGTCCCGGTGCTGGAAATCAAACCGGGACGGCGCCTAACCCAGGAGATGAAGAGCGAGAGGTAGATCTGGAAACGCCCAAAGACACTGAGGACAACCATCTTCATTCTGGGAATCTAGCCTACAAGCTGATGTGTCCCAGATTCGATGGCACAGACTTTCGGGGCTGGCTTTGTAAGGCTGAACAGTTTTTCGAAGCTGAACACACACCGGAGAATGCGAAGGTTCGCACCGTCATGCTTCATTTGGAGGGGAAGGCCTTACAATGGCATCATTTCGCTACCAAAAGCAACACTGGAATGAATCAGATGTCATGGGATCAATACTTGGCAAGGATGAAAGAGAGATTTGCTCCAAGCGGGTTTGAAGATCCGTTTTCTGAGTTGGTGGGATTGCGTCAAACAGACTCGGTTGAGAGATACTACGAGGACTTTATTGATCTGCTGAATCAGGTAAACCTTCCTGATGATTATGTGTTAAGTCTTTTTAAAGCTCATTTGAGGATTGAGATTAGTCAGTATGTTCAGTTATTGCACCCAACTTCACTGTCTGAGGCTTTTCAATTAGCGAAACATCTGGAGAACATGTTTTTCCCTAGTTCTAGGAGGTCCTACTCGAATTTCAGTCGAAACGCACCATCTGCTATTTCAATTCCTCCCCGTCCTACTTGGTTTCAAGGGCTCTGTTAGTGGGGTTAATTCATCAGCACATTCGATAGCCTCTAGGAACACCACCCCTAAGGTTTTGAGCCCTGTGCACTCAAAGGGCCTGGTAACAGTTCTGCAAGGACCCCTGGGAAATCCTTGTCTTCAGCTGAAATAGAGGAGAGACGCAGGAAAGGACTCTGTTTTTGGTGCGCAGCAAAATACACCCCAGGGCATAAATGCCAAAAGTCACAGCTGTATCAGATACTGGTAGAAGGGATTGAAGAGGAGGGTGACCAAGAGGAATTCCTAGATTGTGAAGACCCTGGAGATGTGCCTGCAATTGAGGGTCCTATTTCAGACTCACCTGTTCTCTCTTTGCAAGCCATGTGGGGAGCAGATCAGTGGGAGACAATGAAGTTAAGTATTTGCATTGGAGGCCTGAATTGTGTTGCTTTGCTAGACACAGGTAGCACACACAACTTCATCAGCTTGAATTTGGTTAAGAAACTGGGTTTGACAGTTAACAAGAGGACACAGTTGAGGGTTGCAGTTGCAGATGGGAACACAATGGAGACTTTGGGTGAGTGTCTGATGGTCGAATGAGAGTCACAGGGGTACAGTTTCAGAATTAATTTCTTAGTGCTCACCTTGAGAAATTGTGATGTGGTGCTAGGGGTACAGTGGTTCTCTCAACTGGGGCCTATCAAATGGGATTTCAGTACTCTAAAGATGGAGTTTGTGCAGAATGATGAGAGGGTTGAACTGAAGGGATGCAACATGAGATCCTTACAATGGATGGGAGCTAAGGCTTGTGTTAAGGTGTTGAGGGGCAACAACAGTCCCTGTACTGTTTCCTTAATGGCACTCAACACCAAATTAGAAATGAAGGGATCACAGGGAGAAGAGAATCAGCAGATGCAACATCTGTTGAATCAGTTTGGAGATGTATTTGAGGAGCCCAAATTCTTGCCCCCAGAGAGAGATCAGGACCACAGGATACCTTTGGTGGATGAGAATGCTGTGATCAAAATCAAGCCTTATAGATACCCTAGTGCACAGAAGGATGTAATTGAGAAAATGGTCTCTGAAATGCTTCAAGCAGGGATAATCAGAGATAGCACCAGTGTTTTTTCCTCCCCTATTGTAATGGTCAGGAAGAAAGATGACACTTGGAGGATGTGTATTGATTACAGAAAGCTTAACCAGATCACCATAAAGGATAAGTTTCCCATGCCTGTGATAGAAGAGCTCCTGGATGAACTGGGAAAAGCTAGATTTTTCTCCAAATTGGACATGAGATCAGGGTATCATCAGATTAGGATGTGGGGTCCTGATATCCACAAGACAACCTTCAGGACTCATGAGGGGCATTATGAGTTCCTTGTAATGCCATTTGGACTCACTAATGCCCCTGCAACTTTCCAAGGGTTGATGAACAAGGTCTTCAAAAAAATGCTAAGGAAGTCAGTGCTAGTATTTTTTGATGACATTCTTGTATATTCTGAAGATTGGATAACTCATTTGCATGATTTGGAAGAAGTGTTGAAGGTATTGAGGGAGCACAAGCTGTTGGCAAAGTTGAACAAGTGCAGCTTTGGAGCTACTGAGATTGATTACTTGGGGTATGTAATATCCAATGGAGTAATTTCCATGGATCCTAGCAAGGTTCAGTGTATTGTGGATTGGCCTCCTCCATCTTCTATTAAGGAATTGAGAGGGTTTTTGGGGCTCTCAGGATATTACAGGAAATTCATCAAACAATATGGGTGGTTGGCTAGACCCCTTACTAATCTGTTGAAAAAAAATGGTTGGAAATGGACTCAAGAGGAGGAAAATGCATTCATGACACTCAAGGCAGCTATTTCTTCAGCTCCTACTCTTGCCTTACCAGATTGGGAGAAAGAATTCACTGTAGAGACAGATGCCTCAGATTTGGGCATAGGAGCTGTCTTGACTCAAAATGGGAAGCCAATAGCATTCTTCAGTAAGGGCCTTGGAGTGAGGCACCAAGCATTGTCTGTGTATGAAAAGGAGATGCTAGCTGTTTTGGTGGTAGTTAAGAAATGGTCCAATTATCTTATGGGGAGGCATTTCAAGATAAAAACAGATCATCAGAGTCTAAGATTCCTCACTGAAAATTTGGCTGTAACCCCAGCTCAGCAGAAGTGGGTTATTAAGATGATGGGGTACGATTTTGAAGTTTGCTACAAAAAGGGTATCAATAATATTGTTGCAGATGCCCTTTCAAGGAGACCAGGGGGTGTTGAATTGAAAAACATGGCAGTGAGTAGTGTTTCAACTGACTTTTTCAGAAGAGTGGCCAAATCCTGGGAAGAGGATGAAAAGCTTAAAAAAATAATTGAAGAACTGCATGGGAATACAGGAAGGCATTCTAAGTACACTTGGGATGGCAGGCAATTAAGGAGGAGAGGAAAATTAGTAGTTGGGGAAGATACTGAACTAAGGAGGGAATTAATGGATTTTTTTCATTCAAGCCCTACAGGAGGACATTCTGGAGCTCATTCAACAATTAAGAGGATGTCTGCATTGGTGTATTGGAAGGGAATGAGGAAAGAAGTGAAAGGGTTGGTGAGAGAGTGCCCCACTTGCCAGAGGAACAAGTCTGATCTGATGCACCCCAGGGGACTCTTACAGCCCTTACCAATTCCTGAGTCAGCTTGGTCCTCTATCAGTATGGATTTCATAGAAGGGTTGCCAGTTTCTAGGAAAAAGGATGTGATCTTGGTGGTTGTTGACAGATTGACAAAATATGGGCACTTCATTGCTTTAGCTCATCCCTTCACTGCTAAAGAAGTGGCTCAGATCTTCATGGAGAATGTATTTAAACTTCATGGGTTACCAGGGAACATTATCTGTGACAGAGACAAGATTTTCATGAGCTCTTTTTGGCAAGAACTGTTTGGCAAGTTAGGAGTTAAGATTAATCCTTCCACTGCTTATCATCCCCAAACTGATGGGCAAACTGAAAAGGTGAATCAATGTTTGGAGGCATATCTGAGGTGCATGACTGGGGAAAAGCCTAAGGAGTGGGGAAATTGGTTGCACTTAGTTGAATGGTGGTACAACACTTCCTTCCATTCAGCCATCCAAACCACACCATATCAAGCTTTATATGGGCAACCACCAGTGGACCATTTACCATACACTGCAGGAGAGTCCCCTGTGGCTTCAGTGGATAGGAGTTTACAACAGAGGGAGGCTGCAATGAGAATGTTGAAGTTTTACCTGCAGAGGGCTCAGGTGAGGACGAAACAACAGTCAGATAAGAAAAGAACTGAGTGTGAGTATGTGGTGGGAGATTTGGTGTATCTGAAACTGCAACCCTACAGGCAGCAGACTGTGAAGCATAGAGTCAACCAGAAATTGGCTCCTAAGTGGTTTGGTCCATTTCCTATAATTGCCAAGGTTGGAGCTGTTGCCTACAAGCTACTGTTACCCCAGGATTCGAAGGTACATCCAATTTTTCATGTGTCCCAGCTGAAAAAGCACATTGGATCTGCAAACTATCAATCTGAGCTACCAGTTATCAATCCTGATGGAGAGATCAGTAAAGAGCCACTGAAGATCATTGATAGGCGAATTGGGAAGAAGGGAGGTCGAGCCATTACTGAAGTCTTGGTTGAATGGACGAATGCTTTTCCTGAAGACGCCACGTGGGAGTCTCTTCATCAGCTCCAGTCCCGTTTTCCAAATTTTCATCCTTGAGGACAAGGATGTTTTGAAGGAGGGACATTTGCAACAAGAAGCCCAGAAAGTAGCCGTTAGGCCTTTGAATGTTTGTTATTAGATGTTATATCTTAACCATTGTAATTTGATTTAATGAAACGCCGCGTTTAAGGTGTGAGTCTGAT
Organism: Hibiscus tridactylites; assembly: GCA_958450335.1. Lineage (NCBI taxonomy): Eukaryota > Viridiplantae > Streptophyta > Magnoliopsida > Malvales > Malvaceae > Hibiscus > Hibiscus tridactylites. Next base: position 6,999,011 of record OY288272.1, on the reverse strand, counting down.
AAGGGGAGAACGACGTCGTGTGGTCTTTAGGGTTTTAAGGCTGCCTAGAGCGTGTGTTTGACTCAGGCTATTGTTTTTGGTCTTGAACCCTATGGATCTCTGCTGAGATATTCCGTCTTCTTCCCCTTTCTGTTTTTCCTTTCCTTGTTCTTTGTTAATCTTTCAATCAATCGACCTGTGGCTGTTTTTGAACATTTGATTAGTAGTATTGCAGTAGTTACCTTACGAAATATACTCAACAAAGCTTGCAAAGAGTTTCTAAAATATGGAAATAAATGCAAGCAAAGAGACAGAATTTATGTATGATTTACTTCAACATTACTTGGGTGTGCTGGAAACGAAACGCTAACAAAAATGAGAAAGAAGAAAAGAAAGAGAAACGTTGTTGTAGAGGAAGAAGAAAGAAAATGGGAAATTTGGGCTTTGACCCATATATTTGATGAGTTGTTTTCAATTAGAACATAACTAATAGAATGTATAAGTTTTAGGACTAAAAATGTTATTATCCCATGATAAGTCACCATCTACGTTATTTTTTTAACGGTCGGTGAACAAAATGATAACGAAACAAAACATTAGTGATGGTTTTGATGAAAAAATTAGTTAAGTGACCAAAATAAAAAAAAATGTGATAGTTGGTTGGCCAATAGTGTAGTTTACCCATAATTTTATAACTCGGTCAATAAAATTACGTAAATTATGATGAATAGGAGCTGGCAAAAGCTGGCAATAATTACACAAAATGGGGAGAATTTGAGAATACTGCTCCATGGTGGAATAAACATGATACATGTAATAAAAAATTGGTAAACCACTTAAACGGCCCCATATGACTAAAGGCTATTGCTAAACCTAAAAACTTTTCTCTCTAAAAGTGCTAAGGCGGCAAAGGTTTTCATTTTTTTTCTTTGATTAGCCGGCAACGGTATTAATTTTTGTGTTGGTTGTCATCTATCAGTGTTCATTATTTTACTTACTTTTTATAATTTATTTTTTTAAGTTTTTTAAATATAAATTTTTGCTCTCATGGCACACGTTTTCTCTGCCTTTATGGTACGTTTTTTATTGGCTTTTGTGGTTCGTCTCATTTGTTGTATGACACGGTTTTAGCATATTTTAGTGGTTGTTTGGTGCTCGTATAGAGACCCTCACGGCGCCATTTTTTTTGATTTGATTCTGTTGATGGTCATAGAAAAGATTGATCCCCACTCGTTTGGTAGTTTGTTAGCCGATATATTTAGAACTGTGTAGCGGAACAATCTGCCTGATAGTTTAGTTCGACCACCAGTTCTTTCCATCCCGTAAAATGTCTCGTCTGGCTAGCGACAAGTAGATTCATGAAGATTTCTGAGTTTTGATGGTATGTTAATCTTCATGGAAGTGTTTTCTTTTCTTTGTACATTTGTATGAAATTTTTAGTGGACTAGCCTCTTTTTTCTCTCTCTCTTTGATACATTATCTTTGTAATATCTTTCATGGTGTTTAATAAAATTCATATACCACCGTTCAAAAAAATCATGAAATGATCATCCGACTTAAAAAACAATAAATTAGTCTATTCCACGTTGAAAATTATGAACGTATAACGTACTAATGAGTTAGAATTGACATAATAAATAATTTAATTTTTAATATTTATTCACCAAACACCGTTCTAAATCTTCGGACATTATTCAATGAAATCAACCATTAGCAATGTCGTAAATAGGAAGAATATATCAAAATTGAGATGGAAAAGATAAAACATTAAAAAAGATAAACATAACTTCTTTCCTTACGTTTTCCTCCCTCACTGATAATAGGAAAAAAGAAAAGATAAAGAAGCATTGGTATTGTTGGTAACGAATAAGGTGTCACAACCTTATTGGATAAGGTTGTTGAGTCAAGATGTCGTTAAGTGTTTAATAATATTTGATCTACTAGGATGATTGTTAAGCTTTAAGTTTTTTCTCTCTTTTACCAAAAAAAATTCCAATGGGTGATCAAATTGATAACATCTTAAAAATTAGGTGACTCAGTTGCAAGAAATGTTTTTGGGTGACAAAGTTACAAACCCCCTAAAATTTGAGTGACTGTTTAAGTAATTTATCTTAAAATAATACAAAATTAAGGTTGAGTGGGTCTTTTTTTAATTACTAATTGATTACATTTTTTATTCTTGAAAAAAAAAACACTATCCATCTTTTATAAGTAAAAGATGGTTATCTGATACATTATAACTAGAAAATTAAGGTTTTGATATAAATTTCGTACTTGAATTATATACTTTTTCTCAAGTTGGTAAAGAGTTTTTGCTCTAAAGTTGTTATTTTAACTAGGCATTTTTTCTCAAGTTTGTACTTAAATTTTTTTCTCCCAATTTGGTACCTGAACTAGGTACCTTCTCTCAAATTAATATCAAAACTTATACATTCTATCAATATGGTCCTAATTCGAAACAATTCAATAAATTTAATCCTCTATATTCAATTTTTTTATCAATTTACCCTTTGTTCTTCTCCTAAATTGCTTATTTTTTGTAAAAAAATGTTATATTACTTACATGGTATAAAAAACAATTTAACAATAATTTGTTGTTGCTTTAGAGTATAATATAATTATTCAACAATTGTTTTGATTTGATTGACTCACTTGATATAACATTATCGTAAAAATAACTAGATTGATTAAAATTTTAAATAAGAAGTGTTAAATTTTTTGTTACCCCCATTGATGAATAGAAATAACCATAGGTCTGAAGAAGAAATAACCTTTTACTAATTTATGTAAACAATCTTTGGAGTATGTGGTTAAAGCTCTCAGTTGATACATTCTTATTTTTTAAATTAAAAGTTTAAGATTTATTAAGAGTAAAATTTTCCTTTTCCCTAAATAAAAATTATTTGAAGAAAAAACTTCTACTAATTATTGTCTTCTTCTCTGTAGGTAATTATAAAAAATAATGTTAAAGTGCTAGATATAAAAGTTTTTTTTTACAATTAAATTGGAGGGGTATAAGAATACTTGTTCTAGAATGAGAAGTAGCCACCGCCTTCTGAAATTGGAAATTTGTGGTAGGGTTTGATTTATTCCGTTCAACAACTCTAGAAGAAACATTCAATTAACCCAGAAATACGAGAACATTTTATTATTATATTGTAAAATTGAATGAGTCATTTTCATCAAAAAAAAAAATTGAATGAGTCATATTATAAGCAACAACTTAACGAAAGGTCAATGGATTTTTGCCTTTTAATTATTCCGCTACTTTAAAATCTCCACGAACCATTAAATTATTATTATCGGTTCAAATAAGTATTCAAACAACTTTATGACAAAAGAAACAAAAAGTATTCAATCAACTGACATTTTATTTAGGATTGATATTTTTAAAAAATATAAAATTTTAACATTTTCAAGTTAAATGTCAGAATTTAAATTTATATAAAATGAAATAACATATCATTTTTAATCCCAATCAATAAATATTTAAGATTGCAAAAATTAATTTCCATTTAAACTATAATTCTATTTGGAGCATGACTGAACTAGTTTGATTTGACAAAAAGGTTTAAGGGTTCAATAAGCCTTTAAATTTTTATAAAAAAATTAACTAAGCCCCTAATTGTTTTTGCACCTAATGCCCTCAAACTCAAGAAAAAAATTATTTTGGCTATTTAACAACCGTTAACTTTAACGGGTTTTTTTTATAAATTTTTTGTGGCACATGTCGTAACAGAATAATGCCACTTATCATTTCTGAAAATTTGTTTAGATAAATGGTTGTTATTCATCCAAGGTAGCAGGATCTCTGCTACGAAAAAACATAACAATCGGAAGTGAAGATATCAGGGTTCAGTACTACTAAAATTTTTCAAGTTGTACACAAGTGTCTCATGTGACTAGTAGATCTATGTATACGAACTTTATACAATTTAATACTAACAATGTCGCGTATAAAGCCAAAAATATCATCATTCGAATGGTGTGTGTTATTGTATACTCTGTGATTCCGTTCCTGCCATATGTATTATAGGAGATCGGTCCAAGACAATCTCATAATGTGAACCAATAAAGACCTCCCTTATCAAGTATTCAAGATCCATGTCAATCTGTTATCCTAGTGCTGAAAGTGAAAATTTTGCATCTCGCAGGCTTCTATTATTTCCCCCAAATCTCGAAAGTGAAGGAACAATTCAAGAACAAGTGATTCTTACTTTCAAGTTCAGTCCTACACAGCAAGCATAAGCCATCTGTAGTTAAACCCTAGTGCGCAAGGCGGACTTTAGTTGGTAACTTGTCTAAGATCTCCATCTAATAAATAATGGAGAGTTTTAGAACATGTTTAGGAAATCAAATAGCTTTTTTCCAACATACTTTAGTACGTTTGTTTCTCACTTTGTCTCAAATTCATCTAGTGTTCACTTGTGGTCAACTTATCGAAATGAATAGTTTTAGCGCTTCATCTCTTTGCTTGAGAATTTTCCTCAAAGTCCAGCTAAAGTGGGGCTTTATTGCAATCTGCCCAAAGTCTTCTCCATTAAACATATACTCTTTAATCTAAACCACCCACAACGAACCTCACCTGCCAAAATATGTTTCACTAGCAATAGACTGCATATTTTGTTCCAAATATGAAGATTTTTTAGTCCTAAACCACTCTCAGATTTGAGAAGGTAGATTTGTGGCCACTCAACTCTAGCATTAGTCGCCGAAAAGTTTTTCCCTTTCTATAAGAATTACATACAGATTTGTTTAATTTTAGTGATTTTAGGGATATTAAGCTACCTACTCCAGTAATTGAAGATACATACAAAGACCGCTTTAATCAGTTGCAATCTGTCACTGTAACTTAACTTTCTGTGAGACCATGTAGCAAGTTTGTCTCGAATTTTCTCTAGTAGCGGGAGACAATCGTCAATTTTTTAGTTATCAAAGGCACTCCAAGATATCTTAATGAAAGTTTGCCAAGTTTAAATCTCGTGAGACTCCTAATAGAATCAAGCGTCCATGCATCTACTCCACTAGCAAACAACTCAATTTTTTCAGCATTCAGTTTCAGCCTCGACATACTATAAAATTATTCTAGGGTACTTAAAACCCCAGCAATCGAGTCTAATGAGCCGAGACAAAATATGAGCATGTCATCGGTAAAGCATAGGTGTGAGAGAGACGTTTTATTGTATTTGGGATGCTATTTGAATATACCAAATTTTCTAGCCTTGTCTAAGAGAGCAGATAAAACATTCATTGTCATGACAAATAAGTAAGAAGACAAGGGGTCTCCCAGTCGAACCCCCTACCCCCTTTAAAATAGCCGACTAAACTCCCATTAAGTAAAGCCGAAAATCTAAAAGCAGTGATGCATCTTTCAATCCACCTTCAGAACTTGAAATGAATTTCATTGCTTCTAAGATATCTAAGAGGAAATCTCAATTTATGGAATCAAAAGCTTTTTTCAGATCTATTTTAATTGCACACCTCGGTGATAATGATTTGCTGAAGTAACCGCAAACCAATTTTTGAGCGAGTAGAGTATTGTATGTGATGTTTCACCTTTTGATAAATGCAAATTAACTTTGTGAGATTATGTTTGGGAAATGAGGGGCAAGTCTCCCTCCAAGAATCTTTGTAATAGTTTTATAAATAATGGAGTAACATGAAATAAGTCGGAACTCCTTGGCCATACAAGCACTAGGGACTTTAAGTATGAGCACCAAGGATGTAGCATTAAAAGTATAGGGCAGTCAGAAAGTTCGAAAAAACCATCTGATCGCAGCTGTGAAGTTAGATTTCACAATGTTCCATGTAGCTTTGAAGAACTAAGCTGTGTATTCGTCCAGGTCAGGGCTTTTGTCATTCCCTTGTTTGAATAGAGCATTTTTAATTTTCAAGTCTAAAACATCCTCACATAGATCGTTCCAAGTGGCTTCAGGGACGAAGTAATTGAATAGCTCTTAGAGAGTTTTAGTGGGACAATGCATGCATTAGGATCTGGCTTGCCAATGAGAGTAGAATACTAGCGAATCATCTCCTCTGACATGGAATCAAAAGTGTCCAGTATAGCACCATTCTCAACTTTAACTGTAGGGTGAAAGAATTTTGTTTCGATGTCTCACTCTTGGATCTAGTTTACTTTAGCACTCTTGTAACACCTCAAAAATCGGTCTAGTCGAAATTGGATTCTGATGATCGAAGTATTTGTATTAAAATATTGAAAGGTATAGATAATATTGTTAAAGGACCTTAACTGAATTAAGTCCTTAGTGAGATTGCCTTTTAAATGCTTTAAGATGATGCCATGAGCTAGGCGTTTCGATATAATCAGACCCGTATTGAAATAGCCTAAGTAAGGCGTTTCGAAACGGGTATATGGTGTTTCGAAACAGTATAACTGTAATAACTAACTTTTGGACTTTTGCTCAACTGTTTCTATACGGTTTCACTCGTTTCGAAATGGGTCCCCTGTTTTGAAGGACTTTTGCGTATTGCCATCCGAGAGCCTTATAAGCTTCAGATTGTCAAGGTGAGTGTAGTCGGAGTCTCAAGAGTGGCTAAGTGTCATCTCGAATCATTGTTTATTGATTTACTAACTATTGATTTTAAGGGATTTGTATGAAGCATTATTGTAAGCCATGTTGGTAAGTTTTGGTAAGTATTGCAACGATTATTGGTCCATAGTATTGCTATCATTGTCATGAAAATCATTGACATGTAAAATCATTGACATGAGTTTATTGTTATTGCTTATTGCTACGACTAAATAATTTTTGAAGTATTGTCAATAAATCATGGATATTGAACTATTGATTATTGGATCTTGGATTCGAAGTATTGGATACAATTGACATGCCATAGAATTCATTAGCTCATTGGTACGGTGGACTACGGTTCTAGGGCTACGACCTATGTTGATTTGGCGAGGCGAGGGGACGTATTGAGTATTGGTCTTATTGGCGATGTCCGCTGGATGACCATTTATTGATTTGGCGAGGAGGTAGAATTCGTGTATCTATATACCATGAATCGATCCAAGGGGACTTGTAACACCCCTTGCCCGGTTACGAGCGAGAGACGTTTCATATCGAGCATTGGACAGATTCGTATAACATATAAATCAAACATAAACTTACAAAGCATGTTTATTTAAGCATTCAACAAACCATGCATACATGTGATTAATAACCAAAACATATGATTACATGAACACTTATACAATTAGGTGGGCCAATTAAAACTTTTCCAACATCATACATTCTATATACATGATACATACAACAATTAATCATAAAGCTTACTATACATCAATCGGCTATTATAACATATTACATGTAATACTACAATCCAACATTACAAATTGAGACATGGTTATATAAGGAGATAAGCATTCGACTAACATAAGTTTATAAGATTATATAGCTCATACCAATTCAATCATCATCAACCTAAGTTCATAAACCTTTTCATTCAAGGATTCAATCTTGCATATAATTTGGTCTCTTTAGATACGTTTTTATACCTATACAAACTACCTAATTTATGAACTTATTTTTCAATTATACCTATGCTTTTATTCGAATACTCAAGGCAACCAAACACTAAATGTATACATATCCTAATTTAACATGTATATCAACCATGAACTCAAGTTGGCATTCGATTACAATTACACACAAGGGCATATATTTCACAAACACTTAACATGATCATTAGTATATAACAAAACAAGTTCCAATATGTTACTTACAAGTCAAGCAACACATAATACATATCTATATGCATGTGACACATTACACAACTATGCCACCAACTAGGATCTAACCAAAACTTATCATACTTGTGCTTGTCTTGCGGAAACGACTCTCGAATCAACCAACTAGCTTTCAGTAACTATTACCTGAAATATTTGGAAGAAGGGAACAAAAGAGTGATAACTACACAATATGTACTTAGTGAGGCAGCCCTAAACTTTACTAATGAAGTCTTTTAAGATCTTATGCAAATCTTTAAGATTGCCTAGCTAGGCTTAAGTACCAAGGATCACCTAGCTAGTCCAATATGCACAAGTCATCTTAGCTAGTCTTGAAATAAATTCAAGTCACTCATATTGCAACATTAAGCAAGACAAGCATTAATAACAAATGCATCAAGTATCATACATAATCGAAAATATTCTATAGAGCATACAAACATTTCAAAATTTATGTCATTTGTACCAATCTAATAAGGTACTTAGCTTACTTTCTTAGTTTACAAGTATTCATATATTTAACCATTTCAATAGGCATACACATATAATCAATCAAGCATTATGGTAACATAAAATTCCAACAAACACATGAGATCATTTTCATTTTATAATCATCAAAAACCAATAGCAAAGCTCATCACTTAGTCTCATTTCACATAGCTCAAGCAATCAACACATCATAGTAACTAATCATATTTATGCTAAGCATGCTTATCTAACAAGTAATATACATTTAGGTCAATATTCTTGCCTTTAATCCTTCTTCCTTATCATTTTAAATTTTACCAATCATTATTAAATTCATTACATGCTTCATTTATATTATCTAATAATCAAAAACATAAAGGCTAGGATACTAATCATAACACTTAAGCAATGCTACACTCACAATACTCCAAGCCAGTTTATCTCTTTATTAATGATGCCTTTTCCTTTCCTTTTTGCTTGCTCTTCCCTTGGTTCTTCTAATATCTCTTCTTCAACATGCTCCTGAATCATAACATAACACATACAACATTCATTAGAAGCAAATTTTTGACATATAACCAAATCAAATAAATCAAACAACATGAATATACAAATCTGTCCTAAAACTGGCAGCTTGAGCAATACACACTAATTTATTAATATCTCTTTACTCAAACTCCAAATTAAGATTTCTTTACCATTCCAGAAAGCTTATAAACACACCTTTACAACCATGTATAGCACATTTTTTTATTATTTTCCTATCAATACAATTTATTACTTCATGAGAGGGAATTTCTCTGGAAGACCACTATACCAAGTTTACCGTCTATACGAAGACCGGTAATTCTTAGAACGTCACCTAATCCTATAAATAATTTAATAGAAGCGTCTTCTCCAAATTCAAAACACTTGTTTTGTTTGTTGTATCTATTCACCACTGCGCTCAAAAATGGAAAGCAATGATTTGCAACCTGTTTTGGCTTTATAAGATTTTCGAAGCCCGTGTCTGCTAATTCTTTCACTACATTAGGGTGGAAAACGAAGCTGACTGGTAGCAAATTATTGGGAAAGTTATATATTTTCCTGATTTTCATTGTTTTCACCTGAGATATCAAATACTTCAGAAGTCGGTTATTGTTTTCGAAATCCAAAAATCAAAATAAATTAGAAAATTAAACCAAAACAAAAAAGTATACCAAACCGAAACAAGAAAAGGGAAGAGAAGAAGGAGAACGGCGGCGTACCCAGAAAAAAAGAATTCTTGAACTGGTGTTGCTCCTCTCCAATCGAAGATAAGAAAACAAAAGAATTTTAAACGTCATCCAAGATTTAAAGACGTCGGCAAAAAGGCCACACGGGCCATTCAGCCCATGAAGGCGCCAGCGGTGTAAAACAGATGAGTTTTATTTTTTTCACGAGAAAAGGACAGCTCACAAAAATAATTATAAATATATTATTATAAAATATATTATTTTAATTATTTTAAAATATTAAGAAATTCGGGTTGGGTCGGGTTGGGGTTGGGGTTTTAGTCCAAAAATCGGGGCGGAAAAAAGTTAGGACAAAATTAAATAAAAATTAAAGTTTACATTTGATCGATGTCTAGATGACTTATGGTATTGCATTTTAAACCGGTTGTAGATGACTTATGGTATTACAAAATTTAATCGACGGTATGTAGTTGTAATGGAGAAGAGAATTCTCCACGTATGTCTAGATGACTTAAGGTATTGCCTTGGAACGATCTCTGACATCGATCATATGCGTGAAAATTGGAATATTTATCGGCATATCAGTAAATGAACCAACTTTCAATAAAGTAAATGAACCTGATCTCAAGATCAGAATAATTCTTAATTAACTGGTGTAAATAAACCAGGTTGTAATGAATGTTTGAAAAATAAAAGAGAATGCAAAGTGAATTCTAAAAAATTACATGCATATATTAAAAGGCATTCATTATCACTTAAGAACACAGACCATTCCCTAAATTTATTTTAAATTTCACCATATTAATTGCTCTTACAAACGCCAACAAAAAACATTACATGCATATATTAAAAAGCATTCATTATCACTTAAGAACACAGACCATTCCCTCTTTAGAGAGGGCAAACTTTACAAACTGAGGTGGGGGAACCTTTTTTGAAATTTTGTATTCCTCGTATGGTCGAGGAACATCGATAGCTTCAGATTTACCGTCGGGGAGCTGAGCGAGCTGAGATTCAATATCAACAACTTCAACTTTTCATCTTCCACATATAACTAAAGCATAAAATAACAAGGAAAACAATATGACTGAACTTAAGAAAAGAAAAATATTCAGAGGATATTCCGTTGGAGTAATGAAGGATTGAATGAAGCTTGGGGGAATAGAATGAGGTTTACGGCTAATATGAAAAAAGAATACTTAACTTTCTTGTAAGTATCACCAACAATAAATGTGAAAAGACTTCGACAGCTAGTTTGAAAAAAAATATAAGTTATTTTAATTTTTGAACTATATATCTACAGGGGAATGGACTGAAGCATATTTTTTTAATTATATATATATATATATATATATATATACATTAATACATATACAATTATACATAACATATATGTCACATGATACATATCAACACAAAACACATTTGGCATTACAATTTACACACATATTATATATATATAATATGATTATATATATATATGATTATATCTTTGTTCATTATAGTCACTAGAACTTTATTTTTATTCTAAATTGACCCCTATTCATTGTTTTTTATTTGTTCGATGTTTTATACTTTTAATTTGTTATTTTTTATTATAGTCCCAAAACTTTATTTGTATTGTAGGGCTTAGCGTTTAGGGTTTTAAGGTTTAGGTTTAGGGTATTATGGATTTATGGATTGAGGTTTTATTTTTAGGGTTTAGGGTTTAGAGTTTAGGGTTCATAAATTGATATATACATACATGTATTATATATATTGATGGATTATGATTTTTATTTTTAGGGTTTAGTATTTAGGGTTTAGGGTTTAGAGAGTATGTGTTATTGTTAGAGATTGTGGATTAATGATTAAGGAATAAGGATTAGGGATTATAGATTAGAGATTAGTGTTTAGGGTTTAAACCCCTAATCCTTAACTTAGACACTAAGCACTAATCCCTAAACGAGCCTTAAAATAAATTCAAGTCATTCATATTGCAACATTAAGTAAGACAAGCATTAATAACAAATGCAACAAGTATCATACATAATCGAAAATATTCTATAGAGCATATAAACATTTCAAAATTTATTTCATTTGTACCAATCTAATAAGGTACTTAGCTTACTTTCTTAGTTTACAAGTATTCGTATATTTTGCCTTGGATGATCAAAGAATCAGGTAATCGAGTCTACGTGTGACATATGACTTTAAATACCCCAAAGGTATCAATTATTTCACTTTTAACTTGTGACATGTGAGAGAGGATGCCTAAGCATCAAGGTGACTAACCCCTTTAATTTACATTGGTGACTAACCACCAACTTGTATTAACAATCAGAGGAGCTCAAATGACTCTAAGGCATGCCCTTATACCTACAGACACTAATCAAACCAAGGACTTTACTTATCTTTCTTTATTAATAAGAACATTCTCTTGCCAATCATTCATAATTTTAAATGCATTTAACTATTTCAATAGACATACACATATAATCAATCAAGCATTATGGTAACATAAAATTCCAGCAAACACATGAGATCATTTTCATTTTATAATCATAAAAAACCAGTAGCAAAGCTCATCACTTAGTCTCATTTCACATAGCTCAAGCAATCAACACATCATAGTAACTAATCATATTTATGCTAAGCATGCTTATCTAACAAGTGATATACACTTAGGTCAATATTCTTGCATTTAATCCTTCTTCCTTATCATTTTAAATTTTACCAATCATTATTAAATTCATTACATGCTTCATTCATGTTATCTAATAATCAAAAACATAAAGGCTAGGATACTAATCCTAACACTTAAGCAATGCTACACTCACAATACTCCAAGCTAGTTTATCTCTTTATTAATGATGTCTTTTCCTTTTCTTTTTGCTTGCTCTCCCATTGGTTCTTCTAATATCTCTTCTTCAACATGCTCTTAAATCATAACATAACACATACAACATTCAGTAGAAGCAAATTTTTGACATATAACCAAATCAAATAAATCAAACAACATGAATATACAAATCTGTCCTAAAACTGACAGTTTGAGCAATACACACTAATTTATTAATATCTCTTTACTCACAACTTCAAATTAGGATTTCTTTACCATTACAGAAAGCTTATAAACATACCTTTATAACCATGTATATAACATATTTTTATTATTTTCCTATCAATACAATTTATTACTTCATGTGAGGGAATTCCTCTGGAAGATCATTATCTTCCTGTGTCAAATCTGGAGGCATACTCGTCCTCCTTGGATGAATCAATTGAGATACAACCCCTGGGATGTGCTCAAATATAAACATCTGCAACAAACAGAAATGGAGTTTTAATACACAAGAAATAAAGATAAAAAAACCACTAAAAATTGAAAGAATACATATAAATTTTATACTCACCGAAAGCAAGTGAAAGTTCCCAGACAGAGCAATTTCTTGACCTTTCATTCTGTCGAGGTTGCAGTACAAACTTGATAACATTGCTGCCCCCAAGCATAACTTTTAATTTTTTTAACATTTCTCAAAGAACTTAAATAAAGGGCTGGCACTGTGGAAGAGGAAGAAGGGACAACCACAGACCCTAATATAAACAAAACTACAGCCCGAACATACACACGTAACTTTTTCTTACTCTTGATCTCACACCCTGGATCCAACTTCCCAAATTGATTCATGAGCTCTGGGAGACTAATATCACATTTATTGGATAAAATGTTGTCATTTCTAAGTAATTTCGAGCACAAAACACTTGGATTGATTGATTCCTCATCCACTATAACAAGTTTACCGTCTATACGAAGACCGGTAATCCTTAGAACGTCACCTAATCCTATAAATAATTTAACAGACTTAAGAGGCCTAAGGGCTATCGTATTGGAGCATAAGAGATGAACTAGGTAAGGCTTTTTACGAACTTCTGTCAAGAGCTCATACTATTTAATTTCCCTGAATAATAAGATAAATTAGGAGAGTAAAAACGTCATATTGTAGAATCTCTGCGTGTAATAGTGGGATGGCCATGGAAGAGGGAAAATCGGATAGGCCCCTCGGGTCTTGGATGGGTGCAGCCGAATGGACCTTGGTTGGGCCCCAACGGTCTTGCATCAGATGGCTCTCGGACAGGCTCAAGGGTGCGGCTTGGCGGGCTGCTGGGTGCGGCTCGGATAGGCCCATGGGTGCGGCTGGACGGGCTGCTCGGTGCTGCTCAGACAGGCCCACGGGGCAGTTGTGCAATGCCCTTGGTGCGAGCTGCACTCAGACAGGCCCAGGGTGCCTAGCAAGGCCCCTCAGGCTGTTGACTCGGCTGGATCGTAGCCCCTCGGGTGCGGCAGAACGGGCTGGACGGACTCGAGCCCCTCGGGTGCGTTGGGAGCGGCACAGGGTGCTGGAACCTCGACCCAATGGTCATAGACAAAGGTGCTGGAGTTGGATACGAACCTTAGGTGTGCGGTGGGCTGGACCCTAGGGTGCACCATGGTAACATTCTCCTCCACTGAATTGAGCGACGCCCTCGTCGATCGTTGGGCTTCGAAATCACCAACTTTGTCTCCAAATTGCCACAAATCTTTGTCTAACTCCTAACTACCTTCGGCTTCTGTTAGTCCTTTCCAAAGCACAAAGTACTCGTGCCTTGGTTTGAACCCTTGGCGTCGAATGACTCGATCGGCTATGATGGCTTCGGCTTCTCTCTCGAACGAAGTCCTAACTTCAACGGGTGCTCGCTTGGAGATGTTCCTTTCCGGATCTTCCTCGTCCTTGTGATAGGGCATAAGAACGCTAACATGGAAGACGGGATGGACTTGGATGTGGGGCGACAAGTCTAGCTTGTAGGCCACCTTCTTGTCGACCCACTCCAACAGAGGAATTGCGAAGAGTTAGATTAAGTTTAGCTAAAACCAAATCATTTACCTGGAATTCAACGTCGCGTCGCTTCTTGTCGGCCCACTTCTTCATTTGCTTGCTAGTTTTGTGGAGGCAAGCGTTGGCTAAGTCCCTTTGTTCTTGCAAGTCTTTCACTACATGAAAGGCGACGGGATTTGGACCTTGATACTTGGTCACGATCGCGTCGGGTGTGAGCGGTTGTTGGCCCATCACTATCTCGAAAGGACTTTGATTCGTGGCTTCACTCCTATGCAAGTTGTAGGAGAATTAGGCCACGTCTAGCAAATCGGGCCAATTTCGTTGAGATGCACTAACGAAATGCCTTAGATAAATTTCCAATAAAGCATTGGCCCTCTCGGTATGTCCATCGGATTGCGGATGAAAGCTCGTTGAAAGGTTCAAGGAAGAACCCAACAACTTAAACAACTCGGTCCAAAACTTACCCGTGAACCGAGTGTCTCGATCACTTACTATGGACTTTGGAATACCCCAAAACTTCACGACATGCTTTAAGAAAAGGCGGGCGGCTTCATCGGCGGGGCATGTCTTAGTGACGGGAATGAAAGTTGCATACTTTGAGAACCTGTCTATTACAACCATGATACTAGAGTAATTAGTAACACAAGGGAAACCAATTATAAAGTCTAAAGAGATACTTTCCCATGGCTTTCCGATATCGGCAACGGTTGAAGTAATCCCATCGGTTTGTTTGCTTCAATCTTGTCTTGTTGGCAAACAAGACAAGTCTTCACGTATGCTTCTACATCTTCATTCATACGAGGCCAATAATATCTTTCGTTAAGTAAAGCCAAAGTACGATGCATACATGGATGTCCCGCCCACTTCGAATCATGACATTCTTTCATTAAAGTCTTTCGCAAGTTGTTAAAGTAGGGGACGAATAAACGTTGGCCTCTTGTGAAGAGTAGATCATCTTCAACCCAAAAACGGCGTGACTTACCCTCTATGGCAAAGGCGATTAACATTGCTGATAACATTGCTACACCCCATGCATACCTTTTAATTTTTTTTAACGTTTCTCAAACGACTTAAATAAAGCGCTGGCACCGTAGAAGAGGAAGAAGGAACGACAACATAAAGATAGCCGACGTCTGGAGACGAGCTTAAGAGGCTTAAGGACTATCGTATTGGAACATAAGAGATGGACTAGGTATGGCTTTTTACGAACTTCGGTCAATAGCTCATACTATTTAATTTCCCCGAATAATAAGATAGATTAGGAGAGTGAAAACATCATATGGTAGAATCTCCGCGTGTAATAGTGGAGCATAAGAGATGGACTAGGTAAGGCTTAAGGGCTATCGTATTAGAGCATAAGAGATGGACTAGGTAAGGCTTTCTACGAACTTCGGTCAGGAGCTCATACTATTTAATTTCCCTAAATAATAAGATAGATTAGGAGAGTAAAAATGTCCAATGGTAGAATCTCCGCGTGTAATAGTGAGCTCTTTACCGACATCTTAAGACAGGCTTAAGAGGCTTCAAAAGAGATGGACTCTATACCGACGTCTGGAGACGGGCTTAAGAAGCTTAAGGGCTATCGTATTGTAGCATAAGAGATGGATTAGGTAAGGCTTTTTACGAACTTCGGTCAAGAGCTCATACTATTTAATTTCCCTGAATAATAAGATAAATTAGGAGAGTGAAAACGTCCAATGGTAGAATCTCCGCGTGTAATAGTGGGCTCTTTACCGACGTCTAGAAACAGCCTTAAGAGGCTTAAGGGCTATCGTATTGGAGCATAAGAGATGGACTAGGTAAGGCTTTTTACGAACTTTGGTCAAGAGCTCATACTATTTAATTTCCCTAAATAATAAGATAGGTTAGGAGAGTGAAAACGTCCAATGGTAGAATCTCCGCGTGTAATAGTGGGCTCTTTACCGACGTCTAGAGACGGGCTTAAGAGGCTTCAAAAGAGATGGACTCTTTACTGACGTCTGGAGACAGACTTAAGAGGCTTATGGGCTATTGTATTGGAGCATAAGAGATGGACTAGTTAAGGCTTTTTACGAACTTCGGTCAAGAGGTCATACTATTTAATTTCCCTGAATAATAAGATAGATTAGGAGAGTGAAAACGTTCAATGGTAGAATCTCCGCGTGTAATAGTGGAGCATAAGAGATGGACTAAGTAAGGCTTAAGGGCTATCGTATTGGAGCATAAGAGATGGACTAGGTAAGCCTTTTTACGAACTTCGGTCAGGAGCTCATACTATTTAATTTCCCTGAATAATAAGATAGATTAGGAGAGTAAAAACCTCCAATGGTAGAATCTCCGCATGTAATAGTGGGATGGCCATGGAAGAGGGAAAATCGAATAGGCCCCTCGGGTCTTGGATGGGTGCAGTCGAATGGACCTTGGTTGGGCCCCAAGGGTCTTGCATCAGATGGCTCTCGGACAGGCTCATGGGTGCGGCTCGGACATGCCCATGGGTGCGGCTAGACGGGCTGCTCAGTGCTGCTCGGACAGACCCACGAGGTCAGTTGTGCAAGGCCCTAGGTGCGAGCTGCACTCGGACAGGCCCAGGGTGCCTAGCAAGGCCCCTCGGGTTGTTGACTCGGCTGGATCGTAGCCCCTCGGGTGCGGCAGAATGGGCCGGACGAACTCGGGCCCCTGTGGTGCATTGGGAGCGGCACATGGTGCTGGAACCTCGGCCCAATGTTCTCGGACAAAGGTGCTGGAGCTGGACCCTAGGTGTGCGGTGGGCTGGACCCTAGGGTGCACCATGGTAACATTCTCCTCCACCGAATTGATCGACGTCCTCGTCGCTCGTTGGGATTCGAAATCGGCAACTTTGTCTCCAAATTGCCACAAATCTTTGTCTAACTCCCAACTACTTTTGGCTTATGTTAGTCCTTTCCAAAGCACAAAGTACTCGTGCCTTGGTTTGAACCCTTGGCGTCGAATGACTCGATCAGCTATGATGGCTTCAGCTTCTCTCTCGAACGAAGTCCTAACTCCAACGGGTGCTCGCTTGGAGATGTTCCTTTCCGGATCTTCCTCGTCCTTGTGATAGGGCTTAAGAACGCTAACATGGAAGACGGGATGGACTTGGATGTGGGGCGGCAAGTCTAGCTTGTAGGCCACCTTCTTGTCGGCCCACTCCAACAGAGGAATTGCGAAGAGCTCATACTATTTAAGTTCCCTGAATAATAAGATAGATTAGGAGAGTGAAAACGTCCAATGGTAGAATCTTCGCGTGTAATACTGGAGCATAAGAGATGGACTAGGTAAGGCTTTTTACGAACTTCGGTCAAGAGCTCATACTATTTAATTTCCTTGAATAATAAGATAGATTAGGAGAGTGAAAACGTCCAATGGTAGAATCTCTGCCTGTAGTAGTGGGCTCTTTACCGACGTCTGGAAATAGTCTTAAGAGGCTTAAGGGCTATCGTATTGGAGCATAAGAGATGAACTAGGTAAGGCTTTTTACGAACTTCGGTCAAGAGCTCTTACTATTTAATTTCCCTGAATAATAAGATATATTAGGAGAGTGAAAACGTCCAATGGTAGAATCTCCGCGTGTAATAGTGGGCTCTTTACCGACGTTTGGAGACGGGCTTAAGAGGCTTCAAAAGAGATGGACTCTTTATCGACGTCTGGAGATGGGCTTAAGAGGCTTAAGGTCTATCGTATTGGAGCATAAGAGATGGACTAGGTAAGGCTTTTTACGAACTTCGGTCAAGAGCTCATACTATTTAATTTCCCTGAATAATAAAATAGATTAGGAGAGTGAAAACGTCTAATGGTAGAATCTCCGCGTGTAATAGTGGAGCATAAGAGATGGAGTAGGTAAGGCTTAAGGGCTATCGTATTGGAGCATAAGAGATGGACTAGATAAAACTTTTTACGAACTTCGGTCAGGAGCTCATACTATTTAATTTCCCTGAATAATAAGATAGATTAGGAGAGTAAAAACGTCCAATGGTAGAATCTCCGCGTGTAATAATGGGATGGCCATGGAAGAGGGAAAATCGGATAAGCCCCTCGGGTCTTGGATGGGTGTAGCCAAATGGACCTTGGTTGGGCCCCAAGGGTCTTGCATCAGATGGCTCTCGGACAGGCTCATGGGTGCGGCTTGGCGGGCTGCTGGGTGCGGCTCGGACAGGCTTATGGGTACGGATGGACGGGCTGCTCAATGCTGCTCGGGCAGGCCCACGGGGGCGGTTGTACAAGGCCCTAGGTGCGAGCTGCACTCAGACAGGCCCAGGGTGCCTAGCAAGGCCCCTCGGGCTGTTGACTCGGCTGGATCGTAGCCTCTCGGGTGCGGCAGAACGGGCCGGACGGACTCGGGCCCCTCGGGTGCGTTGGGAGCGGCACAGGGTGCTGGAACCTCGACCCAATGGTCTCGGACAAAGGTGTTGGAGCTGGATACGGGCCCTAGGTGTGCGGTGGGCTGTTACCTTGTCTATCTCTTACGCTCCTTAAAGATAGTCATTTTCCAAAGTCGCTAGACCTCCTTATATCTACTTTGTAAATTAATCCCTTCTCCCGACGTCGGTAAAATACCTACATTTACACGTGGAAATTCTATCCTTGGACGTTTTCACTCTCCTAATCTATCTCATTATTCAAGGAAATTCAATATCATGAGCTCTTTACTTAAGTATGTAAGAAGCCCCAGCTAGACCAAGACCCGAGGAGCCTATCCGATTTTCCCTCTTCCATGGCCATCCCAGCTCATTCCTTGGGGAATCTTCACCCCTTTGACCATGGTATTCAAGGTAAGGAATATGCATCCATATCTTCCCCGATTCAAGGAGATCCACATCATTTTCACATGGAAAGAAGCTCTAGCAAGAAGGAAGGAATCCTTGATTCTATTCCCTTGCCTTCATTAGATAGATGCTTATGCTTAATTTGTGACTTTATTGCATTTATAACCTATGTTTTACTACACCATTAATCTTGAGCTTTTAACCACATTTACCAACATATATTAACATAATAATGATGTTCCAGCAACCACAAAAACGAGGCATGTAAGTCCTCAAATTATCAATCCTTGCAAACTAGTCCATTTGATCCTCTATGTGTTCTAATGATATTTAAACTATCAATTGATATATAATTCAAGCTAAACCATTTATTTTTCATTCTTAAATTACCTCCCCTGTTTCTAATAAATTTTCCAGAATTTATTGGCATCAATTAAACTCCTAAACATTTTCAAAACTACAATTTAACCTAAGTAGTTTCCAAATTCATTCAATTCTGAGCAGTCTTTTTGTAATTCAATTTCCAGCCATTTCCTATGTCATTTTCATACTCAATAGGTCATTTTCTTATAGTACTAATTCAACTCTACAACTTTTATTTACAAAAGTTTTCCTAATTCGAATTCTAACCCATTCAAAATTTCAGTTTAAAACATGGTAGTGTTCAAATACGAATCTAGGTAGATTCAAAATTCAAGCTTAATACATGTCATTTCTCTAGCATTTTAATCAATCTAATCTATCACACATACTCTTAAATCATCAACAAATATTCTAAAATCAAATTTCTAACATAATCTTA
Source organism: Hibiscus tridactylites (assembly GCA_958450335.1). Taxonomy (NCBI): domain Eukaryota; kingdom Viridiplantae; phylum Streptophyta; class Magnoliopsida; order Malvales; family Malvaceae; genus Hibiscus; species Hibiscus tridactylites. The sequence continues at coordinate 6,979,182 of OY288272.1, read as the reverse complement.
CCAGCAAAACAATCAAACATCATCAAGAACATCAAATTAAAACATGACCAGAATCGATACTTACATGAACTGTTTTGTGGAAACATATGTTATTCCTAGCTTAAATCCAGTAGCATGCATGAATTTTTCCTCACTAATTCTCCAGATTTTGAGTGTTTAAATTCTCTCTCTCCTTTGGTTCTAAGGTTTCTGTTGGAGAGAGAAAAAGATGGAGAGGATGATTCATGTAAGTGAAATTACATATGTTTTGCCAATATGAATAGTTGGCCGATTATCACTAATTTAAGGGACACTTGGATTAGTTTTCATCCAAGTAAATCCCACCATACTTTATTATAATTTATACTATTAATATTCTATAATTATTTCTAGCCCATGTTTTTAGTATTTTATTTATTTTAACATTATATTAACATATATATATTATTACATTACTTTTAATCCAATATTAACTTTTATTATCTAACATGTTTGTCATTCGTATACTTCATGTTAAATTTTATTATTCATAAGTTTATATATAAGTACTAATGTTCTTTTTTTAATCCAATTGCAACTTAATAGTGTATAGCTTATGTGGTTTCATTATAGTCTTAGTAAGATCGTAATTGTTTACGTTATCGTCGTTGTTTTTCTATCGTTTGAACTAGAGCATGTTTTAGGGTGTGATAGGACTCTTGGTTAATGATATTGATTGGCCATGAAATCATGATATTGCCATTGATGACATGATACTATGTTTTCATTATGAATAAGGAGCATGCCATGTTTATTGCATAATTAATATTATGATTATCATTGAAGCATGTTATATGACATCCATGTCATCCATTGTAATTGTGACTACCTCAGTAGGCAAAGTATGCCTAATGCATTCCATTGCATCCATTTCAGGTTTGTCAAATTTTAGGATCGAGATCGGAAGAGTTGAAGCGTAGCACAAGTTACAATCAAACTATAAGTAATGTATATTGTCCTCTTTAAAACTTTTAGTTGGTGGCAAGGTCTATGTATAAGTCTATGAAGTCACTTTTGATGTGCCTATGTTATGATTAAGTGTTATAAGTGTGATATGTTAAAGATGAGTCTTTCATATAGTGAGAAATGGTCTTAAATGCATGTTTTGGCACTAAAAGGTAAAAACTGGGTAAATGAACTCATATGGCTCTAAAATTTGACATGCAAGTAGATTATATGGTTATAATGTTGTGTGTGAAGTTTCACTGCAATTGGACATTGTTTGATTAGTTAAAATGAATAAAAAGCAACAATAATATGTCACTTCAGGTCAGAACGTATCGAAACGGGTGATGACATTTCATCGGAACGAAGCCACTCAACACTCATCAGGCCTACTGATGTGAGCGTTCAAGGCCTTCATATTGTGCGCATCTTTTTATTTCGAGGAATTTTTATTTTTAAAAAACATATAAAAACAGAAAATCTAAAACAATTTCGAGAAATTCTGAAAATCATTTTTTAAATATAAAAATGTTTTTAATTTTGAAATTTATTTAATAATAATAAATAATATTTTTTCAAAAGATTAAAATATTTTAAAAATTAAAAATATTAAATATCGTTATACAATTATAAAAATAAATTGAAAAATATAAAACAATAAAAGTTATTTTATTTTTTAAAATAAATTTTATTGTTTTATATTTTTTTAAAAAATAACTTCTATTGTTTTATATTTTTTCAATTTTTTGTAATTTTATAATAAAATTTAATATTTTAAAATATTTAATCTTTTAAAAATTTATTATTTATTATTTTGAAATTAAAAAATATGTTTTATATTATTTAAAATAAATTTTAGAGTTTTCCTTATTTTTATATTTTTTTAAATTTTAAAATTTCTTAGAAATGACAAGTGACATTATCCTGTTGCGATATGTGTAAAAAACGTTAAAGTTAACGGTTAAAGTTGGTCAAATGGCCAAATTAAAAAAAATGAATTTGAGGGCTTAATTAGGTGCAAAATTTTTTTAAGAGTTTGGTTGTTTTTTTTCTCTCATAAATTTAAGGCTTTATTGAACCCTTAAGCCAAAAAAAACTAATTTGGAGTTGAGCGGGAAATTAAGTTATTATTTTACTAGGTAAATAAAGTTAATTAAGATTGATCAAACGAATTTGTTTTTTCCTTAAATTAAATTAAATTATTATTTTAAAATAAAATTATATCAAATTGGATGAGTCTTAAAATTCAACTCGAGGTTCAACTTCCTAATATTTAAATTAGACTTAGCCACAATGAAAGACCGAGGGGATTAGAAAAAACAGTTGCCCATTTAAAATTTTAAAATTTATATATAATTTAATTTTTTTTATATAATCTTAAATTAGACTTAGCCACAAGGATGCATCATGAATAACTCGCCTTGCACTAGGCTCACCTGCATTACATAAAAAAAAGTTATTTAGTAGAATATCACTCTTTCTGATGTATAAAATAAAAGTGTGACTGACATGATATGCTTTCTCATCAGTAATACAATTTTAAAAAAATATTGTATTCAATCACTTAATGAGTTAATAAGATCGACATATTTATTAAAAATGTTATATTTAAGCACTAGAAAAACCGATACAAGTTCATAATAGAATTTGGTTATGCAAATCACGCATTGATTTTAAATTAGTTTCCATACATTTAAATATAATCTTTTTAACAAGTTCAGTGGATTAATTACAGAACAACTGAACAATCTAGGTTTAGTAATTAATTACCAATTTTTTTTAAATAATTAATAAATAAATTTTCAAGTTAAAAATCTTTAAAGCAAGTGGTTAAAAACTCTCGGTTGACATCTTTCCCTCCCTTAGGTTATGTAGTCTAGATCCATTAGGAGCAAATTTGTATTTTTCTCTCTCTAAGTAAGAATTGTTAAAAAAAAGTAAGTGGATTTCCAACGAAGTTGAGTAGGTTTAGTAATTAATTACCAAACAATTTCAAATGAATTAGTCAGTGGATTTCCAATTAAGGTTTAATAGATTTAGTAATTAATTATCAAACAATTAGGGGTGTTAGAAAAGTAAATACATAAACATATTTGGATAAAATATCCGATCCGTTATTTAGTGCCTGTGCTTGGGAAAATTCTACAACGTGCGACGAACATCGTTGAACACCACTAATGATGAACACCGATGAACATTATTAAATTAATTAATAAAGATTTAAAATTTCAAGGACTCATCATACAATTAATAATTATTTTAAAAATTCAAATAAATCAATTTTTATATATATTAAAATTTTATTTTTTTAATAAGGGTAAACTATATATTTAGTACCTCACTTATTTCCGTATTTCTATTAAACCCTCATTATTTAAATATTATTTCAATTTGACCTTACTTTTTACAAAAAATAATTTAACCCTCAACCTAAAACCCTAAACTATTAAACCTTAAACCCTTAAACTCTTAAACATATAACCTAAACTATATACCATTAAAAATAATTTCACCATCATCAATTCAATTCAATTCAATGAATCGTTGAATTCTCCTAAAAAATTTAATTAAATTATTTTTTATATATATCAAAATTAATTAAACTCGAATTTCCTAGAATTAATTAAATTTTGGGTAAACTACATAAACGGTCCCTTGACTATACTCCAATTATTTTTTGCGTCCTCCGACTATCAGAAGTTACAAATTGGTCCCCCGGCTTAAAAAAAGTAACAAATTAGTCCGACGCCGTTAAAAATTTAACGGTCGATGACATGGCAATTAATATCAATTGATATAATTACATAATTAGCCCTCAAGTTCTACACTTATTTTAATTTGACCCTAATTCTAAAAAATTAACCCACATAATTTTAATAATCTATCAATTTAGTCTCATTTCACCCAACCCCTTTTCTTCTTACTAATAATCTATCCGTGGACTAGATGCTTCCATGGCGATTCTCTATGCCTCCTAGCATCGTCGTAACAAAGTCATTCATGATGACAGTAATTTTTTCGGGCTTGAACTGAAATAAACATAAAAATGAGAAACAATTGTTGTTAATACTCAAAATATAAGTTATATAATAATGATATTTAATTCTATTATTAATAAAATTAATTTGTGATGAATATAACTTATAATAATGATATTTAATTCTATTATTAATAGAATTAATTTGTGATGTGGAAATGATGATTTTGCCCTCACTATTTAGCCTATAAATAGTGGGCAATTTCACTCATTTGAAATATACCTAAGCAATAGAGTTTGCTTTAGAAACACTCTCTTTGGTTTTTATAAACCTATAAACGAGTGTTGATTTTGAGTTGAGAGAAGAGCAATACCATCAAAGTTCGCTCCATCTTTCGGGTGTACGAAATTTGGAGAGCCGTGCTAACCTCAGGGGGTTGATTCGTCCATTGTAGCGATTACACACATCGGGGCGAATTCGCTTCTAAGGCAGTGGTTAATACCACGACACGGTTTGGTTTCGTTTAATTATTTTATTATTTTCCAGTCAGTGCTAACGCCTCGTTTTGCAGCAGTCTGTTTTTCCAACAATTTAAAAGTGAATTCTTATACTGCAAATGATGCGTAAGATTGTGTTAAGTTGGGTAGATATGACGCTACATGGGATTATGTCTTTGAAACACAATACTCAGGGAGCATGGTAAATCAAGAGCAAAATAGTTGAGGTATTTATGCTACGATTTATTATTGGTTGAGAAAACCAGTTTATATGATATGTTACTCTGGTCTTGAAAGTACAAGTATAGTGATAGAAACCAACTATACACCACATAAAGAGTAATAAAGACTGGTAAGCAATAAGGCAATATATGTTTTCACATCGATTACCAAGGATAAAGAAAGAATTTTACAGGTTTGTGACAGTAAGTAAAATTATGAATTGTCTTGGTTGTCTTTTGGTTTTTGAAGTTATTCATGCATTACTTTCATGATTAATGAATATTTATGCATTAATATTGGCAACCCAAACGCCAAAATAATGAGTAGTTAAGGTTTTATCTTAAAAGTGCTTTAATTTGATGGTTGTTGTTACTCTTTTTTCTTTATGCATTAATATCGGTAATTCAAACGTTTTAGGAGGTATAATGCTATTTAAAACTTGGGCATTATATATAAAACGTTCATGACAATAAACTTGATAATAATGATTGGTTTCAAGTTTAGTAAACAAACGGTTTTAATCATTATTATAAAGGCTCTGAAACGGTGAACAAGCTTTTATTAATTGATAATAGGCTTTTAGAATCCATGATTATCTAACCGTTTGAAATGCATGAAATTCTTAATGATTATTATATTTTTTTTAAACAAATATAGTTGGCAAAATAAATCTTTGGTTTTCAAAGATGAATGTTTAAGTGTTTATATATTTGTTTAATAGCTATTTAATACCTATTAAAGGTATATAAATTCAATGGTACACCTATTATATTAGCTTTTAAATGTTTCGATAGGTGATGAAGCATTTAATTTTTTTGAAAGCATGCATTTAATAGGTTGAATGTGCTTTATTATGTGTTTAATGGGTTTCATGCATTTAATAGCTATGCAAACCGTTGTTTTAAAATATTTTGGTTTTAAAACGTTTTGAAACGATGGAAATTAGATGTGGTTTAGAAGGTTTCATGACTTATTATTAAGTGCATGGTTAATACTAATTAATATTGAAAGAAATGTATTTAATTTTGTGTAACGAATATTACGATTCTTTTCTTCAAGTTAGTATTAAATTCATATTGTCATGTGATTTGAGAAGTTATTTATGTGAACTGATATTTAATTAACATATAATTTCTCTTTTGTATGAATATATCATGGTGAAACATGATGCAAATGACGATGTCATTTTTTGAGAAATTTAGATGACGTAAATAACAATTACAATTTTTGGAGAAGTATGGTGCTGGTGAAGCTAAAATGGAAAATTCTCCAAACTAAATAGTTGTTAAATTTTGGCTTGATTTCAGCAATCCGATGTAGATAAGAAACCAAATTTTAAAGATAAGAATCTTGTTACTATCAGTAAAATTATAATTTTTTATTATTGTTAGTAACTTATTTTCATGACTATCATGATAGGTTTTGGGGTCTTTATGGTTCAACATGTTGTGAAGAGTGAAGATCACATGCATGGTGAGAATAAGCAAGTCTACTATGATATTATGGTTCTACCCATGAGGTCAGATTATTTAGACTTGTGGTCTATTAATTCATGCTTTTATATACATGACTTTATTTTTAGCCTTTAAGCTAGTTTGTAAGCTTAGTAAGCATGTTTTAAACTAGTGTAAAGATTAAGTCTAGAATGAATGATTATTCTAAGTAGTGAGCCTTATATTAAGTATACTTAATAAGATACTATTGTGAGTAAAAGTATCAAGCATAATTTTTTAAGAGACCTTAATTAAAGAAAGAGAAAATACATAAATGGCTTATTGGAAAATATTATGAAAATGCATGTCTAGGATTGGTTTTATTAAAGACATGGTATTTAAGCGTGCCTAGAGCATCACCTCTCTTTCATGGTAACCTACCTGGTGCATTGTTCTTCAATGTGCTAACTTTTATAAAAATACTATGACAAATAAGATCTCTTTTAACTTCTACACTAAGTTTATATGGTTGAATACTTATTCTTAATAAGTTCATAACACAAGTTTGAATGTGTTGTCCTATTGAGAAGGACAAGATGGACTTACCGCCAGAAAGGTTGAGTTTCAAGAAACTCTTAATGAATTCAAAGTTTGAATGATCCTATTGAGAATGACATTTTGAATTCACCGACAATGAGGTTGAATATTTATTCTTAAATGATTTCTTATCCCAAGACTGAGTGGTTCATTTTAAATGGACTTGAAGAAATCACCATAAGTTTATAAGAGTTGAGATTAATTTGGTTTGAGCAGAATACCAAATTTAGTCATAGTAAATAAAATATGTGATGGTCTCTTCAGGGCTAATATGCTGAATAATATGAATGAGAATATGATAGACATTAGTGCTACTAAAAAGTATGTTGCAGTAATTAAATCTCTTTGAGTTCTTTTCCTAAGTAGCGGAAAGGAAAAAGATGATCTATCTTAAGAGTTGTGTTGAAATCTCTTGTAATAAACTTGAGATAATTTTTCATGTTGCTAGGAAAATTTGTAAACTCTTCATAAATATTTGCATAATATTCTTAATTTCTCGAATTAGGAGAAAGTTAAAATTCTCTTTGAATGATATAAAAGTAATTTCATAATCATTTGAAATTATGTATACGAATCATTAATATTTCTCAAAACCTTGAGGACATAATTATGTGTAAACAAGATTTGAGTTTGTTAAAATATCATTTTATGGTTAAAACTCATAAAAAAATTTACTCTAGTATGATTGAGTACTTGTTTACACATTGTTTAAGACCCTTATGGGTTTGTTTCTATCTTAAAAATGTTAGAAATGTGGGGGTGTCTAGCAAAAGTCAGTTTGCCTGACTTTAAGAAAACCACTATCGGTTCTAAAACCATTGATGCAATATTTATAGGATATGCTACAAATAGTGTCGCATATAGGTTTATGTCTTTACATGACTTCTCAATTTGTGAATCTAGGGGTGCTTTGTTCTTTGAGGAATCCTTTCCTCTTAAGAAATCTAGATTAAATGTTGGAACAAAACGAGAAAGTCATACTCCTGCTTCTTCTAGTATTCCTGCCAAGGAAACTCTAGAGTTTGAATTAGAGCATAGAAGAAGTAAAAGACAAAGGGTAGCAACTACCTTCGGACCAGATTTTATAACTTCCTTTATTACAGAAATTAGTGATTTAGACTCTATAACCGAACCTATAGCTCAATCTTTCCTTTTAGATGAGAATCCAAAGACATATAATGAAGCTATAAGTTCAATTGATGCTAGTTTTTAGAGAAATACTATTGATGATGAACTAGAATCAATAATGTCTAATCACACTTGAGAGCCGGTTGACTTACCTAGAGGATTTAAACCTATTAGTAATAAATAGGTCTTTAGAAAGAAACTTAAACTAAATGAGTCAATCCAGAAGTATAAGGCAAGACAAGTAGTCAAAGGGTTCACTTAGAAGTTTGGTGTTAACTTCTTTGATACGTACTTTCCCGTGACAAAAATCTCAACAATCTGTGCCTTGTTTGCAATCGCATCCATTCATAAGTTGCATGTACATCAAATGGATGTAAAAATTGCATTTTTGAATGGAGATCTAGATGAGGAGATCTATATAGAGCAACCACCAGGTTTTGAGACACCTGGTATGGAAGGCAAAGTGTGTAGACTTAAAAAGTCTCTATATGGCCTTAAACAAGCTCCAAAGTAGTGGTACGAGAAATTTCATAAAACTATTTTGAGTTTTGGTTTTCTTGTCCACTAAATTTGAGATGACTGATTTGGGAGAGGTTGGTGTGATCTTAGGAGTAAAAGTTACCGAAACTAAAAAAAAGATTTTCTTTAAATTAAACACACTATATTGAGAATGTGTTAAAGAAATTTGACAGTTTTGATGTCATCCATGTTCAAATCCTTATGACTCTAGTATCCATTTTTTTAAAGAATAAAGGAAGTAGTGTTTCCCAAGAAGAGTATGCTAAAATTATTTGAAGCCTTATGTTCTTAATGAACTATACTCGGCCTGATATTGCCTATGCAGTGAGTAGGTTAAACAGATATACTCATAATCCTAGTAGAGAGCATTGGATTGCACTCAGACGCTTACTTAAGTATCTTAAAGGTATTATTGACTGGAAACTCGATTTTGTTGACTTTCCTTCAATGTTAGAGGGATATTGTGACGTCAACTGAGTTACCGATAATGATGAAGTAAGCTCCACGAGTGGGTATGTCTTTACCTTCGGCGGTGTAGCGATTTTATGGAAGTCTGCTAAGCAGACTTGTATCGCTCGCTCTACCATGAAGTCAGAGTTTATTGCTCTTGACCTAGCTGGGCAAGAAGCCGAATAGCTTAGAAATTTGTTAGCAGAAATTCCATTATGGGAAAAACTGACTCCTCCGGTGTCCTTGTTGTGTGATTCACAAGCATCGATATGTGTGGTTAAAAGCCAAGCTTACAATGGTAAGAAAAGACACATTCACATAAGACATGAATCAATGAGGCACTTAACGGAGTATTCTCTTTAGAGTATGTGAAGTCAAAAAGGAACCTAGCAAATCCGCTTACCAATGGGTTAAGTTGGAAACTGGTCCTAAATTCGTCGAGGGGGTGGGTTTAAAGCACATTGGTTGAGGAATTCATGGTGGATACCCAACTTAGTTATCTAAGTTCAATGTGGTCAAACGAAACCATGGAAAGACTCATAGTGTACATTTCTTATTACCTATCCCTATGACGAATAATGTACATGCACAGGTTAAGCGTTGTTGCTCTTAATAAATTCATAGCCTAGGTTTTGGGTGGTCTTCGTGAGAAAGACTTGATGAATTTACCGACTTTGGTTGAATAAACTACTCTTAATAAGTTCATTTCCCAGTATTGAGTGGGTAGTCCTATCGCGAAGGACTGCCCCGTGTTGATTGGGAAGTCCTATCACGAGGGACTGAATGAACTTACCGCTAGAAAGGATGAGTTTTCTTAAAACTCTTAAAGAATTCAATCCCAAGAGTTTAGGTTGTTCTTTGAGAAGAACTTATTGAATTCACCGATTAAAGAGGTTGAGTTTTTATTCTTAATGAATTCTTATCCCAGAGTTTGGGTGGTTCATTTTATAATTGAACTTGAAGAATTCACCTATTTTTTGAGAGGATGAGCTTAAGGAAAAAGCTCTTAATTATTTCATAGCTCTTATTTGAGTGGTTTACGTTGAGATAAACTTGATGAAATAACCTATGTAAGTGAGAAGGACTAGCCACCTTCTATGAAAAACGTTGGGCCGTTTTTCTAGTACACTTACTAGAATCCTGAGGAAATAGGCTATATATATATTTGTATATATATATTTTGTAGACACATCAAGAACTTCGGTGGATGAAGGGGTTAGTTGTGTGTTATGAGTTTACCCTAATCTTAGAAAGTTCAAGACTAGTTTCACTTGTCTAAGAGAGGGATTGCTCATCATCGCTATGTACTAGTTCAAGATACGTTCACTAATGCTTAAGCAACTAATCTCGCTATTGCTCTTCTCATGTTTTAACTTCAATGCTCTCATATCTACGAAAGATATTTTTCGCATTGGTGGGGGATTGTTGTTAATACTCAAAATATAAGTTATATAATAATGATATTTAATTCTATTATTAATAGAATTAATTTGTGATGAATATAACTTATAATAATTATATTTAATTCTATTATTAATAGAATTAATTTGTGATGTGGAAATGATGATTTTGCCCTCAGTATTTAGCCTATAAATAGTGGGCAATTTCACTCATTTGAAATATACCTAAGCAATAGAGTTTGCTTTAGAAACACTCTCTTTGGTTTTTATAAACCTATAAACGAGTGTTGATTTTGAGTTGAGAGAAGAGCAATACCATCAAAGTTCGCTCCATCTTTCGGGTGTACGAAATTTGGAGAGCCGTGCTAACCTCAGGGGGTCGTTCGTCCATTGTAGCGATTACACACATCGGGGCGAATTTGCTTCTAAGGCAGTGGTTAATACCACGACACGGTTTGGTTTCGTTTAATTATTTTATTATTTTTCAGTCAGTGCTAACGCCTCGTTTTGCAGCAGTCTATTTTTCCAACAACAATAGGCAAATCCTAGATGAGAAAAAGAGAAACCAAAAAGCATAAGGTTCCACTGTTTAAACCAGTAAACTAGCTTTAAAATCGAAACAATCTACAGGATTAGTAGTCAAAACATTTCAATCTTTAATTACATTTACTATCATCATCTATAAAGTGTGGGTCATTTGTAGATCCATTAGCAAATCTTCATTTTATTTGGGTTTAAATAACCCTTAATGCTTTCAAAATCTAAACAAACAGAAACGAACCCACAAATAATACATATTTCCAAGCATGAAAGGACAAAATCTGTCAATAATTCATCAAATAAATTATAGCAAAAATCATATTAGCGCGAGTAACCCATGAAAAAGACAAATAAATGATAAGATTTAGATCCCAAACTTAAAGCAGAATTAATCTTTTCTACTCGGAAATCTAAGAAAAGAAAGAGCATAAGTTAACGAAAAATCAAGGGGGGAAGCAGGAGGAAAAGAATAAACTTGAGGAAAATTATTGCTCTGGGCCCAAACACTACCGTCATGGCAGAGGATGGCGGCAGCGGAGAGATGGTTTTCTTCGATATCGCACATCAATGGAGGAAAAAAAAGTAGATGGACTAAATTGATAAGTTATTAAAATTATATGTGCTATTTTTTTAGAATTAGGGTCAAATTAAAATAAGTGTAGAACTTAAGAGCTAATTATGTAATTATATCAATTTATATTAACTCCCACGTCACCAGCCGTTAAATTTTTAACGGCGTCGGACCAATTTGTTATTTTTTTAAGTCGGGAGATCAGTTTGTAACTTCCGATAGTCGGGGGACGCAAAAGATAATTGGAGCAAAATTGGGGGACCATTTATGTAGTTTACCCTTAAATTTTTTTAGGAGAATTCAACGATTCATTGAATTGAATTGAATCAATGATGGTAAATTATTTTTAATAGTATATGGTTTATGGTATATGTTTAAGAGTTTAAAGTTTAACAGTTTAGGGTTTTAGGTTGAGGGTTAAATTATTTTTTTTATAAAGAATTGGGTCAAATTGAAATAATATTTGTTATTTTTAATGAGGGTTTAATAGAAATACGGAAATAAGAGAGGTACTAAATATATAGTTTACCCTTATTAAAAAATAAAATTTTAATATATATAAAAAGTAATTTAATTGAATTTTTTAAAATAATTATTAATTGTATGATGGATCCTTAAAATTTTAAATCTTTATTAATTAATTTAATGGTGTTCATCGGTGTTCATCATTAGTGGTGTTCATCGATATTCGTCGCACGTGGTAAACTTATCCATATTATTAATCAATGAAGCAGAGTGAGCTGAAATTCTCAAGAAGCAGATCCTTGGATGGCCTTCAACTGTGGTTGATAAGCTGGATCTTGTTTTTCTTGATGCCCCATATCATGCTCAACCCAAATATGCTATTCAAACTATGATGGTAAACAAAACACTCTTCCAAAAATTCACACTTCAACTTCATTTCACCAGCAAAGCTTGTAATTGAATCTTGGTTGTCTTTTTTTTTCCATGGAAGTAGAATTACAACGAGTATACAAATCTTGAAGAATGTCTGCCGTATATTGAAGATTATACGATAAAGAGTGGTCCATTTGATGGTTTTCTAGGCTTCTCTCAGGTGGGCACGTGGGGTTAATTCAATTTACTTAATTATTTTAACAAAAAATCTTCAAAATTCAACTCTTGTGCTAAAAATGGATCTCAGGGAGCAGTTCCTGGAATGCAGAGAGATGGATTAGCCCTTACCAGAGTGCCAGATACTGCAAAAATACTGGGTTTAACTTTTAATTTACAGCTCCAAAACTTGGTGCATGAAAAAACGTTTTGATTATTTCCTTTCTACCCCATAAATGATGTTGGTTGTGATAGAATGTATATAATATGTTCTAGAATAATTGTGAAATTAGATAATTCTAGAATTTGTTGGGTTTGCTATGATGTGGGCCATCCTATTCTGTTAGGTGGTTATGGGTTAGTTTGTAAACTTTGGGCTCTATAAAAGGCCCGGTATTGTGTATTTGATAGGTTAAGTCAAAATTAATAAAATCATTCAGATTATCTTTCTTTAGTTTTCTTTTTACAATTTTTAATTCATTTCTTTTCTTTCCTTTTGTTTGCCTAGGGCTTCATCTTCTTCCACAGCCGCCCTAGGGTTTTATCTCGGTCAATTCCTTTTTCATCTTACCTTTGTTCTCAATCGAGTGTAACCAAAGTTACGCTTTACAACATGGTATCAGAGCTATTTTTCGGTGGCGTTTTTACCGGCAATAATGTTCGGTTCTGGTGATTGTGGATCCAGACGGTGCTAGACTTTCTGGTTCTGGAGATTGTGGTTCTTGCGTCAAAGACTCGTGGCTTTCTGGTGGTTCGTGATTGTCAGTGCTCGGATCTCAGTGGTGGCCGGCTTTTTCATCGAAGTTTTGAGGAGATTCGTGTTGTCGTTGATCGTTTCTGGTGGTTGCCTTAGGAGATCATTTGCGCTTATGAGGGTTTTGGCCCCTATCTGGTGAGATCGTTTCATCTTCTGTGTTTGTTCTTTTTGCTTTAAATCTGGTTGATTGGTTGGATCTGGTATTTGGATTCTGAGGAATGCGTGTGGGTTGTTTCGTCTTCTTACTGCTCTAGTTGTTGAGTTAGATCTGTTTCGTTTGTCCCTGATTGGATCTGATCTGTTCTTGTTCTTCTGTTATGGCTTGGTCTATTGTTGTGATTCTGATATGTTCTGTTAGCCTTGATATGTTCTTGTTCGTTCATTGTGGATCTGTTATTGTTCGTATGTTGTGGACCTGACTTGTTATTGTTCGTTCTGTGGATCTGATCTGTTCTTGTGGTTGTGTTCTGCTGATTTGTTTGGCTTAAGTGGTGTCTGCTTCTGTTTGAAATGACTATGCTTGAGAATACTTCTACTCATGTTGATTCTGAAAATCATGTTGATAGTGTTAACACTGAATTGCCTCAAATTGGTTCTCAAAAGTCATCTCGGCCTTTGTTTTCCACTATGAAAATCAATGTAATCCTTGATGACAGTAACTACCTTCTGTGGCACCAACATGTGTACTTAACGATAAAAACTCATAGGTTGCTTAAATATGTTGATAGTAATGTCAAACCCCCTCATGAATACATTACTAAAAATAATGTTGTTATGATTAATCCGGAGTTTGAGGCATATGAAGAGCAAGATGGTGCTTTAGCCACTTGGTTGTTGTCCACTGTTAGTGAAGGTGTTTTACCTCAATTAATAGGCATGAACACTACTTCTTCTATTTGGAATACCTTACATAGGGCTTATAGTGGAAAAACTACCTCAAAATTAATGTATTTTAAGAGGCTTCTTCATACTCAAAAGAAGGGAGATTTGAGTATGAGAGATTACTTGCTGAAGGTCAAATCTATTAGGGACAATTTAGCTAATTGTGGAGAAGTTATATCTGAACAAGAGCATGTAACAGCTATCTTGAATGGTTTACCTTCTGAATTTGAATCAGTTATTATTGTTCTTACTGCTGGCAATACCACAACCTCTGTTGATGCTGCCATCACCTTACTCTTAGATGCTGATGCTAGGCAGGGTAATCTAATCTCTTCTGTGCCTGGTTGTGTTAATCACACCATGCTTGCCCCTGCACCTGGCAACATTGTGGCTACTTCTGGTGTTAACCATACTGTGCTTGCCCCTGCACCTGTCAACACTATTGCTACCTCTTCAATTCCTACTTCTACACCTTCTGTTGATTCCTATGTTGCTTATAATGCTGTCTCTTCGAGTCAATCTAATTCTTCTCAGTTTGACCAAGATTCTATTAATGGGGCTAGGTATGGTTATGATGGTAATAGAGGTAGAGGTAGAGGTAGAGGTAAGGGTAGATTTCATAACAACAATCGTCCACAGTGTCAGTTGTGTGGTCGTTTTGGTCATCTTGTTGAAAGATGTTATTTTCGGTTTGATATGAACTTCAAAAATGAGGCTTTTCGAAGGGGTGAGGGGTTTGGTGATAGGCAATCTGTGAATCCTCAAGCTCATTCTGTGTCCTATGTTCCTCATTATTCACATGTTTACTACACTTCTCCTTTCTCTCATCCTGGTGGAGTTTTTCATTCCGAATTTCCCTATATTGTTTCTCCTCCTAACTCTGCTGGCATACCTGGTAGCAGGTTTTCCCATGTGGTTTCTTCATTGCCTCCTGTTGCTAGAACTTCCTCAGCTATTGTTCATCCTGTTCAGCATGTCTCTATACCTGTTGGCCCTCATCCAGTTACTTCTACATCCTATCCTGTTGTTGCTGCTCAAAAACATATAGCTACCCCTGCTGTTCTGGAAGACAATGCCTGGTTCCCTAACTCAGGTGCTTCTCATCACATAACCAATGATGCTCACACTCTTCATCAAGGTTCTATGTCCCCTACTTCAGGTAGTGTGCAAGTTGGTGATGGTAAATCCTTGGCTATTAGATATTCTGGTCAATCTAGTTTATTGTCTCCTCTTCATAAGTTTAAGCTTAAAAATGTTCTTTATGTTCATAACATCACTAAAAACCTTTTGTCAGTTTCTAAGCTTACACAGGACAATAATGTTTCTGTGGAATTCTTTCCTTCCTACTGTCAAATCAAAGATCTGGATTCTGGTGATGTGTTGCACAAAGGGATTGAGAAGGATGGTCTCTATCAGTTTCAGAATGGTTTTTCTTCTTTAGTACCAGTGCAGTCTAAGTCTTGTTCTAATAATGCATGTATCAATTCTGTTACTAGGGATGTCTCTTCTGATGTATGGCATTTTAGGCTTGGTCATCCTAATAAGGAAGTTTTGTCTTCAGTTCTAAAACTTTGTAATGTTTCTGCTTCTTCAGTTAATAAATTTGTTGGTTGTTCCCTTTGCAATGCTTGTCAACTTGGCAAATTTCATAACCTTCCTTTTTCAGCTTCTAATACTACTTATTCTCAACCTTTGGAACTTATTTTTGCTGATGTTTGGGGGCCTGCCCCAATTGCTTCCAATAGTTATAAATATTATGTTGCTTTCACTGATGCTTTTACTAAGTTTACCTGGCTTTGTTTTTTAAAATACAAGTCTGATGTTAAAACTGCTTTTCTACAATTTCATGTGCAGGCAGAGAGGCTTCTAGGCACAAAACTTAAAATGCTGCAGACTAATGGGGGTGGGGAGTTTATTGCTCTCCTTCCTTATCTTCTGGAGCATGGTATTGTTCACAGACTCATGTGTCCTTATACTTCGGAACAGAATGGTCGTGTAGAGAGGAAGCACAGACATATTGTTGAGGTAGGTCTATCTCTTCTTGCTCAAGCTTCTTTACCCCTTTCCTTTTGGTCTGATGCTTTTACTACAACTGTTTTTCTCATTAATAGGTTACCCACTTCATCTTTGTCTGGTCTGTCTCCATATTTTAAACTGTTTCATAGACTTCCTGATTACAATTTTTAAGAGTCTTTGGTTGCTTGTGTTATCCTTGTTTAAGACCTTTTAATAAACACAAACTCGAGTTTAGGTCTACTTCTTGTACCTTTTTAGGCTATTCTCCATCACATAAGGGGTATAAATGTTTGGATAAGTCTGGTAGGGTGTATATTTCTCGTCATGTCAAATTTGATGAACTCTTCTTTCCCTATGGTAGTAAGTCTGCAGGTATTAGTTCATCCTCTGCTCATCCTGTTGATCTACATAGTTTTCCCTCTACTATTGAGTCATGTTCTTCTAGTGTGCCTTGTTCTTCTGCTATGAATACTAAAATCCATAAACAAGTTGCTTTTTCTCTCTTTAAGTCCCAGACTACATCCATTCCTTCTTCATTTGTTTATTTTCCTTTTGCCACTGTTAACCCTATTGTTAATAATGCTAATACTAGTAATAATATTGATGTTGTTAGTACTACTAATGTTGTTAATTCTAATACTGTTAATAGTACTTCTCATGTTGTTGACATCACCATTGAAACTTCTCATGTCAATAAAGCCTCTTCTGCTTCTGCTCATACCTTTTCTAATGCTCCTACTACTATAAATACTAGTCTTAATCCTAATTTTCTCAGTGTTGTCAACAACAATCCACCACCTCTTCAATCTACTGTTCATATTCCTTTTTCTCATATTATTCCCTCTTCCCTTGTTTCTTCCTCTTTACATCTCTCCTCCTCTTCTATTCCTCTTTCTCCTTCTGTTCAAACTCCTCTCTTTTCTCCATCTCTCTCTTCTTCTACTAATCCACCTATATCTCCTTCCATTTCATCTTCTTCAATTCCATCTACATCCATTCCATCTACTTCAATTTCATCTACATCCATTCCATCTACTTCCATTCCATCTACTTCAATTCCATCTACATCTATTCCATCTACTTCCATTCCATCTATCATTGAAAATCAAGGCACTGTTACTTCGAACACTCACTCTATGGTTACCAGAAGTAAAGCTGGTATTTTTAAGCCAAAGGTGTTTCATGCACTTGCTGAAAACAGTGAACCTGAAGATATTTTCATGGCTTTAGCTCATCCTGACTGGCGTCTTGTTGTTCATGCTGAATATGATGCCCTTCTGAAGAATGGTACGTGGGATTTGTAACCCTTACCATCAGATAGGAAGGCAGTCGGATGTAAGTGACTTTTTAGAGTCAAAAGTAAGCCTGATGGATCTGTTGATAGGCTTAAGGCAAGGTTAGTTGCCAAGGGGTTTTCTCAGAAGATTGGATGTGATTTTAAAGAAACTTACAGTCATGTGGTCAAAGCCTCTACCATTCGCATTATTCTTGCTACTTCTGTTCTTAAACAATGGCCTGTTAGGCAGATAGACATTAATAATGCCTTTCTCAATGACAATTTAACTGAGGAGATCTATATGTCCCAGCCCCCAGGGTTTGTTCAGACTGGTCCTAGTGGAGAAAAGTTGGTTTGCATACTTCGTAAGGCCCTGTATGGACTCAAACAGGCCCATCGAGCCTGGTTTGATACTCTAAAATCCTTTCTCACCACAACTCTGGGTTTTGTTTCTTCCAAATCAGACTCCTCCTTGTATATTCGTAACACTGCTGAGTCCTCTCTGTTGCTGATAGTCTATGTGGATGATATCATCCTTACTGGCAGTTGTTTGTCTGAGGTTGATACTGTGGTTAGTCAAATTCATGAAGAATTCTCTCTCAAAGACATGAGTGAACCTAGTTGCTTTCTAGGTATGGAAATTTTGCAGTCTAACAAGGGCATGATTCTTACTCAGAAGAAGTATGTTACTGATTTACTTACTCGAGTTGATATGCTCACTTCTAGGGCTACACCTACTCCCATGACTGTTACCTCAACTTCTTATGCTGATAATGAACTTGAGTTTTCTGATGCCCATCTCTATAGGAGTATCATTGGTGGTCTGCAGTATGTTTGCTTAACCAGATCTGATATCGCGTTTGCTGTCAACAGAGTCAGTCAGCATATGAATAATCCACTGCAAAGTCACTGGAAAGCTGTCAAACGCATACTGAGATATCTGAGTGGTACAATTGATCATGGTTTATATTTCCAACCTGCAAAGGATCTTCAGATTATTTGCTATGCAGATGCTGATTGGGCCTCTTCCATTGATGACAGGCGATCCACCACTGGGTATTGTATATTTCTTGGGCCTAATTTGGTTGCCTGGTGCTCCAAGAAACAGGCTGTGGTGTCACGGTCATCTTCTGAAGCTGAGTATCGTAGTGTTGCTAACACTGTGTCTGAGCTGCTGTGGGTGGAGCAGTTGCTGCAAGAAATTGGAATTTATTGTGCTCACAAACCAGTTGTTTGGTGTGATAATTCTTCAGTCGTCTCTATGTCTGCTAATCCAACTCATCATGCAAGGATAAAGCATGTTGAGATTGACTTACATTTTGTAAGGGAGAAAGTTCTTGCTGGACGTATCATAGTTAATCATCTTCCCTCATCTGAGCAGATTGTTGATGTTCTCACCAAAGCAATTCCTCCGTCAGCTTTCAATCTCATGCGATATCGGTTGAAAGTCTTGTCAAGACAAGAAGTTTTAAAAAATGAGAAAACCAGGAGAATGATAGAATGTATATAATATTTTCTAGAATAATTGTGAAATTAGATAATTCTAGAATTGGTTGGGTTTGTTATGATGTGGGCCATCCTATTCTGTTAGGAGGTTATGGGTTAGTTTGTAAACTTTGGGCTCTATAAAAGGCCCAGTATTGTGTATTTGATGGGTTAAGTCAAAATTAATAAAATCATTCATATTATATTTCTTTAGTTTTCTTTTTACAATTTTTAATTTTTTTCTTTTCTTTCATTTTGTTTGCCTAGGGCTTTATCTTCTTCCTCAGCCGCCCTAAAATTTTTTCTCAGTCAATTCCTTTTTCACCTTACCTTTGTTCTCAATTGAGTGTAACCAAAGTTACGCTTTACAACAGGTTGTTCTAACTTTTTGTTCTTATATTATTCCCAGATGAGAGAAGTACTGAGGTGATGCTTGGTTTTATTGAGAACAAATGATGAACAGATGTGCTTAAATCCAGAAACCTTCATACTAATTACTATCCTCTTTGCTAGATTGATAACAATGCTTTCTTTTTATCAATCAATCCTACCAATTATTGCCTTGAATTCTGCTGGCAGCTAGTCCCATGTAACAAAAAATTTTAGTTATTTTCTTTCGTTTTGGGTTAATTAGATGTAGAGCTGGGCGTTCGATCGAGTCAAGTCAAAAAAATTCGAGTTACTCGAATTTGTAAGTCGTATTTTACGATTCGAACTTTGTTTGAATTTTTTCGAGTTTATGTACAAATTTAATTGTACATATATATTTCTATATGCATATATCTAGCGGTGCACACACACACACACATACATACATACATACATACATACATATATATATATATATATATATATATATATATATATATATATATATATATTTAGCGCTAGGCGACACATTTGATTCTAATTTTAACGGCTTTCTATATTCATATACGATATACATATGTATATTTCTTCATTGTTTATCACATGTGATATACATAATATATCATGCAGAATTGACAAACTCGACTCGAATATGAAAACTGATCAACTAATTACTAAAAATTTCGAGTTATTCGAGCTTCCATTGCATAACTCAAACTTTATTTGAATTTTTTTCGAGTCAAGTCAAATTTTTTCGCCTTGAGTCAAGTTTTGTCCACCCCTAATTGGATAGATGAAAAAATTATTATAAAATTAATACTCAATATGGTCTAAGTATGACTTAAACTATATTAATTGTACAAATATTAGTAATAATCAATGATTTAGTATAATTATAAAATTAAATTTTTAATTTTCTCATTGGGTTTTTCAATTAATCATTTAACGAAAAAATCGTAATTGTAACCGTCTTGTTTAACCATTAATTTTATCGTTATAATTACTGTACTTTTTCAGTCAATTTTTATCGATACAATTATCTATTATTTAATTCGTTTTTTTTTTCAATTTTGGATTAGATTCAAAAATTTTATGAACACTCTTGTCTTAAACCCAATAAAAAATGTATTTGGTCAGTAGCGAGTATTTCCATACTTTCGGTCAAAGTATATCATTTCTATGGGTAAAAATTTCTGTTATTTTTTAGTGTCTCTTTATATGATTCATTAAAAAATATTAAAAAAAAAATAAATTTTAAACTTTAATCTTATATTCTAAATCTTAAATTCTATACTCTATACCCTAAAAATATACTTTAGCTTAAAATTTTTAAATCCTAACTATAATTTCTAACTTTAAACTCTAAACCTTAAACTTAATTTTTAAATTGAGACATAAATAAAAGCACGAAAGAGTGGCATAAAATTGCTATTCTATTTTGGATGTTATTTTGGTAATTAACATTTCAGTTATAACGCCTGTTACCGGGGAAAGAAATTTGACAAGCTTAAAGCCCTCGTGTCACAATTTCATTTCTTACCAGTTACCAGTACATTAATAATGTCTGACCACCCGTTATTTACTTCCTGTGCTCCGGTTACATAATCAATCAACCAACCAGTACCACTGTGTCTGTGAGCTCCACCACCAATTCTAAGGCTGCCCCTTCAAGTTTTTTCAACAGTGATTGTAGGGGGGAAATGGGAAGCCAAATCCAGAGAAAACCCAGAATTCTGTGCCTCCATGGGTTCAGAACAAGCGCTGAAATCCTCAAGAAACAGGTCCTCCGATGGCCTTCAGACGTGCTTGATAGGCTGGATCTTGTTTTCCTCGATGCCCCTTTTCCTGCCCTTGGCAAATCTGATGTTGAAGGCATTTTTGATCCTCCCTACTATGAATGGTTCCAAGCTAACCAGGTAAAGAAAACTCTCTTCCAAAAATTCACACTTCAAGTTTGTTTTTTTACTTTTCACCAGCAAAGCTTGTAAGTTGTAATTGAATGAATCTTCCTTGTCTTTTTCCCTTGGAAGTAGAATTTCACAGAGTATACAAATTTTGAAGAATGTCTGGCGTATTTGGAAGATTATATGATAAAAAGTGGTCCATTTGATGGTTTTCTGGGCTTCTCTCAGGTGGGGTTTGATTTAATTTACTTAACTATCTTACGAAAAAAAATCATAAAAAAATTCAACTCTTGTGCTGAAAATGGATCTCAGGGAGCAGTTCTATCAGCTGCATTGCCTGGAATGCAGAGGGATGGATTAGCCCTTACCAGAGTTCCAAAAATCAAGTTTCTGATGCTAATCTCAGGAGCCAAATTTGGATGGTCAAAATTTGGACATCACAAGCTCACTTGTAATGCATTTTCATCACCCCTTGAATGCCCTTCTCTTCACATCATAGGTATTTTAAAAGCTTTCAATTGCACTCTTTCCATAGCTGAAAACACTGCAGATATTTTTGGAACAAAAAACACTGGGTTTAACTTTTAATTTGCAGGTGAAATGGACTTCATGAAACCGGAGTCCACTGTTCTGGTGCAGTCTTTTGTGGATCCTTTTGTGATTAATCATCCCAAAGGCCATACAGTTCCAAGACTTGGTGCTTGAAAAAAAAACGTTTTGATTCTTTTCATTTTTACCCCATATATGATGTTCATTGTTCTAACTTTTTGTTCTTTTGTTATTCCCAGATGAGAAAAGTACTGAGGTGATGCTTGGGTTCATTGAGAGGATTCAGAAGACAACAGCAACAGATGATGAACAGATGTGCTTACATGCAGAAGCCTAGCTAACTGGTTTATTCAAATAATATGATGTGATATTCAGGCTAGTTTGTTGATTAAGTCAAAATTATGAATGATGGAAGTACTATCTCATGTTTTTAATGCTATTTTCATCTGTTGTATGATGGTTTGTCCAATTGAAACTTCTGGTATGGTTGTAAAAGAGAGCTTCAAGAAATGAAAATTAGGAGGAAAAAAACGCTTTTTTTATTCTTGGAAAGCAAAATGGTGTTTATTGGGGAATAACAGGCGATGTGATACGGCAATTACAACAAATTACCCTATGGATGTGATGTAGGTAATGAAGTCGGATTTTGTTGGGTTTACTGACAGCGATTATGCGGACGATACAGATGACAAAAAAAAAGATTTCATGCTACGTCTTTATGCTTGGTACAGGAGTTGTTTCGTGGTCATCTAGAAAGCAACATATTGTTACCTTGTCCACAACCGAAGCTGAGTTCGTTGCAGGAAATTCATGTACATGTCAAGCGATTAGGTTAACAAAATTCTTGAAGAGTTGCAGTTCAAAAAAGGAGCTATTGCAATTTATTGCAACAACAACTCAGCCATTAAACTTTCAAAAAATCATGTTCTACATGGAACAAGCAAGCACATAGATGTGAAGTTTCATTTTTTAAGGATCCCATTAAGGATGGAACAATTGATCTTTTCTACTGTAGAAGTGAAGATCAAATTGCTGATATAATGACCAAGCCATTGAAATTGTCTGTTTCAGAAATTTAGAAAGTTAATGGTAGTTTATTCGCTTAATTAGCCTAAACTGGATGTTTGAGAAAGGGATTGTTAAGTAAATTGTTGATGTCCTGGTCTTTAGAAATTTGTTAGGCATGATATTAGTTCTTAATTGTTATTTTTAGTTTTTTATTTGTTCTATGTACAGCCTATTTAAAGGTTTTTTGTTGAATAAATCATCATTTATTCACTTCTTCTCATCCAGTTCACTCATTCAAAATCTCTGTCATCTTTTGTTTCTATTTTTCGAACACGACCGCCTGCTGTTCATCCCTGCGCCACCATGTCCACTCTTAATGGATCCAACCCTTACGTTACTAATGCTCCTGCACAAGAATCTTCTTCGGTCTCCTTCAAAGGCGAGAAATTTCACATTTATTCCTCCACGAATTGTCTTCTGTTTAAATTTTGAAAAAAATAAAATATTTACTTTCGAATTCGAAAATGGAAACAGATACAATGGATACAGTGAAGGATCTCTTAGGGAGATGGACCAGGAAAGTGGGAGAAGCGACCAAAAAGGCCGAGGATCTGGCCGGGAACACGTGGCAGCACTGTATGTGTGTTATGCTTATTTTTTTATGAAAAAAGAGAATTGCATTCTTTTATCTTGTGTTTTTTTCCCCACCTGTTGATTAGATTTGTATCTGTTTTCATTTGAATTAAATAGTGCTTGCTAGGCTTCTAGGATTGCAGTTGAAAAAAATGTAGCTAATGTTTGAGCATGGGCAGGACATAGTTTATGCTTAAGTTTTATTAAAGCAATAGCCATGCAAAACTATGTTCACAAATATTAATTACAACATTATGCTATTTCACAAACGGAAAATTATTGAAAAACCATTTCCCTCTTTTGTTAAACCAGTAAGAACAAGTCCTAGTTTTGCTGAGGCTGCCATGGGAAGAATTGCTCAGGGAACAAAGGTTTTAGCAGAAGGTGGCTATGAGAAGATCTTTAAACAAACTTTTGAAACAGTTCCTGAAGAGCAACTCCTAGATTCATTCGCATGTTACTTATCGACATCGGCTGGTCCTGTCATGGGAGTTTTATATGTTTCTACGGCAAAGCTTGCATATTGCAGCGACAGTCCTCTTTCGTATAAAAACGGGAGCCAGACTGAATGGAGCTACTATAAAGTATGTACCAATAACTTTATGCATAAAAATATTCGGGTTCGGGTTCCGGTTTATGGTATGGGACATAACATTTTCATGTCCGCTGAAACAGGTAATAATGCCGTTACATCAACTGAAAGTCGTGAATCCTTCGACAAGCAGAATCAATCCGTCTGAAAAGTACATCCAAGTTATATCGATCGATGGTCACGAATTTTGGTTCATGGGCTTCTTAAACTACGACGGTGCGGTTAAATACCTACAGGATGCTTTGCAACTCCATAGCTTCCTATCTGTATGATACCGTTTTCATCATATGTTCTTATCATGCAACCATTTACTCTGCTACTCGGAATCGGAAGCAATCGATAAGGCTTTTCTCCATCGGAATCCCTTCAATATTCTACCAAAAATGAAAAAAAAACAGGTAACCTTATAGAAGAAAAGAATGTAATAAATCTGTTGTGTTTTCAACTCATGTAGTTGTAAACTTCACTTGCAATAATCAATTCAGTAACTTTTACATCACACCGAAATCAGTAATTGAAACGGAGCAATGTTTTAGATGATGATGATGAGGGTTGAAATGTGAAGGGCTATTGCCTATAAGACTAATTGGTGTTTTTAGTCTTTAGGGACCAATTAATGCTTCCATGGTGGATTGGCATTATGACCCTAATCACAAAAACAATGATTAAGCTGATGACTAGGGAGAATGGGTCACTGTCCTTTTGCTTCCACAGGATTTTGGCCCTCCCTCATTGGATTATAAACCAACAACACACCCGAGTATGAATATGATCATTTCAAACACGATACGATATAAAATAAGTGCGAATACATGGTACATGTATGTAAATATAAAATTTACAAGGAAGTAAACATTGGCATGCACTCGAGCCTACCCTCTTTTACTATGCCTACTTAAGAAAAGGAAAATAAAAAGTAAGAAAAGCAAAATTCTCTAAACTTTTCCCAAAAATGTAAGAATTTCTTTTTACCCAAAACATGTAGGCTAAGGTGTTGTAGACCCAATAAATAGGGTTGTAAAAGAGAGAAGCTTTAGGGAGTGGGGATCAAAAACTCTGTCCTGGCCTATGTGGGCAAATTTGGGCCCTGGGAATTATTTCTTATTTGAAAGACAAGAAAGAGTGTGCGTAAATCTTAATTAGATTATGGTAATTATGACCCTATAAACATGTAACATTCAACCAGGTCTGTGTAAGAACAAAATAGGGTGACCCACAGACCACCGGGAGAATAATACTTTAGAGTTCGCACGCCTAAATGTCATTTCTAAAGGATATCATGGTTTTTCTACTCATATGAAACTCGAGGAAAACAACACAAATCTTTTCTTTTCACAGGAAAAATAAATAACTGAAATATAATACGATAATGATAATAGTAGTTTAAAGGCAAGATGATTATTTATATAAATTGTTCACCTTCTGATCAGCACTATTTCCCGCACTTTTTACTGTTACAAGGTCAAATGTTTTTATCATTTGTAAGGTGAAAACAGTAAAAACATTTTTATCAAGATGAAAGAGGAAAACAAAGATTTTCTCTCCTAAGGTTGAAGTTTGAACCATGAAATATGAGATGTCATGATTTGAAACACCAAGACTGAAAAGTACATTAACTGTTTATTGTATACAAGAAATCAAACGTAAATTCAGATGTTTGAATTCATGTTTTGAACATAATCTCAAGAAGTGTTGTAATTTAAAGCTGTAGTTTATAAAGGAAGAGTTGAATTCTGGAAAAGAGAATATATGTTGAGCTCAGGTGAAAGGCAGTGGAGGAAGCATTTGAAACTGTCAGCCCAGATTTAGTACCTCTCCCATTTCTTGCCCTACCTTTTACACCAAAAACTACCTTTCATTTTAATTCCCCAATCTTTTCCACTCCCTCACATGCAACCAACAATACTTTTAACCTAAAAACAAATTTTCAGATTTAAATTTTAAAGAATGATTGTGTACATTTTATAGGAAAATTCTACAACGTGCGACGAACATTGATGAACACCACTAACGATGAATACCGATGAACACCATTAATTTTTTTTATAAAAAATTTAAAAATCTAAAGGACTAAAATTATAATTTAAATTATCTCTTAAAAAAATAAAAATCAAATTTAATATTTACTTTATAATATTTTTTTAATAGGTTAGAATCAAATATACTCAATTCTCCTAAACACTAACAAAATCAATCTCTTAAAAAAATATACCCAATTCTCCTAAACCCTAACAAAATCAATCTCTTAAAAAAATAAAAATCAATTTATAATTTTGTAATAGATTCGAATCAAATATACCAAAATCTTCTAAACCTAAACCCTAACAAATTCGAAATTGGGGAAAATTAAAATTAGGGTTTGATTGGGATTTGATTTGGGAGAATTGGGTATATTTGATTATAACCTATTAAAAAATATTATAAAGTAATTATTAAATTTGACTTTTATTTTTTAAGAGATAATTTTAATTATAATTTTAGTCCTTTAGGTTTTTAAAATTTTAAAAAATAATAATATTCATCGGTGTTCATCGTTTGTGGTGTTTAGCAATGTTCGTCGCACGTGGTAGACTCATCCACATTTTATATATCAAAATGTAACACTAATATATCAAGGCTAATTATTTCATACACTAACCTTAAAACTATAACGCTTATAAAAAATTTAATTTTTACCGCGAATGTATAAAATATAAATTCATATATTAAAAAGAGAAATGTTTTTATGTCTACAAACTATCTTTTGGTCCAAATAACTAAAAGATGCATTAATTACTTCTTCATTCTCAACGAACCTAACTCCCCACCATGGATCATCAGCATGAGATATCATTAATGAAACTATATAAGCTATTTTGAATAAATAATGTATAACCTAATTTTGATAGTTATATATTATTATAAGATTATGATTAATTGTATAATTTATTTTATTAAGTAAATAAGTACTTTTGAATTAAAACT
The DNA here is from genome assembly GCA_958450335.1 of Hibiscus tridactylites. NCBI lineage: Eukaryota > Viridiplantae > Streptophyta > Magnoliopsida > Malvales > Malvaceae > Hibiscus > Hibiscus tridactylites. The sequence continues at coordinate 6,952,396 of OY288272.1, read as the reverse complement.
TTACGAAGTTAATGTGATTACTTTTGTATCATAAGATGTACAATAAATATAACTCTTAACTTTTTTAGGAAAATGAAAAAAATAAAACATTGGGAAATGAAGAATTGAGAAAATCAGAAAAAATAAATACTAAAAGAAAAAAAAAGGCAATGATGAATAATATGTGTTGATATATTCGATACAAAAGGAGGGTAGCTTTATGTTAACACTATGCCAAATGTCAATCGAGGAAATGGTGGAAAATGTCAGGCATAAGTCTCTTCTTAATAGAATCAATAATAAATACTCCAAAAACTATTATAATTATATACATTTATACGCAACAGTATTCTATAGTAATATCTAATTATTTGTTTGTTTTATAAATATAATTTACAATTGTCTCTTTCATTAACATATTTTTAAAATTTAAATTTTGCAATAAGAATAAAATGTGTCATGCCATTAAATCCGACGTTGTTGGTACAAAACACATATTATTATCTTAATTTTTAATTTAAATTGGATTTGCATTTTTACGTTATAATTCTATATACGCATAATGTCAAAAAAAGAAAAATACTACTAACGCTTGACTGAATAATTATTTTAGTTCATGTTTTTTTAAAGCAATTTAACCTCTACGTTTCGTTTTGGGTTAAAATACCTACCTACGGATAAAAATTATTAATCCGCTGACGATAAATGACTTAAAATGATGTGACAAACTTACATTACAGTGCACACCGCGATAATAGTGTCATATAGACAAATATGTTGACTTTACAAAATGACACATGAGTCAAAGAATAATTTTAAAAAAATTGAATAAATTATAATTTTTTTCTTGTGACGTGTCATTCTGTAAAGTTATTTCAAGTTGTTTATCGTCAGTTGACTAACAATTTCATCTGCAGATAAACCATTTTGACTGAAAATGAAACGTTGAAGGTTATATGACTTCTAAAAATATAAAAATTAAAATAATTATTCAGCTAAACGTTAAGGCCATTTTTATAAGATTATGGCTTATATATATAGAATTATGAGGATACAAGAATATAGGAAGCAAAAGAGAACAAATAAGAAGTGGTTTGGTTTGTTTGTTTGTCTGTTCATATGTTGGGAAATGAAAATGGTGGTGCCGCTGCCACATTAAGCAAAACTGAGGGGCCACTGTATAATTATTTTTTTACAAATAATTAGTTTTTGGAAGAGAAACGAAAAGGCTGCCAAAGAATATGGAAAATGGAAATGAAGGTCGTCCTGTCACAGTCCCCACCTCCCTTATTCCCCAGCCACACTGATAAACGAAACAAATATAATATAGTATATAATAAGTGAATTATTTGAAATCAATTAATAAATTATTAAAAGTTTCGGTTGTTTGGTTCAAGTGGTAAGCAGCTTAGCATTCTTTAAGTAAAATTTCAGGTTTGAAGCATTGTATATGCAGAAAATTCTCACTGAAAGACTCATCCACCAAAAACAGGTATGCGATACGGGTCGATCCGAATTAGTTAAAGCGAAGCCTTGAAAACCGGAAGGGCAGCCAAAAAAATTCGATTCTTATATTTATTTTCAAGGTTTTTACGTGGTATAAATAACCCTGTATTGCATTGTCGAATGGTTTAACCATTATCTTTTCATGGGTTGGTGGTTGGTCTAAATTTGACAGGGAGGGAACGTGTTCCCGCAAGAAAAATAAGATACCGAACTGGCTAATGAAGAACTATTTTTTTTGAATAGTCTAAAGGTGATTACAAGATAGTATCTGTTTAAAGATATTTTTAGTCGTTTGATAAAGTACATACACCTTGTAGACATTGTAATTAAATTCGTGTCTCCGAGAACGAATATCATCCGTTTTTTCACTATGACAATTGTTGCGTTCAAAAAGAACTACCTTTTAAAAAATATTTACGAAGTATAATAATATTTTATTTTACTCGTATATTTTACTATTAATCTATAATTAATCTTTTGTTCACTTAATTAAATTCATTTTGAAACTTTTATCTCTTAAAAACGACTTATACGATCGTACTTATTATACATATCCAGAACCACAGGGCTTACAACGTATGTGTATGATTATGAATAATTCATAGAAATGGGTTAGGGTGTTCAGTACTGTCTCTGCCTCTGCATTGTCACTCAGGATGTCTCGTCTGATGTCTCTCCTTGCTTTTGTTGGCTGTTTCCGCTTCACACGGAAAACCTAACCCCCCACATTCCCACCATATTCTCACTTCCCATAAAACAATGTCAACTTCTTTTTCTACAAACAACATTTGCTAATACTTAATACCTAAATATTTTTTAAAATACATACCATTTGACAATTGAACATCAAATACCACATGATGAGGAGATATAATGAAAGTTTAAGTATATTCGATTCATATCCTCTTGTCTAATATACCAACAATATGTAATTCGAGTAAAACTCAATCGACAACGTAAGAAGATAATTTAAATATAAAATAGGATTAATACACGGTTAATATATAAATTCATAGAGTGACAGCAATTTATATGTCAATATATATAATTCAACTAACATTATTTTTGAAGAAACGCATTCATATTTTATTAAATCTACAAGTCATATCATATAACAGATTCATATTTATATTTTATATCATATTTAATTGCTTTTTTCATATTATGCTTATCTCACTCATCCAATCTTACCGGGTGATCAAAACCTATAAAATGGATGTCCGTTACCCGATTAACACTTCTGAGTTCTAACATCAAATTTTGGGATGATATGTTATGTATGAAAAGACAAGGGTTGGTTAATGAAGTGACGGTTATCGTTAGTGCTGCCTCCTCTCTTTGGACACCAACACTTTCAATCTCATATTTTAAGTGTTTTTACTTTGGTGTTATTAACAATTACGTATTAACCAATAATCCATTGGTTTAATAGTATAAGATATTAGATTTCTTAAATAAGGAAATAAGTTTAAATTTTAAAATTATAATTGAGTCAATTAAGTTAGGAAGGTCGTCCCGTATGAACCTCTGCAATACCTGATCCAGATTAGTTAATAGTTGAATTTGATACCGGTAATTAAACGAAAAAAATAACTACATCTTAAAAGTTAGTCCCCAGTTCTGTTCTTTAGAGATTTTAAAAATTATGTACAACTATAAAAGATGAAAATATTACTATAATAACTTTTATTTCCATTTGAAATAAAAAATATATATTTTCATAAATTTTAATCAAAACAGAACTCAATTAACATGTGATATGAATCCAATATTATTTTGATTTAAATTAAGATATATTTCAATTATTAATTTAACTATCTATATTTTATAATGATTGATTTTGATCCTATTTGTCCAAATACATCCATAGCCATTTCTATTTCATTTGCCTATAATACTAAATAATTATTGTCGATGTAAAAAAAAAAAAAACTATTTTAGGTGAATTGAAGGAACAAAAATTATATTCCTCTAAGTATGCTTCTTTCTATGTCTTACACTAAAAATATTAAAAGGTTAAATTTTAAACCTTAATCTTAAATTTCGCATATTAAACTTTACACCCTAAAATGTACACCATTTCTTTGTGCCTCCAGGCCTAGGCCCCTGCTGTGATTCCTTCTGCGTTTTTAATGATATTTCCGGTTTCAAAAAATATGTAAATCTACCAATAATTCTTTAATCTCTAATCATAAATTTTAAATGTACTTTTTTAAAGTAAAAATATTAAAAATGAATAATTAAGAGGTAGACGATTTCTATCCGAATTAAAGTCGTAACAGTGACACCTTATTCAAAAACTTTAGAATAGACAACTCCTTTTGTCTGACTTTTATTAGTATGAAAAGAATTCCTAACCGTTGATTTGGTAAGGGATATTTCATCGAAGGGCAAGGGAAAAGCAACATGGCCATTTCCAATTTCAATAATCGATGAAAACAGGAAAGGGAAAGGAAAGCATGTTCACTTTTTAACTCAAATATACTGTTTCAAAAATTAATTATAGAAATAAAGTTTTAGAAAATTAATTTTCGACATGACATCCATTTATGAAATACGGTTTGGTGAAATGTGTTTTTACCTACATGACAAAATCTTAAGAAGACGCGTACGCTAAAAAAGTGTTTTTGATGTTTTAAGTTGGCAAATAACATTTTTAATGACAAAAATGCATAGAAAAATAATGAGAAAAAACTAAATATATTTTGTCCAAAAAATATAACACAAGTAATATTTGTTGAAAAGACACGTGTTAGCATGATCATGAGATTAAGTTGGGCCAAATGACAACGTTCGTGTATTAGTTCTTTTAATCACGTAATGAACGTATGTAAAAATAATATATATTTAAACACTTAAAAGAAAGCAACATAGTATTTTCAATCTCCACATTGGAAGATATTGAATTTTTTTAAATGCTCAAATAATCATTTTCACATATACTCATTGAATAATTGAAGATAAGACTTATATATGTATATTATCGTTTGATTTGTGCTCGTACTAACTTGTATATTTTCACTCGTATTGTACGTGCTATATCTTTGAACAAAATGTGTTTGTTTTTCTCTCACTGTTTTTTATGTATGTTTATTTTGTCCTTAACTATATTGATTGCCTACTTAACACGTCAAAAATTTATCCGAATTTTATCATGTAACCAAAGACACTTCTTACCAAACACACATGTACTTATGGGGTTTGTCGAGATTTTATTTTAAGGTTTGGAGTACTTTATTTTTATTTTATGATTTATAGTGAGTCTTCTCAAATTAATAAAATAATCAATGATTTTTTTGTTAAAAATGACATGCAATAGTTACTGTATCTGTATGTGCCAAAAAATGTTATCTCAAAAATTACTCCTATAGAAATATTGTTTTCATAATTAAGTTTTGAATTTAGTATATCTAGGTAAATAAGCCAAATGCGTGTTTGGGTTGAAGTGAAGCAATAGCTTTGACGAATGGGTTTCTTCAAAGTATATTTGTATATTGTACAATTTCTACTATAATTATTAGGACCAATTACTTTTCTTCTTCTGGCTTTGATGTGATTAGACCTCCATGGACAGTGTAAGGACAAAATTATGCGAATTTTGTAAAGAAATCCATTTTTTGTGAGCTCAACCCGGCATCACATAGCTTTCAACTTTGTCATGCTTTTTTTTACATATACTCTCTAATTGCACCCATTAATTATATATTAGACATGAGGAATGTAAATAGGGCTGACAATAACATTCCCGACTATGTACAGATTAGAGAATTACTAGCATGCAATTAGTCTGATTTTGTTGTAATGTTTTCACACTTTTTAAAGGAATGAAACGAGTATTATAAAAGAAAAAAAAACATAATTTTCAACGGATGTAATTGAAATTTAGATTCAAACATAAATTTGAAGTAGACAAGATCAATTATGGACGTAAAAGAAAAAACCATGGAGACGAGGTTGATTTGGTAAGAAATAAAAGGTCCAAAGGGACACCGCCGCTCTTACGAGTTTCAGGCCACGTGCCAACCACGCGAATCATTAATAATAACTGGGAACTCGTAATTTCCCCTAATCTGTTCTTTTAATCTCACCTCTTTATCTGTCTTACAGAAGTGAACACAGCGGGAACCTTAATTGGATGTTGACGCCAAGCGCGCGTCACTGTTGTCGGAAAGCATTGGCGCACGTAAGACGTAATCCCAAGATTTGGTTTTAATTTATTGCACCCGCAAGTAATTCCGTGTCCCTATCTTCTTCTCACCCTCCGTACTATCAAATTACGCGCCACCTGACCTCACAGTCGGTCCCACCCTCCCCATGAGCGCCCGCGCGTGCGAGTGTGAGTGTGAGCCATTAGATCATCTGAATGGTCAATCGGGAAATGATAATGGATTGGGTCGGCCGAGCGGCCGGATTTTGGTTTGCACTTGTTTTAATATGGTCAAGAAACTAGAAAGTAGGATGTATACGGGACATTGTCATTGGCTCATCCGATACGGTCCTAGTTAAAACTTGAACCGGTCCTATACGGTTTTGCGCTTAAAATGTCATCCCATAAAGTTGGTTAGGCCTATCATCCCTAAATGCAAATGAAGTTTCAGAGTGTTAGAAGCGCGTGATCGGCGCGTGTGGGTTTGATTCCTTTCCTTGATCCGCTGTGTAAACTTTACCCTACAGTGGGTAACCCCCAAAACCTGCTATCTTCACTGTAAAAACTCTGTTTTTAAGTATTGTTTTACTCAAACAGTAACAAGGGGAAAAAAATAAAGTTAAAATCAAGCCAATTATTTTACAGTGGAGCCAAAACAAGAAAGAAGCAGCTATTAAGAGAGTTGATTTCAAGGACCCATGGAGGAAAACTGAGAAGATAGAAAGAGGGGGAAAAGTGGAGGAAAATCCAAAACAAAGCGTTAATTTTCTTGTATTTAAAATCTCTTTCTTTTAGGGTAATTAGCTTTGGTAGGAAGAAAAGAAATGGAGTTTGAGGATCAAGATGAACAAGAAGAGATGGGTTTGGCACCAAGTTATAACTCGCTAGCGAACTCATCTGGAGTCAAACTGTTAGGCGTTGAACCGGGTTCAACAACTCCATCTGGTCAGCAGCAGCAAAGGAAGCCAAGGTACAGAGAGTGTTTGAAGAACCACGCAGTGGGACTCGGCGGCCACGCCCTCGACGGTTGCGGTGAGTTCATGCCGGCTGGAACCGAAGGTACCCTCGACGCTCTGAAATGTGCAGCCTGTAACTGTCACCGTAACTTCCACCGTAAGGAAACGGAACCAGGTTCTCCCAACGCCTTCCCCACGACGGACCTCTACTTCCACCAGGCACCGCAATTCACGCCCTACTTTAGAGCTCCGACGGGGTACCTCCACGTGACGGGACAGCAAAGGCTATTGGCTTTACCGTCGATTTCAGGTGGTGGAGGAAATAGCAGAGAAGATCAAGAGGATGGTTTGAATCACGGGAGCTCGAGGAAGAGATTCAGAACAAAGTTCACACAAGAACAAAAGATGAAAATGTTGGAGCTAGCTGAGCGGTTAGGGTGGCGAATTCAGAAACATGATGAACCGGTGGTTCAAGAGTTCTGCAATGAAAATGGCGTAAAGAGGCAAGTCTTCAAAGTTTGGATGCATAACAACAAGCACACTCTTGGTAAGAAACCCTAGAAACAGCTTCTTCGTGTCGGGGTTTAGTTAGATTCTTTAGGGTTCCTTTTGGAATTATCTAGCATTTGGCACTATGGAAGTAATTATGAAGTTCAGTTGGGGATGGATGACTATTAATTAATAGTATTGTTAACTTGGGTTTATTCTAGATTATGATTATCAGTTAATGTAATGTCTACTTAATTTCAACCTTAGTATTTTCCTTTTTGTTTCATTTAAAAGCTCTATTTTAAAACCGGAGACATGCAATACAAGATGCCTGAAAAAATGGAAGAACTTTATCCCGAGTAAGAACATGTACTGCTGTGATGATTTTCCTTCGGAGACGAACATTCCCTATAAGCTTAGTTAATTTCCTTTGACGTGAGTCGGTCTACATTTACGAGCTAATGGCATTTCGTGTGAGCCTTTCACTTTCTTCAAACCGAACTTTTTGTTTAAGAAATCCTGGCATTCTGCGAGTTAACCTGCGTTTGATAATGGAGGTGGGTCACTGGGTCTTTTGTTTTCCCAGAAATGTTAAAAACAAACAAAGGTTTATGATCACTGGGGCCTCCTTTCTGTTACCGATTGCAAGCCTCCATTTGTTTTTTTGCTTCAAATGCAGTTACTTTTTCAGTCTTTTGGATTATCTTTTAATCAAGAAGCATTTTCTCTGAAATGTAAAAGGAAAATATGGGGTTAGCTCCTTCAAACTTTATATTAATACAGATATTCATCCTCAACTCCACCTTTGAAACAAACTAAACTATAACCTAAATCCAGTTTTGTACGCCAAGGAACAGATCGCAGTGATTGTTGGCTCCAAGCTGATATATAATATAACATAGGTCTTGTCTTGATTCTGATTTCTGTGGAGGGCATGACAATTCATGCATGTATGTCGTGTACTCATGTCTCATTTAAAAAAAAAATTAAACATGTAAACACATATACAACAAAACCTACAATGCCAAGGCAGATCTCCTGATTAATCACTAACTCGACGTCGTATTCGAATATGAGCTGTTATGTCAGAACACAACCACATTGGCATTTTGCTGGTAAAAAGAGGGACCTGATTCTTCGTATAAGGTAAGATATTCAGATGGGGGGTATGTTCATTTTGGGGGGTGCTTTCGCTATTACAAGTTTAAACAGACTTTGATGTTTCCCGTTTACCTTGCAAGACATATATGCCTTTTTAACATATAGTAATTTGCTTGCTTTACTGTCCAAAGTTTACCCAAAAAAATATCAACTTGTTCAGGATTCTTTGCTTGATTCTGTATATCAACTTAAAACCACAGTAATAGATGTCTGAATCGGTCAAAAGCTGCATGAGGAAATTGCAAGTTTGTTTTTTTATATTATAATAAATTACTTATATTATAACATTTGGTTGCACATGGGAATCTTGGTCAAAGATTAATTGCATCAGATGTTGATAGATCATCTTCTTCTTACCTATATTACTTGAAATGCCTCATTGTCTTTATTCTTGGTTTGGGCTCTAGTTAAATATAGAAAGCTAGACGTTAGATTTAAAACCAAACTAAAAACAACACCAAATTATCTTGTTTTATTTGAATAGAAATCCTTTGTACTTTTTAGTATATTTATTAAAAATAAACAAATCTAAAATTTAGAGTTGTGGTTTAAGTTAGAGTTTAAGGTTTAAGATTTAAAATTTAAAGTGTATGTTTTTTTAATGTTGAGATATATATAAAAACACCAAAAAAGAGCATAAAATTTTTATTGTTTTTTCAAATGTTTAGGGATACTTTCTTTCCATAATATAGTAAAGTTCGGATCAATTTGAATTGCACAAATTCTACATTTCAAATATCATATCATTTACTTTAGGAATGTATAATACCTCTCTATTTGATAAAAAAAAAATTCTACATTTCAAAGGATCCTTGCAAAATAAACGGTTAAAGAATTGATTATTAATTTTAGGTTGGTTGACATTATTGTTGGTAGGGTTGTAAATGAGACAAGACAGATTGCAAGCTACTCGAGCTTGACTCGGTCAGAGCTTGACTCGGTCAAAGCTCGACTCGATTGTACTCGAACTCAGCTCGAGTTCTTAATGAGCCGAGTCGAGCTACTTGATACCCGACTCGAAAAACTCGCGGGCTACTCGAGAATATAATATACTAAACTTTTTATTTTTTATAATTTAAAATATAAATTCATAAACTTAAAACCCTAAACATAAGTCTTAAACCTTAAAAATTTAAATCATAAATTCTAAATCCAACAACCTAAATCTTAAAATTAACAAGCTTGAGTTTATACAACTTGTGTATCAAAGTATTTTTTTGATAGGGCTTTAAATGAGACGTGACAGATGTCAAGATACTCGAGTTCGACATGATCAAAGATCGGTCAACACTTGACTCGATTAGACTCGAATAAAACTCAAACTCGACTCGAATTCTTAACGAGCCAAGTCAAACTCAAATTTCTCAGGCTCGTTAAAAATTACTCGAGCTAAAACTCGACTCGAAATCTTAACGAGCCGAGTCGAACTCAGCACTACTCAAGCTCGACTCGGCTCGTTTACACCCCTAATTGTTGGTATAATATACATGATATTAAACATACTTCAACGTTGAGTATCCTCTTATCTGTAAATAAAAAAGAAGTTGAGTAATATGGTTTTATGATGTATTGGAAATCTTGGATCACATGTTTAAGATTTCCTTATCGAAAAATAAAATATTTATTAAAACAAAACCAGTTTACAAAGGAGAGAGAGATCGAGCTAAACATTTTAACAAGATGAAGTTCACCGAGTAAAATGCAACCCAAGGCCAAGCAACAAGACATACAAAAATTATAAACCCAACCGCATGCAAAATTAGAAATGACACCCAACCGTATATTTGTACTTGCGTTGGGCCTGAAGAGAAAATATATTTCCAACCGAAAGAAGTTGAAGGCTGTATTTGTTACTTGTGGGCTTTCCAATGGTCTTTTAGTCTTCCGACAGGTCACTTACTATGTTTATTTCAATGTGGTGCATACTTTTTTTTTTTTTTTGATGAAAGCTAAAGTGATTACAAGTAGTATCTGTTCTAAATATACTCTCAACCATTTGACAATGAATGCTCAATCACCCCGCTGTAGTTGCTGGTGCTCGAACCCGTGACCTCTAGGAATAACAACCGTTCCCTTAACCACTAAGGCAAGTTGGTTCGTGCCAATGTGGTGCATACTTAGTATCTCTTTTCGGTATTTTTATTTATATCACCTCATTAGAAAATTAAATCTTACATTCCAATAATAAATCATAAACTCTAAAAAATTAAATCCTAACCTTAAACTTAATCTAAACCTTAAACTTATTTTTTAATATTAAAGTATATATAATATAGGGACATCAAAAAGGAGAAAAGAATTTCTATTCGTATTTATGAACACCAAATATCTATGCTATATGATTATTTGTATACCATGCATATTCAAACATGATGTAAATTTATAGTTTCACGTTCTATTGTCTGCGTTTCATATTAATGAAAGAGTTAACAAACGAAAGCAGATGGAGTATTAAATGGGATGAATACCAGTGGCAGTATTCACAAGCTCCTATTATTACATAAAATAAAAGGGGAGGAAGATGTGTCTGAACTGAGTGCACGTGACAGCGTGAGTGGAACTCGTTAAGCTGAATCTGTCGGATCAAACACATTCATCACATTATATAATAGACTATTATATGATATGATATTTCAATACATTGCTTGCCTCCCTTTTTTGGTTTCGTCTAGTCAATTTTAATTACCAAACATAGGAATTCTTCTCCATGCTTTCAATAATCAAACAAGATGGCGTCAAATTTTGTTCAATATTACTAACTATGTATTTACGAATATAATATGAGGAATCATAGTATACTAAAATAAGAAAAAGAAAAAAAAAGCATATACACACATACGATTGAGATCGATTGTTTATTTAATTACTTTAAGTGATTGAAATTAAAATCTACAAAAAGGTGGGTACCTAATAATTTAAGTAGCCGAACTCAACAAGTAATCTCAATAGAAAAGCGGATGATGTTAATTTTAGGAGACTTGGGTTCAACCGCCATGTCTGCAAAGTGTGTGCGCATGTTAAAGGGTTGTCAAAAGGTTAAGAATATCTATGAACAGATATTACCTTATCACTAAGGGTTAAATATGTTTAACAACTTAAAATTGAAAGAATTTATATAGTTTATTAGTTATTACTAACTTAAAATTTTAGACGAGGTTATTATGAACAAAAATCCTTAGTCACTAAGTATGCTACTTTTTATCCCCACAATAAAAGTACTAAACAAATTAGATTCTAAAACTCAATTCTAAATTTCACATTATAAACCCTAAACACTAAAAAATACATATTGCTTCTAATTTTTTAGACTCTAACTTTAAACTCTAAATTCATTTTTTAAAGTAGAAACACCAAAAAAGACATAGTTAAGGGTCAGACAATTTTTATCTGGTTATTATACCTTTGTATTGATTTTTTTTATCTCATTTCTCCGTTGTAATGCACTTTTCATATCAACAGAACCTTTAATTAGAAAAATCACACTTAACAAAAATTGATGGGTTTATTGTTATTATTGGTATAACTTACAAATTTTAATTCATTAATTAATGCAAATCAAATAATACATAGCTCTATTATAAAGACTACCCTCTAAATCCACTTCATTATTAATTTGTCGTAAGTCAATTTAACACATCAAATCATTTTTCGATCGGGTGACTATTACCCCTTTGAGACCGACGTCCATGGGCTTTATATTTATGGCATACATGCTAAATTTTCTCGGATGGTGAGCAACATGAACACTCGCTCATGATCTCAACTCTCACCTTTTACCTTTGTAACTTTAATAATTTTTTAATTAGTAACTTTGTAAGTTAGTGGTTGTTCCTTAATTTTTTTAGTTGTAATATTTAAGGTGTTTTCTAAACAAAACAACGAAAATAATATTTTCTAATAAAATATTAAATTAATTATTAAAGTAATAAAATATATTTTCTTCTACGTAGCCCATTTTTGAGTTTTCGCTCAGAGTCTCGAAAATATCCGAGACGGCTCTGCATATAGGCTCTTTTCAGTGTAATCTTTTATGTTGAGACGTGTTTTAGTATTACCTGACTTAGATTAGGTGTTCGTACAGGTTCATTAAGTTGTGTTACCTTTAAGATTTATGTATGTATTGAGATTTTATGTCCATTCCCTTTGAAATGATTTTACAATTTAATAGATCGTAGAGAAGAAAGAGAAAGGGAAAGACATGCATGAATGTATGTATTATATAACCCAAATTTCTTTATTGATTTCATGAAAAAGAAATTACAGAGCGATAAAGAAACATATGTTCATGGCAGAATAGAAAATGACAAATAAAGGGATGGACGGATGCTTAATGCTTCTGCTCTGAACAAACCCCTTTTACCCATCTCCCTTTTCTTTCTCCATTTCTGCGCCATGCACACACTAATTTCCATTCATATGTTAATCTTTTTATTTATTTATTTATTTATTCTTATTCTTTCTTGGACCTCGTGTTGCTCTCTTTCTCGTACCGTCAACATTTATTTTCTCGATAATTACAAGAACCTTATATACATCCCACGGACTATTCTTTCGTATATTTGGATATAATTTCATCAAACATATAAAAATTGAGAGTGTGACACTCTTCTAGTATTGTTCTACCAACTCAATCCATGTCTTGCAGTGAGACAGTGGCAATCTTCGGGTCCCCCACAAGGCCAATTGCAGAGCTCAAAAAAGAAAACTGAACAGGAAACCATATATAGAACAAACCCAAGGGCTGCAATTGTGAAAATGAGCTGGCCATGTTCATCCCTATTCCCTACACAAAATTACAATAAACAAATACTCATTACTTTGTTTTTTTAACAGTGTGGAGACAGTCATATGTCATTTACTTCTACCTTCTCCTTTCAAATGTCCCTATTGCACACTGAGAGATGAAAAAAAAGGATTGTTTATGGCATTGGGATCCCTCCCTCTAATGGCACTGTCAGTTTACAAATTTAGGGTTTCCTCTTCCTTTTCTTTTTGTAAAGCCCTTATAGACCGTGCTTAGCTGTGGTTTTTATTATCAGTCAAAGTTTTACTACATTATTTTACTGTTTTATACTCTCTGTTGTTCTCTTTTGTTTTTTTTAAGTGCTGGCTGCTTTTTGAGCTTCTGTTTTTAGGTAAAAGGCTGCACTCATTGGATGGAAATTTCATTATTTTTTCCCCAGAAAAAATTAAAGTACTGTAGCAGAATCTTAATGGATACCTTTCGGAGTTCCTGATATTATCTCTATTTTAACTCATGTTTGGTGGATGGAATGAGAATCAAATTTGAGATTTACACATTTTGAGTTCGAATCTTGCGTTAAAATACAGTATGTTTTTTTTGTTTACTCGAAAAATATAATTTTAATTTAATTTTAACTCATAGTTTCTTTTCCTCCTATGCTAAAACCCATTTAAATCCTGCCATCAAGCACATGGAGTATTCAATATTGGTATTGTTTCTTTCTGTTTGTGGGATAATTTATAAAGCTGTTGTTTTATGTGTATATGTTATATGAAGGCGAGCCCCTTTTTTTTTATCATTTTTTCTCCATCTAGATAGTTAGAGGTTGAGAAGGGATGAAACCAATTTATTGATGTGTTGTTATTGTCATATTTATTTTTATGTTAGTTTTAATAGTGTTTATCTTTCACCGTCGACTTTGTATTTAATATTTTTTGAGCTATTTTGTTGATTTTTTAATTCTTTTTAGTTCTATTTTATTATTTAGTGAGTAGTGACTAGTTGTGCATTTCGATTATTTTAGGAGAAATGATTCGTTCGTGTTATTATTGTATTTTAGTTTATGTAGATTCTTCTTGTATTTAATAAAACTAATTAATGTTATAAGTTAAAAAAATAAAGAAACGTATAAAAATAGATATTGAGATTTAACTTTTAAATTTATCTAGTGACTATATAAATTGATTGAGCTGGATTCTAACTAAAAAATTATGTATTTAACTTGGTAAAAGAAAATTTTTGAATGCAACAAAATAAAATGTGATGGAGCATATGTTTTTTATTTTATTTTCGAGAACAAAACTTGAAAGCATCCATATTTGGATTATAAAAATATACTGACATTAGGTGATATTCCAGTCAAGGAGACAAGCAAATTCTCTATGTATAAAGATCTGTGCAATATTTAAATAGCTTACTTTTTTTTGCAAAATAAATAAAGACTTCTTTAATTTATCCATTACTGGCTTTCTTTATCAGTTCACTGATATGGCTTTAATAAATTATTTGGATTTTTAAAATCAGAGAGAGAAAGAAAAACCTTAAGGTAATCAGCCTATTTTAATTATTGGAGATGGCAAGCATGTATAGTTTAATACAGACTAAATTAAATCTTGAATTCAAATTAAGAAATTAATTAATTAATCACTTCATATAGGGTAGTACTTTTTTAGTGTTCGAATTCAATCAAATATAATATTTTAGTTCGATTTTAAATTTATATGATTTCACGCACATTTGCGGACTAGAATCCTTAAATTGAAACCATCTAGAAAGCATAACATCATCATTTACTATTAGTTAGAACCACTCAATAAGTTCAATCTAGTGTAGTATTTTCCTTAAGATATATAATATACAAGTTAACAATTCATATTAAGCGAATCTGAGATTAATACTTGAGTTTAATCAAATGTACGGGTTAATACTTCATTGAGACGAGATTTTTTTTTGAGTTAGTCGAGTTGAAGAGTCCAATTTTATAACTCAAACTTTATTTGAAACTTTTTCGAGTTAAGTTCGAGTTTTTGTTTAAATTTAATTGTAAATATTTATAATGTTATGATACTACTAAGTTCTAATTTAAATGATTTTCTTTTTTTTTTGTCATAAATTTTAAATGGTTTTCTATAACCATATACAATAGACATATATATATATATATATATATATATTTCTTCATATGTAATATATATTTCTTTATATGTCAGATAGAATATTGAGACTCAACTCAAACTTAAAAAATGATCCACTGATTACTAAAAAATTTCAGTTATTCGAGTTATCAAAATTCCATTTTATAACTTAAACTTTATTTGAATTTTTTGAGTCGAGTAGAGTTTATAAAATTACGAATCGAATTAATAATAGTCGAATATTTTCACATTAAATTGAGTCAAATAATTTAATTTTTTCGAGTTGAACATCCTTCCGCTATTTACAATGTACTATAATAAATGTGTTATATATATATATGCACGTCCTGGAACCTGATTCTCTCCTTTCTTTCTTTCATCATTGTTTTAGAATTCGGACACCAAACTCAAAACTCAACTGCTAAAACTCCAAATAAATAAAAACATTGAAGCGAAGATGTTGACTGGGGCCCACCCAAGAAGGGCCCACTTATGGCCGTTTGCTGATCCGAATAACCAACAGAGAAACGACACCGTGCCATGCTTTTATGTCAGCACAGTAGGGACAACTTGTTTTGGATTACAATTTAAATGGGGAATATTTTTAATTACAACTCTGTTTTATTTTGCCTTTTTCGGATAATTAATTACACACTCAGCTTCCCCATTTCATCATCTAGATTACAAAATTGCTAACACATAAACAAAGTTTAGATTTTTATTTACCTTCGAGCTGTTAGTAATCGAAGTAAATGTAACATTTCCTTGTAAAAACTAAAACCAATAGCTGTATTTATATAAACAGCTGGTGACAACTCTTCTTTTCATGCCTTTAGCATTGAAGAACTTGGAAATCATTTCCCACCTTTTTGTATTTCCCCCATTTCTCACTCTTCTATTTCACAGCTCCAAAACCACACCAATGTTCCCATTCAACCAAATTGATTTTGGACTATATTTAATATAAATATTTATAAGGGAAAAAAGGGAGAAAAATGGTAAATTCACATCTCATGGCTTGAAATTCGGTTGTGATTTTGAAGCTTTGTTGTTGTCGTCTTCGTCGTCGTGTTTCCTCCTTTTAATGTCGGGACTGGAATGCGAAGAATTCACGTACGAACCGACTGTTATTTCATCGCTTTTATAGCTCAGGCATGCAGCTGCATCCAACACCCCAATGGGGCTTTGGGGCACAGTGGAAGAAGCTGATGTGTGTTGTTGAGTTGCCATAGCAGCAGCCCCATTAATGAATGACAAATTTTTCATGAGTTCAACACACTTGAATACTCTACCCTGCAGAAAATAATCCCACATCCATTTCACTGAATCATCAAAATAGTAAAAAAAAGATTAATAACAATATCTTCTTTGTTTTTTGTTTTTTTTTTACTGCTTATTCTTTTACCTTTTCCACAAAGGTGAAACATGAAATTGCCTTGTCAATGGCCACTGTTTGCATATCTCCTGAAACAGAAATTGCCACAGCTGCTGCTATTTCAGATGGTCTGAATTCCAAGAAGTCAATACCTGCATCCAGTTTTCCCCATGAATCCTCTACAATGAAAACCGGACAGATAAGATAAGTTAAACAATTCGGACATTGAGAAAGAAGCAACCTTTGATTGTGTTCAATATCATTTGTAATGATCTACATATTGAACTTGGTGATGGATGTTGATCATTGCAGATTCTAAACAGGAAGTAGTCAATGAAGGAACAAGGAGTAATGGCTTGCATTTTCCACTTCAATGTGCTTAAGACCAAAATCTCCATTCTGTATATTGTTTTAGCTTCAAACACAAACTTTGGTTCTCCCACCTGCAAATCTACCGGCAGAGGCACCTTTGTCTCCTCCATTTTGGCTGCAATTGATAGGCAAGCAACAGCAAGCAATTGTACTGTCCATGCTTGACCTCTCTGTGTAATGTTTAGCCCGAAACACAGAGAAACAAAACCAAGGATTCAAGACAAAGATCAGTGGTTGTAACTTATGATGTAAGAAAAAGAAGGAATCGAAGTTGATGAACTTACAGGTAAGTCATAAACTGATAGGAACCGATCCAAGTAGTTAATGGATAGGCAAAGACTCAAAGGTCCAAAACGGTAATAAGCAGAAGCCTGTTTGATCACAAAATCAAGTCAAAGATGATCTAATTAAGAAACATAAGTTTAAAACAAAATTGTATGATGGGTTGGGAATTGATTGATCCAAAAATAAAATATGATCACAGAAAAAAATAATCACAAAACTGATTAAATAGAAGAATAGACCTTTAAAATCCAATCAAGAGCCTCTCTCCTAACACTCAAGTTCAAATCTCCACTTCTCAGTCTCTTGAGATAATCATGTTCAGGCAAATGCTCCACCTCTTTTTCAACCATCTCTTTGATTCTATCATCACTCTGTATTGCAAAACCAGAACAACCCATCAAAGAAGTTGATCCGTTGTTTATAAAAAATGGGTCTTGTTGATTAAAGACTTGGTTTTTAAGGTGGTGGTCACAAGCAGGGGAAACCCCAAGCTCAGTAAAATCGAGACCATCATCAAAGCAAGAGCTCGTGGTCTCTGAACAGAGAAGATTTGAAGCTGAAGAGTAGAGATTTTCTTCCATTTTCATATCAGAGGGGGCTAAAAAGGTGAGGTAATTATAAAACCCTACTCAATTCATCAAGGTGAAAGCTTTGAGTGAAAAAAGGTTTATCAGCGGTTGGTGGGGAAGAGCATTTTGTTCATTATACAATAAAGCCAACAGGAGAGAGTGAAGAAGAGTGGGGCTGAAGAGAGACTGTTTTAATGAGAGAAGCTGGGGAAGAGGTGAGGGCTGCCATAACAAAGAGGGGGAAAAATAATATGGTTAATACTAGACAAACACAAGTTTTGCATAAAAATACAAATTTTAAACCCAACAAAGGATAAAAATCTTTTACCCTTTCCGATTTTCCGATGTCCCTATGTATGTTACAACAATAAAATAAATATTAAAAGAATAAATTTTAAGCCCTAACTCTAAATTCTAAATTCTACACCCTATACCTTAAAAATACACACAATTCTAAATCTTTTAAACCCTAAACCTAATTTTAAGTGCAGGACATAAGTAAAAGTACCGAACATGGTAGATGATTTCTATCCCAAACAAATGGTCCAATGGAAAAGTAAATTATTTTTATCTTTAGATTATTCTAAAAAATATTAAAGCAAAACTCAATTATTTTTACACTTATGTTTGACCGTGAGATGATGGTAATAAATGCCTAAAATTATTTTTTTTATTTTTTTAAGTGATAATTTTTACATTTTTTACTGTTAATCTCGTCCATCTATTTACTTTCATCCAACGATAAAATAAAGTATAAAACTTTCAGGTTTTACATAGTGTAAGAGAATTTTATTTTGCGTCTAAAAAAGTTTCTTAATTACTCTAATTACCCGAATCAATGTATTTAAAAAAATACACAATATTAATAATAATAACAAGGAAAATTCTACAACGGGCAACGAACATTAATGAACACCACTAACGATGAACACCGATGAACGTCATTAATTTTTTTTTTAATTTTAAAAATCTAAAGGACTATAATTATAATTAAAATTGTCTCTTTAAAAAATAAAAATCAAATTTAATAGTTACTTTATAATATTTTTTAATAGGTTAGAATCAAATAAACCCAATTCTCTTAAACCCTAACAAAATCAATCTCTTAAAAAATAGAAATCAATTTATAATTTTTTAATAGATTAGAATCAAATATATCCAACTCTCCTAAACCTAAACCCTAACAAAAAATAATATGAGGGGTTGAATTTTTTAGGGTTTAGGTTTAGGAGAGTTGAGTATATTTGATTCTAATCTATTAAAAAAATATAAACTGATTTCTACTTTTTTAAGAGATTGATTTTGTTAGGGTTTAGGAGAGTTGGGTATATTTGATTCTAACATATTAAAAAATATTATAAAGTAACTATTAAATTTGATTTTTATTCTTTAAAAGATAATAATTTTAATTATAATTTTAGTCCTTTAAATTTTTAAAATTTTAAAAAAATTAATGATGTTCATCGGTGTTTATCGTTAGTGGTGTTTATCAATGTTCGTCGCACATGGTATACTCATCCTAATAACAATAACAACAATAATAACTAAAAACTATTCATTTGGTGGGCGAAGGCAGGTAGGCCATAATCTCTAGGAGTAAGAGATCAGTTTGATTCAATCGAATTTCTTAAATTTTTTAAAATGTTCATTTGCATTTGTTTTTTTATATTGGTTTTCTGTTCTGACCCTTTTTAAAAAAATAGTTTTATCATGATTTCTACATTTATTTGATAGATTCTCAAAATATTTTATGCGATACTTTTAAAAACAAATATTTAAACAAATAAAAAATTAATAATTATAAATAAATAAGTTGTTTATAAATTAATTAATAATATTTATAAATTATTTTTATTATTTAAAATATAGAATATTTATTTTTTCATTATAAATAACAATTAATTATAAATAAATAAATTTGACTTGGTTCAGATAACCATGGTTTTCGAACTTGTATTTTACAAATCATCCAAACACTTCATTTGGTTCAATCGATTTTTTCAGACCTGATGGCTCCGTAAATGGGGAAATTGCAATATTGGTATCTTTAAAATTAGAAATTTTAAAGTTAAAAATATGGTAAATTTTAATTTCTCCCAAAATGATATGATTTTAAATTAATTTTATGAAAAATTAGAGATTCACTAATTGGTCGAGTGGTCAAGGATACTCGTATTGTCCTGCGTTATGTGAGTTCGAGTCTTGACATTTGCTTGAAAACTAATATCTCTCTACTTAATCAAAAAAAAAATCCTTAAACTAAATAATTATAAGTAAAAATAATGATAAAACTATAATTTTAGCTTTCAAAATTTTATTGTTTTATATTTTCCCCTTAAAAATAGCTTTAACCTTGACTTTTTAAAAGTATAAAAAAAGATTTGTTCTACGGTAATTTTGAAAAATGAGAAAAACATTTTAAATTTTAAAATAGAGGAAAGTGGTAATTTTGAAAAGTAATAAATATATTAGAAAATGTTTTTGAAGTTTAGGGTAATCCATCGGTGTTTAACAATTAATCGATTACAATCTTCATGTTGTCCCAACTCCCACGCAAATTTATTAGTATTACAAATAATTAATAAAAAGATTATTCCGATACGGAAAAGATTGTGTGTGTGGAAGAAATGAGAAATTAAAACAATTATGTAGTGAGATCTACTAATTAACTAAATACTGATAAGAGAATATAATCTCTCTATTTATTAAAAAATAACCAAAATATTGAGCATTGAATTTCATTTCATAAATTAACTATGAATCACATCACACAACACATAAACCAGTGAACCCAACAAGTAGTCTAAATAAAAAAGCAGCTAATATTTATCTTATGAGATTTAAAGAAATATCAATATAAAAATTTAATTTCTCTATTTAATAAAAAATGTGCATTGAGCATTGGATTTCATTTCATAAATTAAGAACGAATCACATCATACAATATATAAACGAGTGGACCCAACAAATAGTCTAAGTGGAAAAGCGGATGATATTTATTTTAAAAAATTCAAGTTCAATCACTTTATCTGTAAGATGTATATGCATTGTCAAATAATTAAGTATATATATAAATAAATATTATCTTCTGATCACCTTACACCGTTCAAAAAAACACATAAACCAGTAAACAGTCAGGATTTTGTTCATTATAATTATACATATTAAAGGCAAACTTTCATCAAATTCATTAAGCACCCCTCGATTCCTTTCAATCATTGTACTAAGAAACACATGCAAGAATGGCAGATGTTTTCCAATTTCCTTCTTGGATTTTGATATATATATATATATATATATATATATATATATATATTATATTTGTTTGTTTTAAGTTGTTAGATCATCATAACATTATGGTAGTATATGTGTTGTGCTTGTATGTTTTTATCGAGTAATAATTATATTTATGTTATTTTTAATAAATGTGTTATTAAATAGAGATGTATTATTTTTTTATATCAGAATTCGAACTCATACAAAATAAGGCAATATAAATATCTTTAGTCATTAGGCTAATTAGTAAATTTATTTCTCGTATCTAATATATGAATAAATAATAAATTAATTTTAACTAATTAATTTTAGCCACTCACATGATTTAGTTTGAAGATAGAGAATGAATATATCTCACTTTGTTTTTAAATAAGTATAGTTTTTACTTGAGCTTCTACCAGTATTTCTAATTTCAAGTTTAGATTTGTTCTAATTCTTTTTTATATTACGACCAACTATTTTTTCAGTTTAATTATCGGTATCTAATTTATTGAGTGATTAATTTTGATCAGGTACCGCAGAAGCCCGTTATGGGGCGACTCTCTCAAATTAATTTGTCTCATTCACAATGTCAGAGTTCGAACCTCTGACCTTGTTCAAGTAATTTAGTGTCTCATTCTACTAGACTTATTGGTTATTGATTTATCACGAACTATTTTAAATCTCATGTAATAATTAATTTTTTTCCTGTGTTAATACACATGTAACCAAATTATGCACTAATGTATTTATATTTTATATAAATTTTAATGTGTCAATAATTTGTATTATATAAATTTAAAAATATTCATATCATTATTTCGTATCATATTGTTTCCTATTTTATTTTCTTGCGTGTTATATTTTTTTTCTACATTATATATTTGTATTAAACGATTACGTCTCTCAAATATAACCGAATTATTTATCAATTTTTATATTGTATTTTTCACTTGTATTACTTTCATTAAATTATTTAATAGGCAAAGTTAGCTAAGCTAAGAAGGTAGAAGAATAAATTCACTAATTGACATAGTGGTTAACGATGTTTATCTTATCTCACTTTATATGAATTTAAATTTTTATATAAAAATATAATATCTCTATTTAATTAAAAATAAAAGAAGTTCCAAAACAACAGGTTTATCAAATCATAGTTATGGAAGAATCTAATCTATGAATACTATTATGCGAATTCACGAAATTGAAACTCCTTTCCATTATTGGTACGGTCATGTTATCACCTTCTATTATTAACAAGACGCGTAATATCAAAAAATATTTTTAATATTTGAACGAACAGTTATTTTGATTTGTATTTTTTGAAATATTTTAACGTTTAATTTTTTATTTTGAGTTAAAATAATATTTTTATGAATAAAAATTGTCAGTCAACTGACAATAATAGCTTAAAATGACTTGACATAATGATACATCATTAGAAAAAAATAATTTTATATTTTATACGATTTTATAAAATTATATTTTAACTATGTGTCATTCTGTAAAGACATTACATTTTTCTATATGACACTGCTATGTCAGCGTGCAGTGCCATGTAAGTTTGCCACGTCATTTCAAGCCAATTAATGTTAGTTGACTAATAATTTTCATTCACTGAGGGGTTATTTTGACCCAAAATAAAACATTGAGGGTTAAAATACTTCAAAAAAAGAAGTGTTTAATCTCATACATCAGTTTCATTTATCCAATGATCATGAATTAGTGTAAAACTATTTGAATTTTACACGATGTAAGTGAACTCGGACCTATATATAGATGAATGAAATGAATGAATAAGATTAAAATATAAAATAATTTTTTTAAGAGAGAGATAAAGAGAGGAATTTTTAATCATATTTATCCATTTCATTAATCTAGTAATCATATATTAATATAAAATTAATTGTGTTTTATATAGTGTAAGTAAATCATAACCACGAGTATGAAATAGTAATTTGGTCAGATTAGGCTATGTGTTGGGCTGGACCAAATTAGGCTAGCGAACACATTATTTTTGGTCAAATCAGATTTGTTGACCCCGAAACTTACTTTTTATTGTTTAAAATATATTAATATTTTTTAACATAGAAAATTATATTAGTATATACATATATTTTACAATAGATTCAAATAGATATATTTGTGTGTATTAAATAATAATTTGAGTTTGCTTAAGCGGTGAAAATTATATTTTGTGTTTGGCAAAATATTTAAAAAAAATTATTGCATTGTCCTTACAAAATGTGTTGCATTGAGTGTTTTTGTACCAACAATATTTTGTTTATAATCCTTCATATATATTGACTGGTTAATTTAATAAAATATTATATATGTTCATTACAAGCACGACTCTTCTAACTAAATTAACCGGTTTGTTAATAACAATTTTTTTTCCAACCGTGAGATTGAAACCTTAAAAATTATGACATCCCAACTTCGAATTTCAATTATTATTTTAATTATGTTTTGTAATAGATAAATCTTATGATACTTATTATTCAAATTCAATCGTCTAGAGAAGAAATCTTCTAGTATCACTTACTAAAAGCAATTTGTAAAAGATTCACTAATTGGTCTAGTAGATAAAAATACTCATATTAACCATATTTTATATAGGTTTAAATTTCGGTACGTGAATGTAGTATTCAATAAAAAAGAATTTGAGGATGTTTTTTTTTTTGCATAAATTTCTTTTTCCATTTTCATCAAGGTTGCATTGAAGAAGGAAGTTTCCAATTAAGGAGGAGATAGACACATGTGCATCGCTTTAACCCTTTTCAAGGCTTTATCGAACACACGTTTCTAAGCCTTTTTCTTTTAGGGTTGCCTGGTCTTGTAAAAGATGCTCCCAGCTATCGTATATACGAGAAAAGATATCCATTCCCATTTGAGGGTGGGGGTTTTTTCTCCCCAAAAATTCTTTAGCACCAAACATGGAACAAGCTTTACTACTGCAAACAACACAGTCTTTGATAACTCATTTCTTCTTGGGGGTTAGTGTCTGAGATTCGAGACCTCGAGACTCGAGAGTGCTTCCTTTTAAACCATTATTCTTCCTCATAGAAAGCATGGACAACACAGAGTAGCATATAAAATTTTAAGGGGAAGAATTTATAAAATTTTAGGGGACGAAAATAAATTATTAATAAAAAATATATAGAAATTTTTTAAACATATATATGAGTTTCAAATTTTTAGAAGTGACTGTGGCCTCAACTCTTGCAAATATACATGATCAGCCATGGCTCCTGCAAATATACATGGTAAGCGCTCAACCACCCATTAGTATCATTATTATTATAAAAATAAAATTAAAACTCTTAATCTGTGGGAGTGGGAGGTATTCATTTACATTTGGCTCCATCCAGCCATGCCATTGCTGAATTATATAATTCCATATTTCCATTACCATCATTCACTTGCTTATACCATTTCTTATCTTATTACACCACCTAGACATCATCGTATTTAAATATGGATATCTTGTTAATTACCATAAATTATTAAAAAAATCAAATATTTGAAAATTAAAAAAGTCAAAGTATGTTTGAAATATTACAATCAACCTCCGGGCTTTGAACTGAGATCATGCTTAGCGGTTTAAATGAGCCGAGTTGAATTCGAGTGGTGCTGAGATCGACTCAGCTCGTTAAGAATTTGAGTCAAGTTTGAGCTTGAGTAGTTTTTAACGAGCCTGAATAGTCTGAGTTCGGTTCGGCTCGTTAAGAACTCGAGTTAAGTTCAATCGAGTAGAGTGTTGACCGAGCCGGACTCAAGTAGGTCGTGATCTGTCTTGTTTCATTTAAAGCCCTATTAGGAAAAAAACTTTGATACACAAGTTGTGTAAACTAAAGTTCACACAAGTTTTTTAATTTTAAGATTTAGGGTGTTAGTTTAGAGTTGAGAGGTTTAGGTTGTTGAGTTTAAAATTTAAGATTTAGATTTTAAGACTTATATTTAAGGTTTATGCTTTAGGATTTTAGGTTTATGAATTTAGATTTTAAAATTAAAAATTAAAAATGTAGTATATTATATTTTCGAGTAGCATGCGAGATTTTCGAGTCGAGTAGCGAGTAGCTCGACTCTACTTGTTAAGAACTCGAGCTCGAGTTGAGTCCGATCGAATCGAGTGTTGATCGAGTCAAGCTCGAGTAATTCGCGATTTGTCTCGTCTCATTTACAACCCTAATCCTGCTTTACTCATGGGCGGATGTACCTAAGATTTTTAGGGTACAATTGACCCCACTTAAAAAATTTCAAACCCGTTATAAATTATAAAAAACTCAAAACTTTTCATAGGAAGTATAAGAATTGACCCTACTTGAATTTTCAGGATATATGATTAACAATACTTATTGTAATCCTATAAAAAATTTTAAACTTAATACCTTACTTTGACCCCACTATATAGAATTTTCGGCTACGCGGCTTTACTCGTGCCATTTTGCCACCTCGGTGATAACTGATAAGTTAAGGGGTGGAGTGGTGTATGTTGAGTTGTTGACCCAATGGACCTCAACGACATGAATGTACAACTTACAAGAGCCAGAGCCAGCCCAGGGCATCGGGAGACGGGGAAATGATCATAGATTATAGGGCCTGCTTTTACTTCATTTTATGATAATTGAATCAGATAAAAAAAAATATGGAAAAACAAACTAATGTTCGTGACGCATGCCACGAAATGAAATTATATAAATGGGTGAATTTTAATGCATTGGAAAAAGATAATTATATTTTTGATAAAAAATAAAATAAAATTATATAACTTAATAATTTTGAAGGAGAAATTATTACATGGTCCCGGACCACCACGTCATCCATGGTCCCTATCCACTAAAAATAAGCCACGTAATTTTCATGTCATTTTTTTAAAGATGAATCTTTTTTTAAGCCATATAAATAGTGACTGCATAAGGAATACAACCAAAATTTCTGTTACTAGTGACTGCATAAGATGGATTGGTGCGGACCTAAATCCTTTTGTGTACTATCTTCGACCAGTGGTGCTTCACCCGATAAGATATGGAAGTGGGTATGGTCTAACATGGCTCCACCAAAAGTAGAATGTTTTATTTGGAGGGCCTTTCGAGACAGAATTCCGACAAAGCTGGAACTTAACAAGCGTGGCTGCTGTCCTGTCGAGCAGACCTTGTGCGTGTTGTGTAATAAAGAACCGGAATCCTCTGCTCACCTTCTATGCCACTGCCAAGTTACTTGGAATATTTGGCAGGCGTAGTGTAAGTTCTGGAACGTGCATTTAGTTGTTCCGGATTCACTAAAATCGATGTTAATGTTGTGGGAAATGGCTCCAGTGAAGCCCCTATGGCAGCTTGCTTTCTTCGGTATTTGTTGGACAATCTGGCTATATCGGAATGATGTCTTATTCAATAACAAACCATGTGATCCGGAGCATTTGAAAGACCTGGCCTTATTGCGAATTGGTCATTGGAGTAAAGGTAAATGGCCGGACTCAATAACTTCGGTGAATGCATTTATTTGGAACCCATCTTCAAACAATATCAAACCAAGACCAAGACGTAGGCCTGCTCCAGGCTCATGGGTTGCACCAATTAAAGGAAGTCTGAAATTTAATACCGACGCTGCGGTCAATAGAAGTTTCGGAGAGGCGGGAATCTGTGGGATCCTCCATGATCATCGGGGTAAGGTTCTGATTCGCTTTTCCAAATCCATTGGCTCTTCGAATCCCACTGGAGCTGAAATGCAAGCCATTTGTGAAGCGTCAGGTATTTTCCTCATCTTGCTGGTATAAAAATTATTATTTGGTTATCGAATCGGACAGCTTATTAGCGGTGAGTTGGATTAAAAACACAAGTAGTTCAGCTGCCTAGTTTGCACTAAAAGCAGAGCAATGTAACATGTTGTGTGTACAAAATGGTTGGGACATTTGTTTTCAATACAGAGAACGAAATTGCCTAGCTCACCAGCTAGCTAAGGATGGAATAAGGAGATCAGATGCCTTGCTGGTATGTGTAGACGGCTGAGCCTCGGTCCTTGATTATGGCCATGCGCTCTAAGTAAGGAAGGGATGTGTATGCACCGTCATCACGGATCCAGAAATATATTTGAGGGTGGGCATATATAGAATTTCAAAATTTTAAGGTGAGCACAAGTCATAAATTTTACAAAAAGTTAAGGACTAATTCATAAAAATTAAAAAAATAAATATAAATATATGAATTTTGAAAAGTTTAGGGTGCGCATGGGCCCACCCCACTTTGCATATAGAGCCGCTATTGTCTATAGGCAGTGCCAATGGCTTATCTGTGTGATACCAAAAACATGTAAGGGTGGTAGAAGTAGGTGTGTGAGGAGTGCAATGTTTGTAAGAGGGGTTTTCAATCTTTCTTGTATTCATTTCATTTCGATGCGTTGTAGTGCATTTTTTTTCTTCCATTAGGATGTAGGGAGGTTTTTTAACAAGGACTATATTGGTGTCCCTCTTTGTGTGAGATCATATTAATATTATACATTATCTTTTTCAAAAAAAAATACACACCTTGCAGATAAAGCTACTCAGATCTGAGTCTTATACGATAAATGTCATTTTCTTTTTCATTGTAACAACTCGTTAGATTTCAACTTGAGTATATTTTGCTTATTACTTTAACAATTCACTGTAATAATTTATTGTAAATGTAGTTAATCGAATTGATTTTATTATGATGGTGATTGTAATTATAATTTTAAAAGTTTACACCATATCATATTATTTGTTAAAAATAATTTTAATACAATAAAGAAACGAAATAATTTGGATCATATAAACATGGTTTTGTTAAAAAATGTTAGCATTAAAATACTGTGCCTGAAAATAATCAAACCAAAATTGATGAATCCAATTCGTTACAACCCGTAGTTTACAAATATTAACGAAATTGAAGTTCAATTTCAATCTTTATTCGTTTATAGAAGTAGGGAAATAGCAAATTGTAACAAAATCATTCCAATACAATAGTTAAGGGTTATAAAACTAAATACTAATTTTAATACTTTTATCAATTCCATGGCTAATTTAATTGGTAGGATCCAGTAGATCAACTTAATATCGTAGAAAGTACCCAAGATTTAATGTTTTAAACTTTACTTTTTAAAATTCAACTTCGAAATATACTACTAATATTCTTCTTGCATGGTGTTTCAATATAATATAGTGAATTTGATTCGATTAAATTGGTATGGCAAATTTGACTCGAAACCGAATCGATTTGCCAGAATCGAGATCTGAAATCGATATGAATACAATGACTCAAATTTGATCTCAAACTCGAAATAAACAGACTCAAATTTTAGTTGAACCGAAAATGGACCCGAACTGATTTTACTCGAATCGAAGGCAACCCGAAATAAAAAAATATTAAAATGAAGAAAGAAAGATGAGATGTCAAATGTCGCCAACTCACTAAAAATTCAATTATAAAGGCTATATAACGTCATATATACGGTGTAAAAACCTAACTCGGCTTAAAAATTCGACTAAAACTTATCGATCTCCTATGGACCCAAAATCAACCGAACCGAAAATAACTGACTCGATATTAACAGAACTGAAAGTCAACCGAACTAAAAATCAACCGACCCGACCTAATACTTGAATTGGAATCACCATAGACTTGAACCTAACTTAAACTAAATGTAGTTAAACTTAAAATAACTCAAACCAAAATAACCTAAACCGAACGACTCGTTTGCCGCCTCTAAATTAATTTAAAGTTTAAAGGCTGAAGTATGATTCAAGTTTCAATTTCACAGTTTGAATTCGATTTAAAACACAAATTAAATTAATCTTTTCTCCCGTACGATTTAACTTATTTATATGGTCTAAGTTAATGTAATTCGACCCAAAGTCAAATCAGTGTTTTGTATTCAGTTGTTCTTTTCAGGGTAATAGTTTATCCGCAAAACTAAAAAAAAAAAACCCTAAATCTAAGCTTTCCTTCAACGGCCAGCTGCTGGTCTCAAGCAACTTGCCTCCCGGCTCAGAGAACTTGGACTTCACTTCAGTGTCTTCGGTATGTTGGATTAAAATTCTCAACTGTAAGCATATATGTAAAATATATGATGCTATTATAAAGTATGACACAAAATCAAATGATTAAATATGTTAGGCGTGTCGTATGTATTAAAGTGTTATAAAAATAAAAGTGTAGATACTATAAGATATATTTATAATTCAATGAGCGGCAAGGTTATAAATATAAAAATTTATTTAATAATTAAATATATAAAGAGGTAATGCTCCTAAGAAATAGGTTAACTTGTTTGTCAAAAATTTTACCTCGAGAGATAATATATCTTCTTGGAAGATTAAAACCAAAGGTTTGAGATTTCAACATCAATATTCAAGGTTTTTAGTCCATCAATGAATTCAATTCAGGTACGCTCCTGCATTTAGTTTATTCGGTTTATTGTTCTTGATGATTTAACATGATAGATCCTGATTATTAGATTTCATATTAAAATTTATGGTTTGATTCTATCATGGTACCCTTCGCCAAGCTGATCGTATGTTCTTTGTGGGTGTTGAAAGTCAACTTTGATCTCTTGTACTTGATGACAACTGCAACGTGTTTCTCTACCTTTTGCCCAAATGTGTGGCTATGAAGCACGTGTACTTCAATTTAATGTCGTACCACGTACCTGATACGTCCCCGTACTAGAGACATATTAGGTACGATTTGGGTACTGCTACTTTACTCCCCAATATTTCATCTCTTTATTTTTTTTTCTTATTCTTCTATTATCCCACACTTTTTATGTATTTTTTTTTGTTTTTTTACATTATTTTGCTCACAAAGTGTGATGCCATACTCACATTATTATTGGACGAATTTTTATTTTTATATTTTCTTAGAATATAAAATTTATTTTACATTTTTCGTACTCTAAACGTACTTGTACCCTGTAATTTTGAAAATTATCATTTTCTGTCTCTATTCCTATACTCATAAAATATCTAAATTCGTATCAGTGTAACATAAATGTGTGGCTGCTCCTCTCTTTAACTCTATGTTTCCTACTTGCTTTTGGTACCCTGGTTTGTGTTGTTTAAGACATCTGTTGTTCTTATCTTGTTCTTGGCTTTCAAATCCATGTTTATATGAAACTTCTTTATCAATGAAGATCTCTCATATTTTATAAAAAAAACTAAAGTAATTCAGATGCTAAGTTTCACGTGTAATTATTTAGTGTTTAAACTTAAGTTTTAAGTTTTATTGACGACAAAAGTGATCAGATAGTGGTGATGGTCGACGTTGGGTTGTTCACTCATTTTTACGGTCAATAATAAAAAAAAAATGAGATATTGTCGCGAGTCATCATTTAGAAAATATTTTATATTTTATAATATTTTTGGTCAATGCCGCATCGTAGCCGTATTGCGACTATGTCGCATCATACACCTACCCCTAAGGCTTGGGCTTTTTGTGTTTAAGGGCCCATTTGACATGACTTAAAAAATAACTTTTACTCAAAAAAGTTACTTTTCAGCCATTAGTAATGTCAAACACTTCTAAATTGATGGGAAAAATAACTTAAAAAATGATTTTCCACCCAACTTCAAAAGCTAAAATTTATAGCTTGGGGTGAAAAATCAGTTTTAGGTGTGAAGTTACTTTTTTATCTTTAATTATTAACATTAATATAAATAGTACTATATTAAAATAATATTAAATAAAATAATTATTATATTATATATAATAATTATTAAATTATATTAAATATAATAATTATTAATAAATTTTATGATAACGAATTTAAATATTATTTACGTTTATTTATTTTTACTTTACAATATCATGTCTAAAATGGACATTTTATCTTTTAAAAAGTATTTTTTGACAACAATGACAAACATTATGATCTTACAATTAATTTTTCAAAATTATTTTTAAAATTAATTTCTAACAGTATTTTTAAAAGTATTTATCAAAAACAATGTCAATCTGACGGTAACTTAAGTAAATATATATTCTCTGGTTGATGAGATTGTGTTGTGTCAATCTTAGACTTGATATGTAATAATGGGTGTCAAAATTAGAAAACGATAAATATTGATTAATATATTATATATCGGTAGGTTGGTAGGTATTGATACAGCCTATTTGAATGAGAAAGTTTTAATATTAACTAAAATAAAATATATTATTGAGAAATAACTCGATTGACCTTTAGAAGACTAAACTTGCTCGGAGTTCAAATGGGTCAGTTTGACACAGCTTTTGAAAAATAGTTTTAAAAATATTGTCAGAAAGTGATTTTAAAATTGATTTTGAAATGTTAATTGTAAAATTTGTGTTTGGCATTACTGTCAAAAAATACTTTTTAAAAAATAAAATATATATTTTAGACATTATATTGTAAAGTAAAAATAAATGAACGTAAATGATGTTTAAAATATAATAAAATCAACTTAGATACTAAAAATATAAAAGCATGACAATTTATTAGTAATTTTTTATATATAAAATATATACTTTAAATATTTCTAAATAATTAATATAAAATTTTGAATTAAATATAAAATATTTTTATATTATTGTAATATAACTAAATATTTGTTTAATATAATAATTATTATCATATTTAATATTATTTTAATATATTAGTATTAATATTAGTGTTAATAATTAAGGGGGTGTTTGGATCACGAATATAAGATTACCTCTTGGAATAGGATTATCGGAATGTAACATTATCTGACACATTACTGAGAATATTACATTACCTTGTTTGGTTTATTTGGTAGAAATATAAGACTGTAGTGTTTGGTTAGAGGAATATAAAATTAATTGGAAGCATAATTTATCAACTTGTCCTTATGATATATATTTTTATAACAAGTTAAACTTTTAATTATTAAATCAAAAATAGTTGCATAAAAATTTATAAAATTATTTTCGTTACATCATATATATTTTTTAAGGAATCGTTACATCATCTAAAATTTGTAAAAATGTTTATACTTGTAATATAATTAATATATTAAATTATTTAAAAATATATATTTATATACCCTTATTCCCTTTTAGTTTTTTGTGAGTCGTAAAATACCAAATGTTTAATATATTTTTATTTTTATTTTTAATTTTTATTACTTCTAGCCATTTATCAAATAAATTAAGGTAAATGATAAAATAAATCTAAAAGTAGTAAAATTGATAAAAATATATTAATCTACTAATTTTTTAAGATAAAATATATCTTGTAAATCAAATAATAAAATTAATAACATCAACTCTTAATGCAATTACTCTCAAGCAACATGCAATCTCGTCATATATCCTTAGAAATATCATAAATACAATATTAATAAAAGTATATTAAATATTACAATATTATTTAAACATATGCAACACCATTTATATATTAAATAAAAATATTTAATAAATATACACCATAAATAATTAGTCACCTAATTAAAAATGCAATAATAGATCAACATGAACATAATTTATTATCTTAAGGGCAATGTTGTCCAAAGAGAAATGAATTGTGTAATACCTAAGAAAATAGGGGATAGCATTCCCACCATTTGAGGGAAAAGAAGCCACTATTGGGAAAAGAATAATACCTCATTGTGAGAATCCCTCTAAACCAAACATAAGAATACAAGTCTAGAAAAACTATTACAATTTACACATGGTAATCATCTTTTACGCGAACCAAACACGCCCTAAGGGTAAAAAATAACTTTACACTTAAAAGGGCAAAATTAGTTCAATATTATACCTTAAAAATTATTTTAAAATCTATAGCACCTTCAAAATTATTTTCGAATCTATTGTCATTTCTACAGTGACTTTTAAGGTCGGGTAGCTTGCAATCCGACTTCATCCAAAATTTAAAAAAAAACTGAGGGCAAGCTACTTTCAATCCGACTTCAACAAAAAATATTAAAAAATTATGAAAGCACCTTACTTTCAATCCAACCTCATAGCAAAAAATATATAAAAATTTTCATGAAGACATGCACTGATTTCAGCGTGGCAGGCAGGGGCTTTTATGTTTTTTTTTTTATTTTCTTTCATGTTCTTCATGAGGTTGGATTGAAAGTGATTGGCTTTCATATTTGTTTAATAATTTTTTTTCATGAGGTCGGATTGAAAGCACCTTGATTTCATTTTTTTTAAATTTTTGATGAAGTCGGATTGAAAGTTATCCAACCTTAAATTTTACTGTAGAAAGTGCAATAGATTCGAAAATAATTTTGGGGTGCTATAGATTTTAAAATACTTTTAGGGTACAATATTGAACCAATTTCGCCCACTTAAAAGTGATTTTTCACACCAAAAATTAAAAATTTTAGCTTTTAAGGTTGTGTGAAAAATTAATTTTTAAGTAATTTTTTAAATTAGTGTTTAACATTGTTTAGGGATGAAAAATAACTTTAAAAACTCTTTTTTAAGCCATGTGAAAGGGGATCATAATAAAAAAAAACTATTTTCCTTTTTCAAGCTAAAGTTGAAAAACTTTCTCTTGAAAATTTAGGGGCAGTTATTTTGATTAAGTACTTCCTGACATGCTAGGCTAGCACTTTCCACCTTTAGAATGCTTGTTTTTAATCATGTTTTGTGGGTGCCAAAGGATCATTATCAACTTGGTAATGATTATAAAATCACACAAACACAAAATAAAATAAAATAAAAATTAGAAACACATATATATATATATATATATATTATTTGCATAGACGGTGGAAATCAAAAAATATTTTAAAAAATGTTTACGTTTTAGAGTTTAAGAATTTATTTATGGTTTAATGTTTAAGGATTTAAGTGTAGGAGTTTTAAAATTTTAGGTGTAATTAGAATTTAAAATGTATAGCTTAAAAGCTAAATCTCAACTATATTATCTTAAAACCTAAACCCTAATTGCTAAAGTCTTAAATTCTAACCCTAAAAAATATAAACCTTATATTTCAACCTATAAACCCTAAACCCAAGGACGGGTTTATATGAAATTTTTTTTCACCTTTATTCTCTTATTTAATTTTTAAAAAATTTAATTTATTTATGAGTTTATTCCCTAACCTCAAATTCTAGTTCCGTACATGGCTAAAGCTTAAACTAGATCTATAAATCATTATATTAGAAACACGTTGAAGTGACAACGAGCAGTGAGACTGTGAGAGGACTAGTATTGGTTGCAGGACATGCTTGGCCATATGGCTACCATGCTTTGGTCAACATCAATCCATGTAAAAAGTAAAAAGTAAAAAAAAGAAGCTGAAGCATCTGCAATTTCAACTTTTTCACATCCATCATCTAATCCAGTAATATGCAAGAAATATCTGCTAACTGATCTAATAATTAAAATACTTATGTTGTATGAATTCAGATTTGAAACTATAATATTTTTATTTAATAAAAAATACTATGAATATCCTTAATAATCTATATTATTTTAAACATACTAAAGTTTATTTTTCCTATAACGAATAAAGAGATGAAAAAAGAATCCCTTCATTTGTGGCTTTCTTTCACAAGCTCTCTCTTCCTCTAGCACCCAACCCAACAACTCCACTTATATTCATTAATAAAGGGTTAAAATACACCTCAGATTATTCAAATATGTGTTTTTCATTAAAAATATTTTTAAAAGTTATAATCTAATCACTCAATTAATTTTTTTGTTACAAACAAGTCATTTTGATATTAAAGCTGAAACAAACATAAATTGTGGCTTGATATAACAATAATTTTAGTGCTCAAAACTTATACATACGTTTATATTAATTTGGCCCTAATTCAAAATAATTAAATAAATGCAATCCTTCATATTTAAAAATTCTATTGGTGAATTGACTGTGTTTATTAGCATGTGGTGTTAGGATTATAATGAGTTTGTTCTCTTATTCTATTAAATGTCTAGCAGTGAAGTGGTTGTATTTGTTGAACTCTGTCACACGTCAATTATCAAACCGATGCACATTAGCAGAGAATGCATCAAGTAGTTGGAGGGTGTGTAAAGATGGTATGGTGTCTAAATTTTTAAACAGCGAGAATTAAATTTACTGAATTATTATGATCAGATTGATAAAATTGTATAATTTTTAAGGACTAAAATTATTATTATATTAGACAATTTTCCGTTTTAGTGACAAATTGACATATTTGTAATAAAATTATAATTGAATAATTAAATTATAATTTTAATAAAAATGAATTAACCAAAAAATAGGTTTTTTGGCATAAATAATTATGTTGGTTTTTATTTTATTTTTATGAAATAGGGATGCTCTTAGATTATTTCATTTATGGATGTTTTTTTAGACATTGTCGAAAAGTGTATGTAATTTTAGAAGTCGTCAGAAAATGGTGATGACTTTAGGTAAAGAGACGATAAAAATATTATAAAATCATCAAAAAAATTTAATTTCTTTCGATCAATCCCTTAAATCGCATCTCCTTCACTGTCTAACATCCTCACACGTCAGCAATTCACTGCTCACCACTCAAGCACCGCGTACCTTACCGTTCAGCATTCCCCACCCTTTAGATGTCGCTTAGAAGCCCAGTCAATCTCTTTTTTTTTTCATTGTTCGATGTTCATCGATGGTGCAATCGATGATTCATTCAGTTTTCAACGACAAGATGATGGGGTTTTCAACTGTAGGGGCCGACGAAGGTAAATGTGGCCGATGGTGGGAGGAGAGGGATTTAGGGGTTTAGAGAAAGTAATGATTTTGAGTTTTTTATAATAAAATTAAATATTTTACGATTTTTAAAAAATAAAAAATCAAAGAATAAACTAGAAATATGCTATGTGTCTTATTTTTATTAGATAAGGAATTCTTTTAAGCGACTATCACAGAAAAACTTAATTTGAGTTAAGAAATGAAACGTTAGACACTAAAGTGACTCGAAAAAAAATTAAACACCAAACTGAAAAAAATATAGGTTGAACACCTTTTTAACGGTTAAACCAAAACTTTATTCTAACATCATTATCTAGGTAAAATACCAAAAAATACCTAAATAAATTTTTTTATCAACAAAAATATAATTTTATTATAAAGATAATCACACAAGCCCACATTACCACAAGCCAACAATACTTAAATGAATTATGGAAGTTTATTTGTCCTATGAAAAAGAAAAGTATACCAGTAGTATTTAAAAAAAAGTTCAGAAATAAATCCCTTCATTCAAAGTTTACATATCAATTGATTCCCTATTCGAGAAAAATTATTAAATAGACTCGAGTTATTAAATTATTTATAATCTATTTAATAATATTTATCTATTTTAGCGCAATTTTTAAATAACTGTTCGCTCTCTAATTAAATGCGGAAAAAAATGAAGATTCACTAAAAAAACTGAGATCATGACGTGGTGGCTAAACTCATCTAATATTTTTTTCATCCTTTGGGTTCCATTTACAGCAATTACAGTTAAAACATACGGGCGGAGGAGAGAGAAAAGGTTCCTTGCTTCACTAAAAAGGGTTTATTCTTTTCACCCACCAAAGCAATAAGTCTTGTCTTCCTCCCAACCCCAAACTCTCTCTATTTTCTCAAAAACCTTCATTGGTGGCTTTAACAAGCTCTCTTGGCACCCAACCCAATATCCCACCAAAACTGGTAAGCAACTATGAATTAACCAATCATTTTTTACTTAGGTGACCCTCCCTTTACCACATTCCAAAACTTAGTTTAGGGTTTTTCTCTTTTTTGTGTGTGCGTGTTGGGGGTTCAAGTTGGATGAGATTTTTGTTTTTTCAAAAACATTGTTCCTGCTATTTCTTTCAGGGATTTGCCTCTTCAACACTAAATTTGGCAAAATGCCGACAATTTTTTTTACCCACGCTTGTCCCCTTGCCTTTTCTCTTTTTAAGTTTTAACTAACTCTATTTATAGAAACTTCCCTTTGGTTTTGTTTTTTTGGGTTTTCAGATTTACTTGACTCCATGTTTGAGTTATTCCCTGAATAGAAGTTTGATTGCTCAAGTGGCTAAAAAGGAAGCCAACCTTTTGTTTTTGGTGGTGGTGTACAAGGTGGTAGGGAAAAGAAGTTCTAAAAAAAGAAGTAAAAAATGGCAAGAGAAAAGATTCAGATTAAGAAAATTGATAACAGTACAGCAAGGCAGGTGACTTTTGCCAAAAGGAGAAGAGGTTTGTTTAAGAAAGCTGAGGAGCTGGCCATTCTTTGTGATGCAGACGTTGCTCTTATTGTTTTCTCTTCTACTGGGAAGCTCTTTGAGTATGCTAGCTCAAGGTATCCTCCTCTCTCTTTCTAAACACTGCTTTTGAATTACTTTTCATTTTTTAATGTATAATCATCCTATTGTACTTACTGTTAAAAAAATTGTAACATTTTACTCTTTCTTAGTGGGAGAAGGGAAAATTTTTGAACTTTAAGAAAAATGTGTTATATATATAGGTTAAGATTGATGAGGAAAAGAAAAATGAAAAAGCAAGAAGCTAATGGTTTTATGTTTTACTCTTAGCATGAAGGAGATTTTAGAAAGGCACCATTTGCGCTCAAAGAACCTGGAGAAGCTGGAACAGCCATGTCTTGAGTTGCAGGTTACTTGTTTTGTCTTTCTGTTCTTTCAGTTGTACTTGTAGTCCTGAAAGTCTCACTCATTAGCCTCGTGTTTCACTTTATGATTTATTCTTCTCTTATCCGTAAAGTATATTGTAACTATATTCCATACGTATGCAATACCTATTCGGCTACAAGGATACGAGGGTGCGTGTGAAATTTTCGAATATACTGCCTGAAAAACATTTTTAAAACTGAATTTATCTGCATCTTTATATCTGTATGAAATACACGTGTAAGATGCATATTCGATGTATATATGCATATAGGTTTTATTTGTATTTGTAGTATTTTTTATTTCTTTAATATGGACCTATTGTTTGAATATGATTATGGTATTTTCAGCATTAAAGTCCATGTACTTGTATTTACAATCTGCAGCTCGTAGAAGACAGCAACCAGTCCATGTTGAGTATGGAAATAGCAGAGAAAAGTCATCAACTGAGGCATGCATTTATTTTTGTTTTTCTCATCAAATCTATTCATGAGGATATACATATATGGGTTGTGTATTAAAACAGGCAGATGAGAGGGGAGGAACTCCAAGGATTAAATATTGAAGAATTGCAGCAGCTAGAAAAGTCTCTGGAAGTAGGGTTGAGCCGTGTGATGGAGAAGAAGGTTCATAAGTTTTAAGCAATATATACACGCGATTAAACATTTGAATTCAGCTCTACTGATTACTTCCTTTAATGGATTTCAGGGTCAAAGGATCAAGAGAGAAATCAGTGACCTTCAAAGAAAGGTCAGTAAATAAACATACGAATTGGAATAGACGTAAAAGGGCTACAAAAACACACATAAAGAGAGTGTTTTGATGCATGCAGGGAATGGAGTTGATGGAAGAAAATGAACGATTGAGGCAGCAAGTATGGTTTTCCCTTTCCGTATATAATAGTAATACTATTTCATGCGTATAGCCATAAGCTTTCATCATTGCAGGTGTTGCAGATATCTGATTGCCGACGGCAAGTTGCCGGTGGCTCGGAGAACATCTTCTTCGAGGAAGGGCAATCGGCGGAGTCGGCAACCAACGCTTATCTGCACGACTACGAAAGCTCCAATACATCCTTGAAACTAGGGTGAGTAGAATTGCACAAACAAATACTACTAAATTTATTGTTAAAGGCCAATACCCAAACTTTTTTTTGGCCTTGATGTTTGCAGGCTACCATATTCAGGTTAACTGGGGCGGATTTGTGGAGATCAGCTTAGTAGGAAATTAAGATTGAAGTTTTCGTACAATTTTATTCCGCTTAGATTTATATATTGAAATAGAAAGCTAGCTAACCCACCTTGATGTTTATTTTAATAAATTTAGAAACTGATAGACGGTGCAATATCCCTCACTTTCCTAGTCCAAAATTTGGAGCATATTGTCTCCTAAGTCAAGAGGCACTCTTAGTTCATCCAACTCCAAGGATCATATACATAATTGTTGTTATTATTATCACTGTTCACACCAATGACAATATAACACCTGTCATTATTGACCAATTTAGAATGATAGTTGTAGTTTAGGGATAAAATTGGAGCATTGAAAAGTTTATGTACTAATTTAGAATAAGAATCGTAGTTTAAGGTTAAATCTAAAACATTTTAAAGTCTAAGGACTAATTTAAAACAAGGGTCATAGTTTGGGCACGCTTGATGTAAGCAACTCTTTTTTAAATTAACTTATAATATGCCATCATTGGGCTTATTAATAATCTATACAATTATGACAATACTCACAACCTAATTCGCACCAATATTCAAACATTGGATGTTGCTTAAGAGACTATAGATGACAACTTGGTTTGACGATTCAAATATCTAAAAATATCTAATTCGTTCTTGCATATTTGGATGTTAAAATTAATATTCGTTGTAGTCTTGTGTAGATCAAAACATATATAGATAAATACACTCATATATCAATGATACAACTTTGGATTAAAAATGAAGGATATATTTGTTTATTTGGAGATTTAAACACCGGTCCTCTAACTTTTAGTGGATTCAAATTTAAATTTATGCATATTCATATACTTACAATATGATTTAAAATTTTGAATTCATATATATTTTTAATTTGAATATATAGCAAATAATTTGTGGATAAAAACATATTAAAAATGCAAACATATTTGTGTATTCATATTTGAATAGTTCAAAAAATGCAAATATTCCTTATAACTATTTTTATTAGTGATCTAACGTATCATTTCACTAAATCATCTAATAATGAATGATACTCGAATATAAACACATTTATAATATATACATACACATTCACATTGCTTTGGAGTATAATCTATAGCGTGATGAATGCATCCTTTAATTATAGTCCAAGTTTATGTTAGGGCTGGAATAGTCCAACTTTATGATCATAAAATGGGCCTGGTTAATGAACTTGAGAATGATAATAAATGCTTAAACAGTACTCCTATTTGAGTTTTTATTATTATTAGAATTACTATAAAATACTGTGGGCCCTTCCAGCTGTAAGATGGGGATAAATACTGCTTTTTCAGACTACCCAATTCTTGGTTTGCATGCTCATAATAATCACACAAACTCAGATCATATAATATATAATTCATTGGGAGATCACTGCTTCGATTTTCGGACATTTACAAATTAATTAATAGTAGCTCATTTCACGACAAAAACAATAACAAAATGATTATTAGGGTTAGGGGTGAGAATCCGATTGAATCGAGTCAAATTTTTTTGAGTTATTTAAGTTGACGCGTCATATTTTACAACTTAAATTTTATTTAATTTTTTTATTCGAGTCGAGTACGAGCAGAGTCGAGTTTTCGAGTTTCTATACAAATTTAATTGTAATTATTTATCATGTTATAGTACGATTTGATTCCAATTTAAACGACTTTTTCTAATCATATAAGATATGCACACACACACACACACATATATATATATATATATATATATATATATATATATATATATATATATATATATTTCTTATATTTTTTACATCGGTATATATAAAAAAAATTGAAGAACTCGATGCAAATTTAAAAATAAATCCACTAATTACTAAAAAATTCGAGTTATTCGAATTTTTATTTTACAACTCAAACTTTATTTAAAATTTTTTCGAGTCAAGTCGAGTCGAAAATTTCGGTTTTTTCAAGTCGAGTCGAGTTTTGCTCACCCCTAATTATGGTGGAAATTTTTTTCCAAGTGCCTTAATTTTAGAGTTTAGAGTTTAGGGGTTTTAGTGTATGGTTCATGGTTAGAATGTATGGTTTAGGTTTTAGGGGAATATGGTTAGAGATTTAAGTTCTAACACATAAACCCTAAACTAAAACTCTAAACCCTAAATTCTATCAACAATCCCTAAATTCAAAATTACTACACTTATAGTCATAACCCCTAAACCCTAAACAAAATTCTTAACCCATAAAAATAAGGCGCTTGTGTAAACAATTTTTTTTGGAGTCAAGTCGAGTTTATAAAATTTCGAGTCGAGTCGAAAATTTCAGTTTTTTCGAGTCGAGTCGAGTTTTGCTCACCCCTAATTATGGTGGAAACTTTTTTCCTGAGTGCCTCAATTTTAGGGTTTAGAGTTTAGGGGATTTAGTGTAGGATTTTAGAATGTATGGTCCATGGTTAGAATTTAAGGTTTCGGGTAATATGATTAGAGATTTAAGTTCTAACATATAAACTCTAAACCCAAAATTCTATTAACAATCCCAAAATTCAAAATTACTACACAAAGTCATAATCCCTAAACCCTAGACAAAATTCTTAAACAATAAAACTAAAGCGTTTGTGTAAACAATATTTCTACAAACTCTTGTGCATGAAATAATTACCAATAACAAAATCCTTTTAACATCTTAAATAAATAAATAAATATTCTCGTCAAGATACTTACTTGCATTCAAAGTTGTCAGAATTCCAAAATTTTCATATCTAAACAAATTCATTATCTTGTTAACAAATCACAAGTTTGATAATTTTCCTCGAAACAATTATTATTCATTGTCCAAAATACTAAAAAAAGGCCAAATGGCACCACAAAAAAGTGCAAGTAACATGATATATAAATTGTACAGGATTGATGGCACATGAGTGGATTCAGTTGCGGAGCTAGAAATATATTAAAGTGTATTATTTTTTCAACGATATTTAAAGATGATTAATTATTTATAAATGATGTCATTTTATTTATAAAAGGGGTGTCATTTATTCATATTTTTAATTTTTTACATACAAATTATATAGGAAAAATAGATTTCCCAAAAATTTTGGATGTCATGAGACACCCCAATTCAAAAGGTGGCTCCGCCCTTTAGTGGATTAATGGGTATAAGATATACTCGACATTTTTATATATTTCAAAAATATTGTTTTTCATTAAAAATTTCTAAATAACACCCTTTTATGGATTTTTTTAACAAATTATCACGTTATGTTGTAGTGAAGGAAGAAAATGCAGCTCA
This sequence comes from Hibiscus tridactylites, assembly GCA_958450335.1. NCBI lineage: Eukaryota > Viridiplantae > Streptophyta > Magnoliopsida > Malvales > Malvaceae > Hibiscus > Hibiscus tridactylites. The sequence continues at coordinate 6,910,392 of OY288272.1, read as the reverse complement.
TTTGATATTTATCGACGTTTTCTCTCCTAAATAGTTTTTGATATATTTTCTTAAATAAAACACAATTTAATCTATTAAGTTAAATAATATTTTTATTTTGATGTTTTAAAAAGTAAAAACACATCCTCTCTGTCCTTCCATTTTCTCACATGTTTATTATTTTATGTTTCGTATAAGATGTGTTTGGATAGTGCAATGTAATTATTATCATGATAATTCTGATATCGTATAATTATATAGAACTATAGTTCTTTAGTAATGTTTGACTAATAAAGTATAATTGCTAGTATTTTTTATGTACTATTTGATAGTACAAATTATAATTACATAATTATATAAATATAAATTTTAGAATAATATTAATAATAAAATTGAAGGTTATCTCGTGTCCAATTCTGATAATTTCCCTAATAATTATTAATATAATTACATGTAAATCTAATTATTGAGTGATTTTCCAAATACACTATTTGGATAGTTAATAAGTGCATATTGTCACGGGGTCAGAGTCTTGGCGCAGGGACATAGCCCCGTGCGGTAACCCAGGGCTCTTATCAGCCCGAGGCTCAGCCTTTTCCACTCGATGCTTACTGGTTTCGCCCTCCCATAGGCTCATCAGGAAAGCGGAGACAGCTCCCGACCAGTGTGGTGCCTAACCTGCACGCCCTGTCCCCAGGACTGAACGGTTGTACGACACGTACTACACCCTTATTGCTATCCCGCATCCCGCATTAAGCACAACCAGCAAGCATCCTGTCATGGTCTCGAGCATCACGCGAATAGGACCGTGACAAACTCCCCCACTTGATTCATGCACGCCCTCGTGCATGGGGAGAAAGCTCTTTACCCTCTTCTTTTTAATTAGCATGGATCTAGTGTGCAATTCCCTGCCTGCTCGCCCTCTTCATTGGAGGCACGAGTGCTTGGCGAACTTTCGCTGTAGCTTCCTGCCTACCCAACCTCATCTCTAGAGGCCCCACTCGCGAACACCCATTTACCGGGTGCGAGACAAACGCTCGTCCACTTTGACTCGTTACGCAGCACATGGAGCGCTTGGTAAGCTCACAGCTAGCACACAGACTGGCTCTGATACCATCTGTCACGGGGTCAGAGTCTTGACGCAGGGACATAGCCCCCGTGCGGCAACCCAGGGCTCTTACCAGCCCGGGGCTCAGCCTTTTCCACTCGATGCTTACTGGTTTCGCCCTCCCATGGGCTCATCAGGGAAGCGGGGACAGCTCCCGACCAGTGTGGTGCCTAACCAGCACGCCCTGTCCCCAGAACTGAACGGCTGTACGACACGTACTACACTCTTATTGCTATTCCGCATCTTGCATTTAGCACAACCAACAAACATCCTGTTACGGTCACGAGTATCACGCGAATAGAATCGTGACAATATGCTTCATCTGATTAAGAATATGAATGAGAAGGTGGAATATTTTGTGTCTACTAAAATAAGGAGGAACCAAACATATTTTTGTACCTTACCTTTACAAGAAGTCAAAAGAGTCATTGGATCTGCGCCATGGAAATGAGTTTTCTCCAGCTGTAAGATGCCAATAAATAGCCTTTCTCGATGTTCGAATTTTTTGTCCAACTCCTCTTAAATATAGATTTATATTGACATAAATTTAAATTGGTAATTATTTTATGGATTAATATTTGATACACTGTCAGTGTAAAAAAAGTTTACACAAGCATGTCTATTTTCAAGCCTAAATTTAAATTTTAAAATTTTAACCTTAAAACCCTAAAAATCTAACCACAAACCCTAAGCCCTAAAACCTAAATTATAACCATGAATCCTAAATTCTAAACCATACAACCTAAACCTCTAACATTTTAACCCTAAATTAAAACCCTAAACCCCTAAATAACCCCGCTTGTGGAAACTTTGTTTTCCACTGCCAGTGTATAGGATATTAATCCTTATTTTATTTGTACTTTTTATATTCTTTATATTAATAATTGATTGTTCATTCTTCTCATCCGTAAATGTAGAAAAGGTTGAATGTATTATTTTATGTTGTTATCATTTTAATTATTCTTTCGCGTATAAATTTCTAGTTCATAAATTTTAAAGTCATATATATATATATATAATTAATAAATAATACAATTTTGAGCCAATATTCAGTTTCGGTCGATCATGAACATCTCCAGCCATATTAAATGATTTTATTTTTGAGGTTGTCAAGATTTAATCGACCACTACTAAAATATAGAAGTTCATTACGTCACTATAAATCCACAAAAGAATTGCTTGGTTTCAACTTTCAACGGTGGTGTCGGTGGTCTGATCATCTCGTGACCGTTCACTCTTAAAGATGAAAACTTTAATCAAAACCCCACTTCAATCTAATGACCCCAGTTTTTAAATGATTGTTTATTATTCCTTAAACGTGAAAACGAAGGAATTTACTGTGTTTTTCCATGCACGATAATAAAGCTTTAAACTTTAACTATGGGTTTATTTTTTTCTGGAAGGGGTCCCATTAGAAGAAAGGACACAGTTCTCCATAATCAAAAGCTAAACAGGTGTCCATGTGAGATGCCATAACTCTGGCCTGAAAGTGAGAGAAAGAATTCGATCAAAAAAAGAGAGCAAGAGATAGAGATTCATGTGCTGTTGGGTGCTTGAGTTGCGCTGCTGATTTGAGACCATCAAATGCCAATCAAAGCCCACACAGAAGAAAACAAATCGAGGAAAGTGGTCATTTTGGAGATCTGTGTTTTTCAGCTTTAAGGGGGAAAACATGATGGGGTTTCATTACCAGAGTCATTGTTACCAGCCTCTTCGGAGAGAAGCAATTTTGGGGTTGTTTCTGTTGCTTTTCCCACTTCTTTTGCCTTGTTTGTTCACACCATTCGCCCATGCTTCCTCTTCTACATTCTCGGTATGTTCATACTTTGACTTCTCTTTGTTCAATTGAAAATGGCTTCTGGGTATGTTCAATGAAAAACTTGCTGTTACTAAAAATAGAAAGGATCAGATTGAGTTTGTTTTGCATAAGTGGCAATATTATGTAGCTAGATGTCTGATAATCAGATTGCTTGATTGGAAATTAGGCCAACCTGGTACTTTTGTCTCGGTAAGATATGGTTAATTTACTTTAATTGGAAAAATGAAACGGTGGCCAACAATTCATCTTTTCTTCCAATCTTGTAAACTTTGGTCTTTGCTAGTAGTTTTCCAATTCTGTTGGGTTAGTTAAACATCTTTGCCCCCCAAATTCACAAAAATAGCAAGGTTCGGTAACTGTTAGATTGGCTCTCTGTTATCTTGGGTGCACAATCCCCACTTTTATCAGTTTTGGTGCATGGAGCTGAGATTGTAACCTTTTACTATAGGCCAGGAAATAAGGTAAAGTCATCAATGTAGTGATTTGTGCTGCTGAACTGACTGCTTAGTGCTAGCATGATAAATGCTCATAATTTGCTTTTTGGTAAGGAAATCGACTAATTGTGCCATTGACGCTTGTTGCAGGAATGGAATGTTCCTAAACCTAGACATTTATCTTTACTCAGGAGTGCCTTAGAACGCGAAAGTGTGAGTAGATGTTCGTTTAAGCAGCATCTGTGCATGTGCGTGTGTGTGTGTGGCTGCACATGCATATGTTGTGATTTTTCTTTTTAGGGTGTATGCTGACTAGCAATTTTGCTGTTTGATTTACTTCTCCAGTCCAATGGAGAGCAGTCCGATCTCTGGGCTCCTTTGGCCGACCAAGGGTGGAGACCGTTTCTTGAATCTGCAAATGCCCTCTGTGAGTGACCTGTAATAAGATTCCTAGTTTCGGCTTCTCTACTTTGTTTGTATTTTGAGCTGAGACTCAAGTTTGGTATTAATGGTTTTTCTTCTATTTCTTTGATTACTTCAAGCAGCTTTGCCACAGAAATCTGAAGGATATCTTCAGGTGTTTCTTGATGGTGGACTCAACCAGCAAAGAATGGGGGTAGGTATTCATTTGCATTTTACATGCTTTAGAATGGTCAAGAATTCGAAAACATTCAGTAAATCTAGTCCTCCTGATTAAATATTTTTAGTCACCTATGTGTTCCGGAAAATCAATCTGATAATCAGATATTAAATTCCATTGTTTTAGATATGTGATGCCGTTGCGGTTGCAAAAATACTGAATGCAACACTTGTGATCCCACATCTTGAAGTAAATCCCGTTTGGCAAGATTCAAGGTACATTATTGTGGAAGGAATTTACCCTTTCGGTTTCTTATTCCAGGCGGAATCTGCAGCTTTTGCCTCGATTTTAAGAGGGTATTTATTCTAAAGTAATTATTTTCCCTGCAGCTCATTCATGGATATATTTGATGTGGATCACTTTATTAATGTATTGAAGGATGACATTTCAATCGTCAAAGAGTTGCCAGATGAATTCTCTTGGAGCACAAGGGAGTATTATGCCACTGCTACTCGGGCCACCAGAATTAAAAGAGCACCTGTTCATGCATCTGTAAACTGGTATCTCGAGTACGTCATGCCTGTATTACAGAGGTTGGTAGCATCTTGAAGATTTCGATTTGAATCCGCGCTTCAGTTTCTTTTATATGTTTCAGGTCTAAGGACTTTTGGACCATATCAAGTACACTTTCATGCCTGTTCCCGTACAGGGCATTCAGAAAATATGTGCTGACATGTTTTGCCATGTTTAAGGATTTTAGCTCAATTCCTTTAGTTGCCAACTTGTCTTATTTGTGTGTAGTTATGGGATTGCTGCGATTTCTCCATTCTCTCACCGTTTATCTTTTGACAACACGCCGAGTGAGATCCAGCAACTACGTTGTAAAGTCAACTTTAAAGCTCTTGTGTTTGTTCCACACATTAGAGCACTTGGAGATGCCATTGTCCATCGCCTCAGATATCCTCCTGGAGAAAGTGAAGCAGTTGGCAGCAACTATCTCAGGGAGACTACTGATCATTATGACAAACAAAAGCCACACAAATTTGTTGTGGTACATCTTCGGTTTGATAAGGTATAACCTGCTCGTACGTAGATTAGCATACCTGTTTTTTAACCAAGTGGCATCGGTTTTTGTATCGGCTTTACCTTGAAATGTGATTCAGCATGTTAAAAGATCGGAAGCATAAATTTCTCATTTCTCTATATGTTTAACCTTTGTTGCTCTTAATCTCTACCTCTATTGGTTAAATATGTCTCTCATTTATAGACCTTGTACCCTATCTGCCTGCAAAACTTATGCATCCACCTGCTTACTCACTAGCCTTTTACTACAAGTGCAGGATATGGCAGCCCATTCAGCCTGTGATTTTGGTGGGGGTAAAGCTGAAAAATTGGCTCTGGCCAAGTATCGACAAACAATTTGGGGAGGGAGGGTTCTCAATTCTCAGTTTACTGATGAAGAGTTGAGAAGCCAGGGGCGTTGCCCGTTGACTCCTGAAGAAATCGGACTGCTGCTAGCGGCCTTGGGTTTCGACAATAGTACCCGACTTTATCTTGCCTCACACAAGGTCCTTTGTCGTAGGAATTTCCATTTTCCATCTCAGCTTCTTCAAATATAATGTTCGGTTTTCCTACGATCTATTCACTGAATGGCCATACATTTCAGGTATATGGTGGGGAAGCTAGGATTTCCACCCTACGCGAGCTGTTTCCGCTGATGGAGAGCAAAAAGAGTGTTGCCTCTTCGGAGGAAAGGCTTCGTATAAAAGGAAAGGCTTCTTTGTTAGCAGCAGTTGATTACTATGTTGGTATGCATAGTGATATCTTTGTCTCTGCGTCTCCTGGGAACATGCACAATGCATTGGTGAGTTTTTCTGTCTAATGCATGGGCAACTGTGCATTTATTTTGTTGCAATCCACATGGCGGTATTAAATTTTCAAATGATATTGTGAAGTGCAGTGATTCTATAGTTTTTTGTGATTCCCTTCTGCTAATTAATGGTGTATATATCAACCTTCGCAAATAGATGACAGTTGCAATGATGCAAACAGGTGGGACATCGAACTTTCGAGAACAAGAAGACCATAAGGCCAAATATGGCTTTGTTGGGCCAACTCTTCCTCAACAAAAACATTACATGGTCTGAATTCCGCCAGGCAGTAGCAGAAGGGCACCAGAACAGACTAGGGCAACTCAGGTTAAGGAAACCAAAACAGTCCCTATATACGTATCCCGCGCCTGATTGCATGTGCCAAGCTTAAGTTCCTAAAGCTCAGCTATCAATATGCTAAAAGAAGTGAGACTACTTTCAATACCTTATTGATTTTATTACTACAGCTTGTGCCATTGATATCATGAATAAGCAGTAGCCCCATTTCTCTCCCTTAGATGTATGCATTAACATTTAGTGTTCTTAGTAGGTCCTGTTGTAGTGTATTGACAATGGTATTTATATCGAGGATGGGGTTGTTGGCATCAAATTTATTGGGGACCCTATTGAGTATGGATTGTGGAGTGGAGTATGTAACATAAATCGTCGGTGGGTCTCGGCTTTATTTGTTGCATATCTCCGCCGGTGAAGCTGTCTGTACAACCTTTTTTATTGTATCGAAATTGCATCAAACGTCTATGTTTTATGCAACAGACTTTTGAGGTTTTGCACAGTAGATGACAGCATTATGCTGCTGTTCTGGATTCTGTTGAGAAGAGGAAAAACTTTTGCAGGCAACATTATAGTTATGGACAATGCTGTGCATGAACGGCCTAGGTTGGAGTTGAAAGTCTAAATTTTACAAACCACTTAATATTATAAATTAAAAATATATTTCACTAAACAATTAAATTTAAATTAAAAATACTTGCCACTTCCCAGTTCAAGTTGTTGATCTGTTATTCAACCATGAAGAGATCAGTGTTTTTTAAAGCAACTTATTAATCTGAGAAATTGAAGCCCTGGAAGTGCCAACATTCAATGCGACTGCCCAACTCCATAATATCAAGCATGTTCCATACGCAGCTTAAAAGTAAATTTAGAACAAAGGAATTGACATATGGCAAAAAGACTGGGGAAATGATAGATTACCAATTGTTTCAATATAAACGGAGGCTATAATTTAAGCATAATTTAGAATGAATGACCAGAAGAAAATATACATGTAAGAGGCAATTTGATGAAAATACAGCTCCATAGTGTAGGCGTCAGCAAGAAGTGTTTAAGTCACAAACTCTGGGGGTTCGGTTGTTACCTCTCGAATACATCACTGATTATCGGGGGTCTTTGGAGGGGATCGTATCTGACCATCTTTCCTGTCCTCGGTAGTAGATCCGTTTCCACTCCGGCTTGCAGAAGCCAGTTCTTTTGCATCTGCTGAGGATGGAGTCGGCTCTTCCTCGATAGGTAGTGTTCTCTTTGAGCCCTCTAATGCTACGCCAAGAACTATATTTTCCTCCAAGTCAGGTCTTGCTTTCGGTGGCTGAGAGACTGGCAGCTTCTCACCTTCCTGTTTTGATTGTAACTGTTCTCGTAATCCACCTGCTTTGTCAATACCAGTTTCTGGTGAGGATACTGAAGGATTCTCCGACTTGCTGCTCGGCCTAGCAATTTTCTGTTGCTTGTCAGTGACCTTTTTGTTTTTGAGCAGATTATCGGAGATTGAATCTGGAACTTTTTGGTTGGGACTAGATGTTTCTGCAGCTTTAGAACTTGTTTTGGGGGCAGATTTTAATTGTGATTTCAAGGGCACTTTATCATCTGCCTTGGGATCGGATGTAGATTCAGATGCTGCCTTAAATTCCTCCTTGGTGTCAGAATTTGGAATTTCTCCAATCTTGGCATCTGCTTCGGGTTCAACTGCCAGTGTTCCTTTGGACTTGGAGTCAGGCTTTGGTGTCATTCCTGTTTTGTTGTCTCCTTTAATGTCGGCAGTAGGCCGCACTGTGGTTTTACCATCTTGTTCTCCAGCTGGACGCGAGGAACGACCTTTACTTCTATCTTCACCATTGATCTTGTAAGAGGGTTCAATCAGTAAAAGAGGCCTGTTAGATGCCCCTCCATCACGGTTATACATCGAGTCTGCAAATGGTATATTCTCCAAGTCGGAATCACCATATAGTTTCTGCACAGTGCGAATTGGTGTGGCAAGCCGCGCACGGTGATGGCTAATAACTCTAAGGAGATCCAGAAGTATAGCTTCCTGCATCATCAACCAACGAGACTTATAATGGATCCATTGAAATACATCAAACTTAACTCAGGGTACCGTCAAACACAGGAATTATAAATTGTTAATATCAAAAGGATTCTTTTTAATCAGAAATCAAGAAAACATATGAATGAGCACAATCAGCACCTTAATGCAGCCATATACCAGCAAAATAAAAGAAACCAAAGGATTAAACTACTGCTTGTGAAAATGAAGATAAAGGCTATGAATGGCATCCTAAGTAACCAAAGACATACTTAATTCAACACAAAACTGTGAATAAGTTGGTCCTTAAATATTTATTTATTAAATCTCTCAATATTGAATAGAGATTTATTTGAGACACTTCTTACATAATTGATTGTTTTAACATTCTCAGGGATCTGTATCAGATTAAAGTACCGTTGTGGCCAGCATTTAATGCTGCCAACTCAAAGTTGTAACTTTTTCCTAAAATGCCGTGTTACTGCCATTGTTATTGATGCACTCAGACGCCCTGGAATCCAATCGCCTTAGGCCATATTCATATTATTAAAAGGTATAAACTTCAGTAGACGATTCTTACCTTGACACATAGGTACTCTTCAAGATGGGAAGTCTTTACAAAACAGGACACCAGTATCTGTCAAATAAGAAAGGGGGAAAGAATAATGATAAGGCATAGACTATAGAGACAACACTTGCACAACAACTAACACATCTTATATGTCATGTATCACAGCCAGTAACAAGGGATGTGTTTCTTATTTTCACGATTAGCAAAATCTAATGGATTTGTTCCTCATTACCAGAAGAGGACATTCTGATAAATATGTTTACTGTACCTCTTGTCCAAAAACTTTAAGAGAAAAGGAACTAAAAATTAGAAGTTCTTGGATTATAAGGTGCTTGGAAATACTTAAAAGGAAAATATGTGAAACATATCAATCATAAACAATCACTAAAAAAGGCATTAGGCAAAGGTCAATCCTAAGGGGTTGATATGATTGGACTTTTAAATAAAGTGCCTACTAGTGCAACCAAATTGAAAGACGTCTTTTGGTTGGTTAGATTTGAGTGGAACAGGCATGATACCGCATCACACTTATATTACTGGCATATAAAAAGGACACTGGATAAGGCAAATTCTTTTGGCGTCACTTGACAGGGCTTATAAAAAATCATCAAAAGGTAGTGAAAAAAAATAATGGTTTTCTAAAGATACGAACCAAAAGAGCCTGATTCTCGGGATTGATATTTTCCAGAAATACTCTTCTGTGCAATCTCTGCTGCTCAACCTGAGGATTCTTAGCCAAGACTTTGCGCATGTCAGCAACTATATTCTGCATAGACCAAAGCAATCCAAAAAGAACTATAAAAATGGAAATGGCAATTGAATGTCTCCAATAGGTGCAATAGAAACTTTGACATGCTAAAATAACTCCTTACATTAATCTTATGGACATCCATGTGACTGATGGCCAGGTGAGTTTTAATGCGCCAATGAGTTTTCTGAGTGAGATTTCTCACCACATTTACGGTAAATTTGTGGTTAGGAATGTGAACTGCTTCACGATCTTCCCCTCTTATTATTGTTGGCGACCACCAACCAACATGCTAAATATGAAAAAATATAAGACATAAGAAAAGCCTCAGATAGTACATTTTTATGTGACTAAGGGAATTACATCATGCACACCCAGTCATAATTTTGGTATCTAATACCAGCACTATAACCATAAAGTATATATTTAGAGACAAGGCTCAGATACAAACCTCAACAGTACCAGAAACTTCATATCCCTCAATTTTTGTTTGAATCCATTCATTTACAACAAAAGGTCGAGTTGCATGAATCATTGCACTAGAAAGAAAATTTGTGAATATCTACAGCAAAAAAACAACAAAATGTCAAGCAATGGGAATGCATATACTGAAACAGTTTCGACTTCGAGAGAACAAATTTCAGTGGTATCCCATCACTAAATCCTATAAGTAGAACAAATAAGTATGTCAACTCTTTCAGTTGAAAAGGAACAAGATAATTTCAAAGATGCTATTGATGCATGGTAAGTTACGCTGCCTTCCGATTGTATGAAGCAAGCTTTAGCTGTAGGTGTGAAATGTTATCTTTATCTTCTTATCCCTATTTCTAGCATTGTTTAAAAAATATAACCAGCACTAAATCAGTCTCTTAAACCTATCAAACCTCTACCAAATCAAACACCAAAAGCAATTTTCAAGCTTCAATTGCAACCCCTAATCATTGCCCACAGTTAGAACTTCCACAACCCAGGCAACAGGTAGGTCATTTCCCTTTTGTAAGTTTTTCACCCTCAAAGCTGAGTTCCAACCTGCAGACTTAACTATCTTGTCTTACTCAATTAAACCCTTCAACGACAAGTTCTTTAGAATTAGATAAGCACAAATTTGAAATATGTAAGTTTACATTCCAGTCCCATACCATCTATATTATTAATAAATCACCATTAACATAAAAAAAATTACTTAAAAAGAAAATAACTGTGAATTGGTAAAAAGTGATATCAAGGGAAACTTACATTCAATATTTATATAAGTTGAAATGCATTAACATGAAAATGTTATTTAGGCGTACCTCACGACCAGCAAGAGTCAGCAAAACTGTCCCTAGACCTCCAGCAGTTAGCCACCTCTGTGTAGAGAAACCCAGCAACTCCATGAACAATGAAACAGCAGCGACCCAAACTGCAGAGTATATAGCTTTCCCTGCAAACTGGAAACCCATCTGCCGAAAAAGAAAGAGATCACGAATTAGTTAGAAGGGCCACACTGCAGTTCAGGGTGTCTTAGAAACAACAGTAAAAATATGTAAAAAAAAAATAAAATCAATGAAAGAGAACTAATGTGTATTGTAGGTATCTCTCTACTGTGAGGTATCAGAGTTGCACTTCACACACACTTCTATTTCAGCAATAAACAATAGCAATTATGTGAATATTAGCAATTAATATCAATTGGTTTGTGTTAAAAATCAATGTCACCAACATTTCTTGTATCGCTTGTCTCACTCGTCTCCATGAAGAATTTCTGCATTTGCTGAACAGTGCTGCATAAAAGCATTTTAACCATGTTTAGTGGCCAACAAAACAACTTCCATGGAGAATTACAACCAGGAAAGCGTTATCAACAATAAAAATTCAATTTCAGTTGATCAAGGTTATGAAACACTATAAATACAACAAACCAAACTGTACTTCATATTACATCGTTTTAAAGTCAGTGACCATCCTCATCAAGAACCAAAAAGAAAAAGAGAACGAATGCTCACCTCGATAAGCAAAACGCGAAGGCCAGCACGGTTGACAATGATCTTACAAAATGTAAAAGCCGTTGCTTAACAACTTGGCTAGCTTCTGTAGGGAGAACTAATGGATCCAGTGTTCTGCAAGAAGTACACCAATAACATGCACTTGAGTTGAAGAACTGGAAACCAGAATCTGCATTTATAACAGTAAAAATATAGAACACGTTTTACAATAAATACATATATAAAATATTTTGCAACCTGCACATGAGTATTGCTCCAATCCACAGAAGCAAAGGTTGAACATAAGAAGTTGTAACATAATGTGTTCTACTCTTCTTCCAACTATTCTCACTCTGCAGGTTCTCACAGAATATTAGATAATGCATTGACCCAATCTGGTTAAATGTATATTGATCCATGGTAATAACCAATAACAGAATGAGTAGAGCCCACAGGAGCATACTTACATTGAGAAGTAGGCTTCTACTCTGTCGAATAAGTGGAACAACACCCCATAGGGCAAAAGTTATAATAGTAACTGCTGGAATCAACTTAAGAACAATAGGACTAGCTTGTAAGTTATTGCATGACCTGCAATAGGAAGGGCTAAATCTTAAATGCATAAAAAAAACATTGCACTCACTAAACGTAAAGACAATAACCACAGCAGCATTACTGTTTTAAGGAAATATGTTCCTATAAGAAACATGAAACCATGTGTAAAATAAACTATCTAAAGTAGAACAAAGCACTTTTCTCTTAAATAATAGTTAGAGAAATGCGTTAGAACTTGAACCTAAATGAAAAGTTTATACTAGAAATGCTGAACTAATGAGAGACACATTTTCTGAATGAAAATGACCACAACAATCTGCAGGTTCAGTATATATGCTTGCACACTTAAGTTGCAAAGCAGGGAAAAAGAGCACCTTGTCAATGCAATAGATGCAGCTTTTACACCAGGTAGTTCAAGAATTTGAGGAGGTACTCCGAAAGCATGACACCTAAAGGCATTGTCTCTGCACGGAACAGAATGCCTTGGCCTGTACAAATTGTTGGAGAGGCGACTTCTCCAGGCATCCTGTTGCACGAACTGTGGCAAGAAGAGAAGAAGAAAAGATATCCCCAAACATCACTTAAAGAACATAAATTCACCTAATGCTATTAAATGAAAGAATCTCTCTATAGTACAATTGAAAAATCACTAATGTAGACAAAAGAATGGAAATTTTCAGCTTATATCAATATGAATGTAATATTTGCATGAAATTTAAAAAGAGAATATAAATATAGAGTTTATATCCAGAAAACTCAAGACAACATGGTACAATCACAGAATTGATAAATATTGAGAGATTTAAGGGATTGAAATAGACACATTCATTACAATGTGCTAGTACACATGAAAACAGGCATGCAGGCTACAACTTCATGAAACAATTTCCATGCACTTTAAAATGGTGATATCAAGAAGCAAAAGGTATTATATTTCTGTTCATATGTGAAGAAAAACATCCATTGTAAATTTGGTTTAACCAAATCCTAGAAAAATCACAAATAGCAAGATAAGAAAGCTAAGAATACTTCAGCAGCAAAATCCAACATGTATATCACACATATGCATTAATTAAGGTGACACTTTTTCTTGTTTTAGACAATTCAATTTTCATAATCACAGTTAACAGATAGCACAAAAATAGTATCCTAAACAAGAAGCACCGAAATCATACTGAAGCACGGGACGAAAGGTCGGAGCACAATAAATCCAACTTCCCCCTTCCAAATGGAACCTGATAATATAAAAGAGTGAATAAGTTTTCAATATACAAATAAAAATTTGAAAACAGAATACAAAATGCTTTAATAGATGGGCATGGGGAATCACGTACCTTCAACTTTTTCTTGTATGCCTGGTTCCTGCAAAGTCCCAAATCATAGGACAATTGCAAAGAACCAGAAAGAGACATTGTTGAAGCTAAACCAGTCGTTTGCAGGGCCGTCACCAGTAGCATAAGATCATAATAATATTCCAATAAAAGCTAAGCTTCAAACTCAGAATGGGTATTATTAAAGTGAAACTCCTTCCAATATCTGACAATTCACAAGCCTCTAACCTGCAAGAGAAAATTAAAACTTTGATGCGCCAACAGAAGATTGAAATAGAATTTATAAGTACAACAAAAGTTTCCTGGAACCTAGAAGAGAAAATTTTGTATCGAAAATTTCAAAATTCCACCGATTAAATATGAGATAACATAATTTGAGCAGTCACGAATTTACATATATAACAATCAGAAACGAATACATGAACATTAATTGAAAATCTGAGAGGCGACGGATTGATAGTTTACCCTGAAGCGGAGAATTTTAGGTTTCGACAATATTTTCGCAGAAATTTCGAGATTGGCTCTTGCGTGATGTTTTTCTCCCCTCTGGGGATTCATAGAGGAAAAGGGGACAGAGAAAGAGCGAACCAGGATTTCATTTTATTCGCAAAATAATATTCTGTCGCTAAATTTAAATTTTTGTTAAAGTGGTGAATATTTAGCCACGTGGATTGCCACGTTGGCTTCCATGGCGGAGATTATATATTTGAAAGTATGAATATTTATTTTTTAAAGTAGTATTGTTATTGTAAATACATGATAAACAAGTAAAATTCTGGAAAATGTAAAATTAATAATATATATATTTATATTTATAAAAAATTACACCACTTCAAATTATATTAATTAGTATGATTTTTTTAAATAAATAAATCCAATGTAGTTTCTTTTATTTTTTATTATAAAATGTATATTTAGAAAACATTTTTAATAAAATTATACTCCTAATATATAAATTATATGATTTTTTTACCAAATAAATTATTTAATAAATTTGTAATATAATTAATTTTTTTGTAGACAAATGGAATAATCTTATAAACAAAAAACATGTAACATGCTAATATTAATTTAATAATTATAATTTAGTTTGAGCATGCATCAAATCTCGATCATGTCGATTGTTAAATTAATTACAGTTCATTTTTACCCCTATTTTAATCTTGTTAAAAGTCCAACCGAGCTTGAGGGCTAATTTATATCACTGCCATAAGCACTAAGCAGAGCCACAGACACAGAGCAATCTGGCCAATAAGCAAAAACCTTGAAACTAGAATTGTTGGGACTTGCCGAGACGGCAAACCCTCCAAAAATAGGCATATGCCGCTTTGAGTGGAGAGCACACGGTATTCTTTAGTAAAAGGCGAAAGAATAGTTCGCTCTGTGCTCACCACACGGCTCCGTGGTTTGAGACCTTGGCTTGCGTTGCTTTATATCGTTGCAGTTGGATGCCAGAATTTTGTTTCTTACCGATGTGGGATTGAGCAGATACCAAGACTGCTTCTAAGTTTTCATACGGTCCTACATACTTTTATCTTTTTATCAGGAATGAAATCGAAGGGAACCACGGGTTTTACGAGGGGGACCATTAGGCACAGATAGAGATAAAGATGAATCACAGTTGTAAATTATCTGAATTATTAAGAGGCAAGACAAGAAAAATGGGTGAAATCTAAGAAAGTGCTGGCTACTTGAATGCCATCAGTTTTTAAATCCACGAAAAAAGATAGGGACCCTCCCTCTCTGTATTGAGTGATGAACAGTTGAACTAGGGATATAAATTGCGGTGGCAGTCGCGTTTTCGGTCGCAGTATTTTATTGCAGTTGTGGACAATAACAGATGAATTGCGCAGTTAGTGGATACCCTTATTTTCTACAATAACAGTTTCGGACGGCACAACTACCGCTATATAGCGGCAAATGTGTATTTTGTCTTTGTTTAAAGGCCTCTTGTAAGTTGTATCAGTTTTTTTTAATAAATTCCTGCAGCGTTTAGCTTTGTGCATTCATGTGCCAGTTTCAGCGGCTTGTAAGTTGTATCAGGGTCTGCGACCTGGTTGATACAGTAAGGCTAGACTAGTGCTTGACTGTGTGGCTGAGTGAGCTGGAGAGTCTCAGATCAAGCATGTATGGTGTTGATATTATTCAATTAGTTCATTCTCTTGAAACACTTTCTTGGTAACCTAACAAAACCAGTCAAATTGATCTTTAATAATTTGAAATTGAATTGTTGTTTTAGCCTCGTGAAGTTTTGTTTTAATACTTTTCAATTTTAAAATTTGTGAAATTGTCTTAACTTTTAAATTTAATTATTTTTTAAAAAACTTTATTCATTTTAAAATTAATCGGCCGTAACCTTCATAGTTCAATTATAGCTCCATGTCTGATCCCATAACTGCAACCATCTCCTTAGTCTTGTGCGGTGAAGATGTCTTTACTTCACAGTAACTTAAGGCTGCAAATATCGAATCGTTTCAAAACGAGCAGCTTTTGGAGGCTCTCTACGGTGGTCGCAAACAAAGGCGTAGCAAATAAAGAAACCACTGGTTTCTTACGAGTTTTTTTTTTCATTAACTTCTTATATTTTTAGAAATTTTCAATTAATTTAAGGGTAAATTCCATTAATAGTCCCTGGGCTTTTAGATTTATTTCAGTTTGATCATCAAATTTCTAAAACTTGTAATATAGTAATTAATTCTTTTAATTTAACTTCATTACGGTCATGAAAAAATAACAATATGACACGTTAAAGCTTCATTGTAAAAAATACAAACAAACAAATTAATTTTATAAATTGATAGCCATAGTAAAAGTCAAGTTACTATGAATGAAGAAATCACTAGTCAATTCTAACAGTAGAAAAACTTTGTTTGACCAAAAAATAATGCAATTTGATTTGTTAATCTGACGATTTACATTGATGAATCAACAAATTTCAACTTTAGTTTTGATTAGACCAATGCCTCGTTTCTTCATCTTTTTGTTGTCATTTGGTGATTTTTTAGTCGAAAAATAATTGAACTGTTTTTTTTTCTCTTTTTATTCCATTTAAACTTCTCGAGAAAAACTTTTTAATTTTCTTAAATTTTAATTTTAAACTTTATGTTATTCAAAAAAAATTTAAAACTTTATGTTTCGCCATTAGAGATGACAACGGGTTGGATCTGAACCGAATTTAGTTGGACCCAGATTCAGACCCATTTTTACATCTTGGACTCAGGTCTGTCCCGGTTTTGCAGGTCTAGAAAATAGGGACCTAAATTTAGATTAAGCGGACCTCAGAGACCCGAGTCCAAAATGGGTTCAAAACAGATATGTTAAAAAACGACCATTCAACCTGTTTTTTTTTAACATAGTAAAACTATCATTGATTAATTTCACATCACATCTCTAATGAAGGAAAAATTAATTTCAATACAACTAGTAACAGAGTAAAAAACGATAAACTAAAGTCTCAAAAAAAAAACTCCAACACAATTACACAAATGTCTTTTGAGTAACACAAACATTAAAAAATGTAGATCATGAAACATTCCATTACTAAATATGCCATTAAAAAGGTGGGTATAAAAATCAATCCTAGAAGAACTCACTTTTTGTGGTGTCTCCCTCTACAAAATATTTATATATTTTTTAAAACCTATTATGTCATTTATATATATTTTAAAACTAAAGATGAGTTTTTTTTATAAACAGGTAAATGGGTTCGGGTTCAGATCTCAATGTCAGAATCGGACTGATATTTGTACTTTAATTAGAGGATCTATATCTAGCCCGAATCTATAGGGTCCAAAATTTTAGAATCTGGATCCTATAAAATGGATCTGGATCTACCAATTCGGGTCGGGTCCAGGATCCATTGCCATCCCTATTCGCCATTATTAACTATCATATTAGCTTGGAACTGAACTATATTATTTTTTAATAACAAACAAGCCTTTTTATTGTTGGGATTAGGGTGAGTAAAATTTGACTCGACTCGAAAAATAAATTTTTACTTGACTTGAATCGTAATTTCATAAACTCAACTTTCTTTGATATATGCATATTGCATAAAAAATATATGTATACCATATATGAATTGAAAGCCATTTACATTAGAACCAATTATTACTATAATATTATAAATATTTACAATTAAATTTGAATAAAAACTCGAATAACTTAACTTGAAAATATTTCAAATAAATTTGAGTTATAAAATAAATACTCATCAACTTGACTAACTCAAATTTTTTTACTCGACTTGACGCGATCAAATATTTACCCCTAATTGAGATTGACTAACAACTACTTCGTTCATAAAAAAAAAACAAAAGCTTTTGCGGTGTCCGTCAATTTGAAAATTATGATTTTTATTTTTTTTTAAAAAGAGTTTAGCGTGCTACCGTTACGACAACATTTCTTAAGGACAACTAACAACAATGTCCGTAATGGAAGCAAATAAATTTTTAATGTTTATATTACATGTTTTAAAAATTTGATATGCCTAAAATAGTATATGTTCATACATATTTTTAACTCTTTAACAATACACATACATGTTGTAGACAAAAACGATTTGAACAAATATCTCTTAAGATGAACATTATCCGCTTTTTCACCGGTACACTTGTTGTGTTCTATATATTAATATTTTTGTTAACGTATCACTTGACACTTACATTAGTGACACTGAGATTTCAGCAATATTAATAAACATAATATAACTTCTAAACCTTCAGTATCTACAAAAAAAATGTACTAAATCTTTAGTGACCAAAGTGTAGTTTAACAAAAAAACAGAACATTATTATAATTTATAGGGAAAACTATATATTTAATACTCCAGCTATGCCCACATTACTATTTTAGCACCTCAACTATTATTTTTGGCAAAATAAAATTTAATTTTACAATTTTGTTCTGTTTTGGTACACAATCATTAAAAACTAACGGAGGTGACAACGTGACTTGGTATAATCACAGTTTTAGTACAAAACACTTATATATATGATCAATTTAGTCCAAAATCCATCAATTTAAAATATTATCTTAGTTTTGGGGTAAAATTACAAATTACGTTCGATTGAAAGAAGAAGAAAAATAAGGAATTTACATTTTAAATTGATAGGATTTAGGCTAAATTGTATAAATTTTTGGACTAAAACTATTATTAACACAAACCACGTCACAATTTCCGTTAATTTTTAACGGCAGAATACCAAAACAGAACAAAATGTAACGTTAGGTATCATTTTGCCAATAATAATAGTTAGGGTACCAAATCAGTAATACGAGCATAGTTGGGTACTAAATATGTAGTTTTAACTTTTTATAATACTAAAAAAAACACTGGCTCTATAAATTACAGAAGACGAACTCCGTCACTTGAGTCATGATTCTCACAGTAGAGAGAAATTAAAGAAGAAAAAAATGGAGGAATGAGAGGTAAAAGTATTTTTCAGGGGTTTTGATTTCCCCCTTTTATTTTTCTCTCCGTCTCCAGTCTCCATTGTGTTATTTATCCTTGCGTGTATTCTGTTTTCACTAGTTTGATTTTTTGATTTCGATTTCCTCCGGTGAAACAATAATCGATTGCGTATTCTTTTTTTTTCTCGATTATTGTTTCGTCAGCAACACCGCTTAAATTACTGTTTGATCGTTTACCGATCCCGGTTCTCGCGATTTTCTCCAGAAGGTCATATCTTGGAGTCAAAATCGATTCTCTGACTTTTCAGTTCTGTATTTTTTTAAAAAGAGAAGAATTCGGTTCTTTTGTTTTTGCTTGAAGTAAAAGTTGTAAAATCTAATCGCCGATAATATTTACGTCACCAGCTTCACCTACAAGAGACTTCAACAGACTTAAGAAGATATGTTGTTAGAAAAATACCCATTTGATCGGATTCGTTTGGGGTTGAATTGTTTTGTAAGAAAAATCTAAAGAGAAGGCAGTTTGCTTTAGCTTAAATTACAAGCTTTTGACTTTAAGCATGGTTTAAAAAATTATTGGATTCCATTAATATCTTTCCAAAATTTGATCTTTTTTTGTTGCTTTTGATTATCAAACCTCAATTGATCATTTCCAATTTGGTGGTTAACTGCCAGACAAAGTAACAGTTTTTTACTTAAATTCATGGAGTTCTAAGATTGTTCTAAAAAAATGGCAGTTCGATTTCCTGGTTTTCCATGGTGGTTTTTGGGTGGTGGAAGTAAAGAAAAACAACCCTTTTCAAATGGGTCTTCAGATTCTGAAACTGTTAAATTCCAAACAAAAATAATCCCAGAGAAGGGGAAGTGGCAAGGTAACGAAGAGAGGAGAGTGGTTGATAAAGAATGTGATGTTGTGGTCGTTCCATCATCAGACGGTCTGCATTTGTCTGGATATGAATCGGAAGCTCCAGAATGGTCCATTGGGTGGGAAGAACCCCACGGTTCTGGATTTCAAGATGATGGTGGATTTGCTGTGCTGGTTCCTTGCTATAAACCCGGTTGCAAGGCACTTGTGGATGGCCACAATAACCAGCTCTTGAGTGCCATGGAAAACCTCCCAAATGGGTTCTGTTCAGGTAAGACCTTATTCCTATGTAAGATTATTTAGTTCCATTTCTCAATTTCAAGACAATTTTCATTGTGGATTGACAGTTTTGTCGCCTGGAACCGACTTGATATTGGAACTGTAAAAAAATTGACCTGTGTTATTGAGTATCATTTTAAGGCTAGTTGATTGATATTGCTCCTTAGTCTTCAAAGCTATATAGGTTTAAGGATTTATATCTGTGCCTTTGTTCCTGATTGTGAGCTTTTGCTGTCTCTAAACCTGAACATCATTTATCTGTATTGGAACTGCAAACATTCGATGCTGTTTCCATCCTGGAAATTACATTTTAATGAAAACAAGAGTTTCACACTTGTAATTGTAATGATTTAACAACAAGATGCTTTAGACTTGAAGCAATGTAGATCATCTTCTACTGTTCAATTGACTAGATGCAGTCTGTAGTTTAGTTCCTTTAAATACGCGTAACATGATGTTTTCCCAAGCCGAACCTCTGTTGCCTTCTTGTTCACAATGTGAATCTTGTGTTACAGAGTTCGTTGCCGTTCTTCCTTCCAACATATCTGTTGTTAGATTCTTCCTGAGTGACACTTTTCAGTTTCGGACAGCAGTTCATATTGCCAACATTGTCAATCACATCTCAGAATTAACTGTCCATGTGATTAAACTTTCTAAATTCCACAATGCAATCCTTGTGCTGTTCTGAGTTGAGTGTTCCTCTAGCTTTAAAAAAGATGTTTATATATATATATATATTGTTGGTAGAGGATGCTAAATTGGGTCTTTCCTGCCATTAACTTTATTACCGTTTTACATTCACCAATGGTTTTTTTCTAACATACTAACTTTTTCATTGCGATCGGTTGAAATATGCAGAGGGAACCAACACAGTGCAGCAGCAGTGGTTATCTTCTCTTCAGAACTTATGGAAAGTCTAGAATTCCCTGACCGAGTGACTGTAAGTGAAATTCCCGTAAATATTCCGTCCAGGGGGTACTCTTGAAGAAGTAATCTTATTGTAGCATCAGAGAACATGCATACTAACATTGTTTTGCTAGAGATCCTCCCTGCTTACATACAGTTCAAGTGAAGGTGGTGGGAGAATTGTATTTGTTGTTTCGTGTAAATAGTATTATTGTGAATATGCAAAAAAGAAGATGATCATTGCCTTCAGGCTTCAGCTGACTGCTACTGTAAATAATTTGATATATTCCCAGAGTGAATTGCAAATAATTTAATGTAAAAATTAATGACCTGAACGCAAATTAATGTTGCATTCAAGGACAGGAAATGTGTAAAAAAGAAAAGCAATGAAGATGTTGTCTCTGGATCCTCTGGCTTAAAGCTGGACCACTTGAGTTCCAGAGCAGTTGTTAGATGATGAGATCAATTTAAGCTGCTTTCAGAGATCACATGAAGGTGCTGCATTTGTTTCGCCAAAAAGGGGTTCTTGAGAGCTGCACTGTAAGGCTCAGCTTTACCACAGCACACATAACCTTTTATCTTACCCCAAGCAATTATTGAAGTAATGTGGTATGGGTAGGGGTGTTCGTTTCCGGGTACTCTGTTTATAGGCCATTGAATTTTTTGGCCTAGTTTCGACCCGTAAAATCCGGTACCCACCAAATCGGGTAATGGGTACCTAATTCATTTTTTTATATATTTATTATTATTATTTTTAAAAAATCACTTAGTAAACACATAAAATTTAAAAGTTCATAATACATAATCTAAACACAAAAATTAGACTTATCTTATTTTACAATCAATGAATGTTTTTTTAGCAAAAGATAATTTTATATATTAATCATAAGAGTCATCATGTAGAACAAAAGATAAAATACAAGACGGACATTCAACATAAGACCATGTATGAGAATGTCACGAAAATGCTCATTGCGTTAAATTATATATCGTCTGATTAGCTTCTCGTTGCACATATTCGATTCAGTCTTTATAATAATTAATTTTAATTGAAATTGTCGATGCAATTACAAGTTTTAGCTTCAAAAAATAAAAACCATTGATGTAAATACTCAGAAATAAAAATCATTTCCTTGTCCAAATTTAAATGTAATAGTTAATACATTTGGTAAAAATCCAAATAACAATAAACCACAAATGATTAAAATAGTGCTTCGATTACGTTAGGGGCACCTAAATTTGACATTCAACAGCCTGACAGATTCCATGACTTTGGATTCAACAGCTTTGATTCCTTTTTAGACAACTTTATTATTACTATTATCATGATAATCATCTGAATTAAAATAGAGAAAAGTTGGTTAAACCTAAAAAAAAAACACCCTGGTAAAAAAAATAAAAAAGACAATACACCACGTGGTGTTATACTATTGGCAGAAACATCAAAACTGAATTTTGTTTTCCGACGGTACATTTGCCACTTTCATGGGTTATTTAGTCTGCTCCCCTCCATGATCACATTCCCATCCATAACCAAAGAAAACAAAGATTCAAAACATGTTGCAGAGAGCAGCTAATAATGCATATTCATGGTGGTGGGCTAGTCATATCAGAACCAAGCAGTCCAAATGGATGGAACAAAACCTTCAAGGTAAATTGTTGAACTTGAAGATTCAAATTACATTTAAACATTTAGTAATTTCTGGGTTTTCTGGGATTTTTATTTTATGAATGATGATGAAAAACGCAGTTATGGAGGCAAAGGCAAAGGATGTGCTTAAGCTGCTCGAAGAAGAAGGAGATTCGTTTGCAAGGAGAGCCGAAATGTACTACAAAAGGAGGCCTGAATTGATCCAGTTTGTGGAAGAATCTTTCAAGGCATATCGAGGCTTAGCAGAAAGATATGATCACTTATCAAATGAGCTACAAAATGCACACAGCACCATTGCTTCCGTTTTCCCGGAGCAGCTCCAGTTTACAATGGAGGATGAAAATGAATTTGGATCACCCAAGCGCACCAAGAAGTCCTGGGAGATCTTGAAAGGCGGCTATATCCCATATGTCTCCGACTCGAAAGGCAACGTTCCGAAGCCTGCCGTTAAAGATGTGAAGGGATCAGTGCCATCAAGCATCAAGATAAAGAAACAAAAGATAATATCACCGAAAGGGAGTATTCGTTTGATTCCGAAATCTGGTTTGAGTATACCCGAGGGATTTGACGAGATTCATAGGCTTCAGAAACGGATCCTGGAGTTGCAGACGGAGAAAGAGTTCGCTCGGAGCACGCACGAGTGCGCCATGGCCAAGTATTGGGAATTAGATAATGAGATCAAAGAGATTCACGAGCAGCTCTATAGTTTGGAAGACGAGTTCGGTGAAGGTAAGGCCATCGCAGACAACGAGGCTCGTGTCGTGATGGAAGTGACGGCTTTGAAATCTTGCAGCGATACATTGGCTCAACTCGATGACAAACGGGCGAGATCCGCCAAGGAAGCTCAAGTTGAGAAGAAAAGGATTGTTGTTTCCAGGAAGAAATTAGATGCCTTGAGGAAGAAGTTTGAGCTGGATCAGGAAGAGTTTAAAAGATTAGAACAAGAAACGGATGATATCCAGAAGAGGAAGGAAATCGAATCATTGAGGGAGAAGATCAAGCAACAGTTTGAGGTTTTCTTTGGTGGATCATTGAGTGTGGCAGAGATGGCAGAGAAGATCGATGAGCTCGTGAACAATGTGATCAACTTAAAATGTGCGGTCGCATCTCAGTCGATTCTCGTCGCGAGACTACGGACCGAGATCGACATGCTTCAAGCTCAGATCGAGGTGTTGGAAGATGATAAGGACACATTAATTGATGGGGAAAATGATGTGAAGAAGAAGATAAGGGAGATGGAGGAGAAGTTGAATGAGATTCAGGATTTGAGCCAGAGTTTTGAAGATCAAAACAACAGTCTCGAAACCCATTTCACTGAAGCACATTGTAATCTTGATCACCTTTCCGAAAAAGTTCTTCGAATCAAAGAGAAGTTCGAAAAAGAGCAGAGCTCATCCATGGCAGTCAAATCATCAAATGTGAAGGGGATCAAAGATGGTGAAAAGAAGTTGAAGATGGTAAAGCCAGGCATGGAGCTTGAAGAACAAAACAGCAATGGCTTTACGAACCGCAGGGATGAGAACGACAACAGCGACGTTGATGCAGGAGCTTGTTCGCCGAAATCGAACACCGCGGATAAAGTTGGATCAAAAGAACTGGAAACAGAAGACAAAGAGAAGAATCTGTTGATGGAATACAGTTTAATGCTTCGAAATAAGGATACCGAGAAAAAGCTCAAGGAAGTAAAGGCAAATAACCAGGATGAGATGGTTGAAATAATGTTGCACCTGAAAGAAGTTAATAGGAGTAACGCCATGAAAGATGAATTGATCCGATCCTTACAAGAGAAACTAAGCCTTCTCCAAACAGGACTTGGTGAAAACAACAATGCCGATCAATATGCTGAACCAAGGCCAGTGATTTCTGAGAAAATAGTAATTATTGAATCCCAGCATGCAGAGAAAGAAGAAAAAGATGAGTTTGATTCGAATATAGAAATCGAAAAGAAGTTCCGGGCGGACATCGATGAACTGCTGGAAGAGAACTTGGATTTCTGGTGCAGGTTCAGCACTACATTCCAAGGGGTAAACATGTTTGAAGCTCGAGTGAATGGTTTATCGGCCGAGGTTGATCAGATCGAGGAACAACGAAAGCAAAACGAAAGTGGCAGCTCGAAATATCCACTGCAATCCGATGTGAAAGCATTGCAGGAACTTCTGAGTGAAGTGCACAACGACCTGAGTGAGTGGATGGAGAAAGGCGTTTTGCTAAAAGCAGAGGTAAAGAAGCGGTTCACATCATTGTGCGAGGTTCAAGAAGAAATAACAATGGCCTTGAAAGCGAGTGCCGAAGACGAGGAATTCAAGTTCACAAGTGAGCAAGCAGCGAGGTTCAAAGGCGAGATCTTGGACATGAAACAAGAGAACTTCATAGTTGCAAATGAACTACAAGCTGGTCTGGATAATGTGACAAGATTGCAGCTTGAAATTGAGAGGAACCAGGCTAGGTTGAGTGGAGACGGTGGTCGGGGACTTTTCGGGTCTAGGAACCGTCGAAGCCACGACCAACTGAAACGCTCCGAATCTAGAGGTGTTCCTCTGGGAGCATTCATCTTCGGTGGCAAACTGAAGAAGCAAAAGACATCTGTTTTGCGTCGGATGAACAGTCGAATGAGCACTGCTTTACTAAGATCAGTGCGTAGTAGCAAATACTAGCAATAAGTAATCTCACCATTTCGTTGCTTGTATGCTATTCAAGTTCATTATTTAATTACTTTAATTATATTATGGGTAAACTATACCAGTCAACACCGAATTATTTGGAGATACCTATTTTGATCACCGAATTAGACAACTCGTTAATCAGACCATCAAACTTATACCAGTGATGGAATAAATGTCAAAATTACAGCGCAAAGCAATAATGGTATTCACTGTCCTGCATAGATGGTGAAGAATGTAAAGCTACCCAGTATGGTAAGTGTTGTGTTTAGTGACGACGACGACTGAAAAGATGGACCTTGACGACATACTTGACCAGAGTGTTAGCTCCAAATCCTAGAAGAAAACTTTAAAGTTTTGTTGAGGAAAAAAGGCTTTAGTGTGCCATGTCAGCTAGGGTTAAACAACAAAAATCAATAAATTGAAAACAAACTAGAACATTAGTGTTCGGACGATTTATGGTTCACAAGTTAGTATCGAATTTGATTTTTTATTTAATTTAGGCTTAAGGGTGCTTTAGGCCCCTAAATTTTTGAGAAAATATCAATTAAACCCCTAAATTTTTTTGCACCCAATTAAGCCCTTGAACAAATAAATTTAATCAATTAAGTTCTTTGACCGATTAGGACCATCAACTTTTGACGATTTCTTTCTTGAGATATTACTGTCACGTGACTCACTACAGTTCTGTCATGCGACATTTATATATATTTTTAGAAAACTATTTTTTATAATTTTTGTAAATTTTTAGAATTTTTAAAATAAAATAAAAAAATTCTAAAAATGTCAAATGATAACACTGTAACACGACACGTTGCACCAACTGGTCCAAAAAACTGTTAAATTTAACAGTCAACTTTGGTCAAAGTACTGAATTAATGAAATTTTATAGTATAAATACTTAATTGGGTGTAAAAAAATTCAGGGGCTTAATTATTTTTTTCAAAAATTTAAGGGCGTATAATACACTTAAGCCTTTAATTTATAATTAATTATAATTATTTTATAATTAAAAATACGATAGATTAATTATTATTTTATTATTTAGTTGAAAAATAAATTTTAAGAAATATTTATGAAAGCAAACTTTAAAACTTTACCGACTAATATTAAAAGTTTATAAAATAAAATTATTTTGTTAAAATATAATACATTTTCAAAAATCAAGGTTAATATGAAAAAATTGAAAGCTGGTGGATTACTAAAACAACTTATCGAATTGAAACGAATCAAATCAAATGGTATACACCCCTAATGTCAACTTTCCATAGTGTTAGTTGACCGCAATAACAGTAATAAAACTAATTTAAAAGTTTGATGATTATATTATAAAAGTTCGATGATTAAATTACGAGTGTCCTAAAAATTTAAAAAACTATCTATATAATTTACTCTTATTTTGTTTTACGATTTTGATAGCTTATGATTAAATAACCTATGACATGCTTTTAATTCAATTTTCATATCTATCACTGAAAATAAATCAAGTATTATGGGTCATTTTTATTGTATCAGTAATGATCTTTTCTTTTTTTGATTAAAACGCAGGCTTTATTATTAGAGAAGAGGTGGGGAGCAAACAAACAAACGGGCTCTGCTCGCCCAAACAAGCCCAGGCCCAACTGGACCAAATATGGAATAAAGAAAATCGACCGTCAACCAAGAGACGGTGAATACAACCCACACAAAAAAAAACAAAGAGAAAAACCGGCAGAGCACCTCCTAGGCCATTGAAGGAAGCTTCAAGATAGAGACGGTGGAAGGGAGGAGGTGAGAAAATAAGGTCCGTTCGAGTGTCGCGCAGTCGAAAGAACAAGACCTTAAGCTAAACGCTACTGGAGCTATTAAGGCGGATCGAGCCATCTTCTGTCTGCCGCCGCTGCAAGATCGATCCGGTGAGGCACTTCGTCAACCCAGTAGTGGTCGAAATCCACCGACAGACGGTATTTCGACAATGCATGTGCCACAGAGTTTCCCGATCGGTGGACAAAGACAAAATCGCACCGTCGGAAGTTGATTGAGAGACCCTTCGCTTCCATGATCAGAGCCGCTACCTCCGATGAGTCCGGTGACGCAGCAACCAGTTTTGAGATGATTGATCGTGAATCACCCTCAACTACGATCTGTTCAAAACCCAGATCCAGGGCAAGGCGGAGCCCCTGGACGACCGCCTGAGCTTCTGCAGCGAAAGAAGAAGAAACCCGGTAAGCTCTCGTGCTGCAAGCTCCCAAAATATAACCTTCGGTATTCCTGATAACTGCCCATACTGTTGCTAATTTTGTCGTTTTATTGTAACCTGCATCAATATTCACCTTAACACAAGGGGAAACTGGAGCGGTCCACCGTACAATTGCCGACGGATGGTTGAAGCCAGACCGGTTCGACACCAGACTAATGTCCACGACGTAGCCCTTGATGGAGGTAACTATGTCTATGGGCCTTGTGGAAGCCCCCTCAAAAATGAATTTATTTCTTGTCGTCCATAAGGCCCAAAGGGCCACTAAAATGTCTGTTGATTTATTGCTTCCACTCTGCTTAAATAGATCTAGTAGCCATGCTGTAAATGAAACATTATGTGTAATTTTAGGACATTGTATGCCCAAATTACTCCAAACTTGATCTGCAAACGGACAATTGCGCAGCACATGAGCCACATCCTCTGGTTCCTGTAAACACCTAGCACACGTAGGGTCTGTAATCACACGCCTCACACACAAGTTACATTTCGTAGGCACGAAGTTCCTTATGAACTTCCAACACTGGACGTTCATCTTTGGCGGGCAATTAACCTGCCAAATTAATTTGAATAACTCACATTCTGGATTAGGGGTAGTAACAGCTGGCAGGAGAAGTTTGTACCCACTTCTTATGGAGTAGACCCCCGAATGCTCCCCTGTCCAGATAAGTCGATCTTGGGTACTAAATATAGAGAGGGGAATGCTAAGTATTTCCTCAGCCTCAGTAGGATTAAAAACCTCGTTAATTAGGCTAGTATTCCAAGAACTTCCCGAATTATCCATAAGATCGGATACCTTCACAAGACTAGTGATAGGCGTAGACTGGACCTTCTTAGGGCCAGGCCCCGGTAGCCAAAAATCGTTCCATATAGAAATGGACCTTCCGTTACCAACCCTGAAGCCCTGACCCATTTCCAAAAGCCCCCTCGCACTCCAGATACTCTTCCATGCTAGGGACGGCGCAGAACCCAAACTTGAATGAAAAAAGTCCGTGGTTGGAAAATATTTGGCCCGGAACAAACGGCCCACTAGGGACGTCAGATTCTGAATTAATCTCCATCCTTGTTTTGCCAACAAGGCAATGTTGAATTTGGCCATGTCCCTAAAGCCCAAACCACCTTCTTCCCTTAGCCTACATAACTCAGCCCAGAGGCACCAATGGATCCCCCTCTTCTCTTTTGCATTCTGCCACCAAAAGCGAGCCATTACACTCTCCAAATCTGAACAGAAAGTCTTGGGAAGTAGGAAACAACTCATCGTGTAGGTAGGGATTGCTTGTAAGATGGATTTAATAAAGACTACCTTGCCTCCTTGTGACAACGAACGAGGACTCCACGCCGAGATACAAGCCACTAAACGATCTCGAAGGGACATGAAAGCCTTTTTCTTATTCCTTCCCACCAGCATAGGTAACCCTAGGTATTTCTCCGGACATAAAGCACTAGAAATGCCTAGAATTCTCCTAACATCACCTTTATTTTCTTCAATACAATTAGAACTAAAGAAAATCCCTAACTTCTCAAAATTAACAACTTGACCCGAGCAACCCTCATACAATTTCAAGACCTGCCAGAGTTTTGATGCACACCGAGAGGAAGCCTCCCCGAAAATCAAGCTGTCATTAGCAAAAAAGAGATGCGACACACGTGGGCCTGAACGGTTAATACGGATTCCGATATCCTCATCAACTTGGCGCAGTAAGGAGGATAAACCCTCGCTACACAATAAGAAGAGATAAGGGCTTAATGAGTCACCCTGGCGAAGCCCACGAGAAGGTGCAAACATCTCCCCAGCCTTGCCATTAAGAACCACCGAGTACGTAACAGAGGAAATACAATTTATAATTATGGAAACCCAACTCGAAGAGAAACCCATCTTCAACATCATTGCTTCTAAAAAAGGCCACTCCACCCGATCATATGCTTTAAACATATCCAATTTCAAAGCAAAGAACCCCTTTTTACCAGAACGCTTGGCCCTCATGGAATGGATAATTTCAAAAGCTGCCAACACATTATCTGTAATAAGACGGCCCGGGACAAAGGCACTCTGGGCCTCGTCAATACACAAATGTAACACAGCTTGGAAACGGTTCACTAGCACCTTAGAAAAAAAATTTTATACAACACATTGCATAAACTAATTGGGCGAAAGTGAGCCATACTTGTAGGATTGTCCTTTTTTGGTATAAGAACGATACGTGTTTGATTAATAGAGTACATGGGAACCTCACCCGAAAGCACAGAAATTCCGAATTTGACCACCTCCTCACCAAAAATGTGCCAGAATTTTTGGTAAAATAAGGCACCTAACCCGTCTTCCTCAACAGACTTCAGAGGGCACATCGAATTCAAAGCTTCCCAAAATTCTCTAGCTATGAAGGGACGAGAGAGCATGTTGTTCAACTCATCCGAGATACAGCGCGACACTCCGTTAAGGATGCTGCTACAGTCAGCCACTCCTTTCGATTAAAAAAGCTCAAGGAAATAGTCTCGTGCCACCTTCCCTATTTCTCGTTCATCCACACAAAGGACCCCACTGTCATTTTCCAGGGACCTAATCACATTCCTCCTCTTACGCTGGGATGCACTTCTATGGAAAAAGGTGGTATTCCGATCCCCGTGCTTTAACCAGTTCGATCTAGCCCGTTGCTCCCAGTACATTTCTTCCTTATCTAACTCAAGGTTCATGGCCACTTTCACATCCAGAATTTCACCAAGAACTTCATCTGAAGGGTTTAATTCATTGAGATTTTCCAACTTAGCCTTCAAATCTGCCACCGTGAGACCTCTATCCTTCTTTAATCTTTTAAACCAACTGTTTAACCCCGAGCAAACTTGTTTAAGGCGTTCTAAAAACTCCCCCGAAGATGACTCCCAAAGCTTCTTGACTTCAACCTCGCACGAGTCTTCAAGTAGTCACACCGCTTCAAAACGGAAATGCCAAACTCGAGTGTGATTAGCTTCACTCTGACCCGTCGACAAGAGAAGCGGACAATGGTCCGAAAACGAATGGGTCAAGTGATTCAATTGAAAATTAGGGAATAAATCCCACCACAAGTCAGATTCCACTCCGCGATCAAGCCGTTCACGCAAGTTATTTGAAGACAGTCTTCCCTTCTTCCACGTGAACCAGGGCCCAACAAAGCCCAAGTCAGACAAAGAACAGTCCACTAAAGCCTCACGGAATCTATCCATCTGTCTTGGATTACGAACACTACCCCCTGCTTCTCGGAGGCCAAGACAATTTCATTGAAATCCCCGATCACCAACCACGGGATCTCAGGCGCGTCGTTTAAAGATCTCAACAAGTTCCAGGACTCCTCTCTGCGTTGTTCTTCAGGGGCACCATAAAACCATGTACATCTCCATTGGTTACCTTCAGAGTCATCAACCACAAAAACATCAATATGTCTTGGAGAAAATGATCGTAAGGTAACGACACAATTATCTTGCCAACCAAACGAAAGGCCACCACTACGGCCAGAAGCACCAACATCAAACCCATTAGAATAACCGCATTTCCAACGAATACCTGCCATTTTAGCTTCATTCACCTTTGTTTCAATAAGAAAAATTAAAGATGGGCGTTCCTCTCTTAACTTCTGTCGGAGACGCCCTACCGTCCGTGACTTACCTAAGCCCCGGACGTTCCAACTTAATATTTTCATTGTGGACGGCGGACCTGAGCTTCCAGGTCGGCCGATGAAAAAGGCATAGCAACGGTAGAATCATTAACACCAGAAACTACAGATGCTTGTGGATGAACACGGGCTCGCTTAAGCCCATCTGGTTGTTCAATTGGGCGATTTTCTTCCTCGGTGGACATAGCCACATCCATTGCACTGGATTGGCCCAAACCACTTTGATTAAAAAGCGGCCCCGTAACTAAACCACCCCTGTTGTAACGAACATTAAGGCCAGATTCACTCCCTTTTAACTTCCTGCGATTGCCGCTGATTCCCGATACTGCCAGATTTGTAACGTCCGTTAGCCCTGACCTCCCATGTTTGTTTTGGCCAAGCGATAATCTCGGCATTGAATCAATCGGATCAGCTTCCCTAAGCCAGATACTTTCCGGTTGGCTACGACGCCGGGAAGGTGCCCTGAGAGATGCATCCCACGCCATCACTAATTTCGACGGATCCGTTGTAGCCCTTAAAGGACAGAAACTCTCCCCGTGGCCCATGAGACCGCATATGAAACAAAACAACGTGAGCCTTTCGTACTCAAATCTAACATAGTGATCATGGCCATTGATCAACCGAATTTTCTTCCTTCTCTTCAGAGGATGCCGGATATCTATTCTGGCCCGGAGTCTGATTATGCCCTTATACCCAAGAGCAGTGGCTAGGGCGTCATACTCTAAAAAGGATCCCAAAAAATTCCCCAACGATCGGGCCACCTTCTCCGAAATAAAACCGTGTGGAACATCGTGGACCAAAACCCCAAAAGAAAGATGAGTTAAGGGGACCAAGTGAGGGTCCTCACCCTCCGCCAATCTGTGAAGAACCAAAGCGTGGTTATTGAAGTTCCATGGGCCACCATTCTCTATTCGATCAGCATCCGCCGCAAGAAACAACCGGAAAAGGAACCTGCCACTCCCCAAATCCGATATCGAGATCCCCCCCACCGGATGCCATACGTTGGCCAGTGTAGAACACATCGACACAAAGTGGATCACACTAGAAGTTAGGAAAGCCCCCACAAAACAAAACTCATAAGATACTAACAGATCTGGATCTGAACTCTCAATCTCCAGACTCTCATCCTCTTCAGAACGGATAGCCAACCTTTCCAGATCACTGACTACCGACGCCATCGACGATCGAAACAAGAAACAATCAGAACAAACAGAAAAAAAAGCGTGCTACCAAAGAGCAGATAGACAAAGCGTGCTACCAAAGAGCAGATACAAATCAAATCAAATCTTAATATAATTGACAGGCAACGTTAAGTACTAAGAGCTCGTTCAATAGGAATTTTGCGTTAAAAAATTCATGCTCAATCGGCCGTTTCAGATAAGCTGAAAAAATAGGTTGTGAAGGAACTCCCGTTTGAGGCGCAAAATCAGGAAAAAAAACATGAGCAACACCGCACATTGATTCATATCAGTAATGATCTTAATATGCCTAGACCATTCACTTTATTATTTTTTTTATGTCATCAACTACTTAAATAGTAACTTATAAAAATTGTTTTGAAAAATTAATGTGAAAAAATATTAGTGAAGATTCACATGGTAAAAAATGACATGGAAAAATAAGTGAAATAGGTGAAAATAAAAAAAAAGTATGGGTAAATATTTACTTGGCGCATCACAGTTATTATTATTATTTAGTATTTTGACCCTAAAATTGTATTTCATGATTATTTTAATATCTACTTTTTTTTTTAATTCAGATACTAAAATAATAATAAAACACGATTTTGATGGATCAAAATACTAATTAATTCTAATAAAAATAGTAGTAATAATAATTATTAATAATTTTAAAATGATTTTAAAATAATTCATGAGACTAGGGATATTTCATTTATAAAAGAAAAAAAATATTAACAAGCTATTAAATAAAGGATTAATATCCTATATACTGGTGGTGGAAATTGAAAGTTTCCACAAACGCCTTAATTTTAGGGTATAGAGAGTTAGTTTAGAGTATAGGGTTTAGTGGTTTATTTGCAGGGAGTTAAAATTTAGGGATATTTGTTTCAATTTAAAGTCTAGGATTATAATTTAGGGTTTATAGGTTAAGGTTTAGTTTTTAGGGTAATATGGTGAAGATTTAAGTTTTAACCTATAAACCCTAAATTATAACCCTAAACTTTAAATTGAAACAGTTATTCTTAAATTCTAACTCCCTACACCTAAACCTCTAAACCTTATACCCTAAACTAACTCCTTATACCCTAAAACTAAATCGTTTGTAGAAATTTTCAATTTTCACCGTTTGTGTATAGAATATTTATCCATAAATAAAATCTTTATAAATGTAATTATGTAATGATCTTGAAATTAAATCTCTATACATTTTTGTAAATGAATTTAATCGTTACAAACAGCTATATATCGATATTTGAACTCTATGAAAAGCATTAAAAAATAAAAAATATTGACAGATCTTTCTTTTTGCATTTTCCTTTTTTTTAAATGTAAATTTCAGTACAATATTATACATATGACATCTGATTTCTAAATTCCCCTTTCAGTTTCCCAATCATCTTCAGTGTGTTTCAACGGCAACTCCCCTCTTTGGCAAAACGAAGCTCTAAATTTACCTGGAGAAAAATTTAGATTTGTTCCAATTCTTTCACACAAACCCATTATTCCAAAACCAGCTGCATATGCCGGTTCAAGTCATTTAGATAGTTGCTTCGATTATAATCTTGCAAATCGCAGCCGTCTACTATCACTGCTTTCCCTCCACAACCCTTCTGCTGCCACTCTACCGGACCACCGTCTTCGTTCTTAAGCAACTCTACGACCTGGAAAAATCGTGACGGATATTCAGTTCATCGAAAGGATTGGATGGAAATGGAGGTGGTTTCGAAGTTGTATTGTCGTGTGCTTACCCTATTCATGCTTGGACGTAGTTTGGCTAAGTGGTTTATGCACAAGAATGATGTTAGCATTGCACGTTTCACTTCGGTTTGATCGTAATTGCCTTCGAGTCGAGGATCTACCAATTCCTTCATCTTATTTTTTTCCAGAAGAGGCTTTCCCTGTATCGAAAACATAGAAACGAAGTTCATATCTTTCTGGAATTGTTTAACAAATGTTGGATTGCTTTTGGTGCAGCAGAGGATGTACCCAAATCACGATGCTTTGTCGGGACGAATCAACTGCACGGCGGCCTGTTAATATCTCCAGTAGTAGAACTCCGAATGCAAACACATCGGTCTTTTCGTCGACTATCCCATGCATGAAATACTCTGGAGCTAAATACCTGGAGGCAATTTTCATACACATTAGCCCCAATGTTACTAATAACATATCAATTGAAGATGTCAAAAGAAGCTGCATGCCTAACCCGAATGTTCCTTCAATGGGATGGACAACATGTTGATGCCAATTCTCCGGCAGCCACTTTGCCAGACCGAAATCCGAGATCTGCAATGAGAAGAAGAAATCAACTTATCCGTGTGAGATACATTCATATTGGATCCGGGGTAACATAGCCACATGGAGATTACGCACATGAGCTTCATAATCTTCGGTGAGCAATATGTTGGAGGCCGTGATGTCTCGGTGTATAATGCGCTTCGGACATTCGTGATGGAGATATTTCAACCCCTCTGCTATCCCGGTCGCCACCTTATACCTTGTCTTCCAATCTAGACATTCATCTGAACCTGCAGTACAGAACATAATTCTAAGTCATTTGGATCCAATCCTTTGCTTGTTTTTCCCAGTGGAAGAGAGCAACAGGCATAGTAGAGTACCAAAAAGCACAGAAGCAAGGCTGCCATGAGGGGCAAACTGAAGGACTAAGTGCAAGCCGCCATCGACACCGAATCCGATCAGGCGAGCTGCATTCGGGTGATTGATGTGAGCAATGATCCCGAGTTCTAACAAGAAATCATTTGCTCTATCTTCTTCTTCTTTCTCATTCTTTCTTATCTTCTTCACTGCTACAACCTGACCATCGGTTAAGTGCCCTTTGTATACCTCCGCATTGCCCCCTTTCCCCAGCAAATTCTCTGCAAGAATGACAATCATACATTGAAATCAATATCATAAACTGAAGTACCATAAAAAAGGCTTAAAATGTAAATTATTTTAGTTTTTACCGGGGCTGAAATTATCTGTAGCAGCAGCAAGGTTGGAGTAAGAAAAAGCCTTCCATGACGGCTTAGGCACCGGTATACCGTCGAGATCGACAACACGTCCCTCGGAGCAATAAAATTTGGCCAATTTCCTCCACAAGATCTTTCTCGAATGCTCGTAATTATTCGTCAGCAAAGGGATAATAGAGAAACTTTTTGCTGATTTCTTCTTGAGGTTTTCAATTACACTCTTCCATTGCTTACCGTAAGAATCTCGGTTCCCTTTCGGAATAACAGGCGGTAGCTTTTGGGGATAGTAGGCAGAATTGCTGATCCAAAGGCCGGTGATATCGGAATCTGATCCCCGGAGAAGAATCTCCGGTTCCCCTCTCAACAATGGATCATTATTTAGTTTTAATGATTCACTGCTCGTAAGAACCTCGGATTGTGATTCATTTTCTGGGTTTATCCCTTCTACCATCTCTCTTTTATCTGCACAAACAAGCATGAAATGTATAAGATTTCACCATTTAACCAATCCAAATCCATATCTTTGTATTCAAAACAACCCCATTTCACTAAAACATGAAAATTTTCCAAAAGAAAAGAAAAACCTTAAAGCCCAGAATGAGAAACAATCCTCAAATACCTATCACAGCCATTATTATCCAAGGTCGTCGCAAAGCGAAAGCCAATAATGAAAAATCAAAATTAAAATAGCGATTTGTAACGTTAAGTTGAGATCGCTATTTAAATTTTGGTTTTCAAATATTCAAAAGAAATGAAGAAAACTTTGTATTTGCCAACCCAAATTGATGATTAAGAAACAGGAAAATCCCCCCACAAAATAATAAAACGAAAGAAGAAAACAAAACCCAGAAAACATCACATGTTGAGAGGGCGGGGGGTTTCCAATCCCAGACTTTAGGTAAGATTGGTTTATAACCAAATATCGGGAAAGATAAAAATGAAAAATGGTTTTTTATTTTTATTTTTGGAATTTGGTTATTCTTAGGAACATCTGAGCAAATTAAAAAACCACCTTAATTTATTGATAATGTTTTGGAAATCTCCTATATTTATGCCTTTTTAATTTCTTGAGGACAAATCATTAAAAATATTTTAATTTAAGTTTTAATGCAACGTTTATACTGACCGTTGGGTTTTGGCGCTCGGGATTTATCATTTTATGCCGCAACTAACGCTAGTAAAAAAAGGCGGGAAGAAATTAACGAAACGACCAACCGTTAGTTACTTGTAAACTTCTTTGAGGGTAATTCGGAAGAAATTAACCCGGACAATTATTCTATACACACGGTTTAAAGTTTTTCGCACAAACATGTCTTTAATCTTAAATTCTTTAATACTAAACTCTAACCTCTAAATATTAATCCCTAAATTTCAATCATAAATTTTAAATTATATACTCTAAAATTTAAACCCTAACATAAAACTCTAAACTCTTAAACTAACCCGCTTGAAGAAACTTTAATTTTCACTACAAGTATATGAGACAATCCTTAACCCTTATTTTCACACGTAATTATTTGATGTGTTGTTAATGGAAAAAAATTTCTTTACTAGCGGGTTTCTAAAGATGTTATTTGTCCCTATTAGGGGTCTTAAATCCAAACTCCTACATTGTTAACTCTAAACTTTAAACCGTGAAAATTATTCTCAAACCTTAAAACTTAACCACAAAAACTAAACCTTAACTTAAGACTCTAAACCCTATAAACTAGTTGCTTGTGAAAAACAAAATTTTCACTGGTTGTGCATAGAATATTTTCTATATTTTTACCTTTATTATGTTTTTCTCGAACCATTTGTTGTCGATCTCATTTACATATCGAAGTATGCCCGGAAGCTTAACTCTGACATCACCCGACTCTTGTTTTATTCTTGCAAGCTCTCGGACCGTCCAAATTCTGACCACCTTCGCCGATCAATAATGGGCTGTCCGACCACCCAAACAAAGAGTGCAAGCGCAACACATTAGCAGAAGGCGTGGTCATGCTTTAAAGAACAGTAATAAGGAATTTACAGAAAGAAAAAGTGAATTCAAAGCAAATTACAGCAAGTAATTTAACTAATTAGAATTGAACACGAAAAAATAACTAACAAAATAAACAAGATTTCATGCATGGATCAATCAGCCACACGCATATAACCACCGTGACCTTCACCATGGAATCTTGAAACTATCACCACTTATTACAAACTAATAAACCGAAAGGGAAAAATATAATCACGGAGTATAAAATAGTAAGGGTAAATTAGATTTTTGGTTATGTAATTTTGTTGGCATTTTTATTTTGATCACTTAACTTTAGATTCACACTTTTTGACCACTTGACTGTTAAGTTTCTAATATCGTTTATTTTTATTTTTGGTAAATTTATGCAAGGCCTCCCATTGAAACTTTCCTCTCAAACTCTGGTTTTCAAACTCCTTATGAGTTATGACTCACCAATGTGAGAGTATTTTTTTTTAAATTCGAATAATATGGAGGTTGAGAGGGAGGAGAAATATGTCAATTTTATGTTGATCAGACAAAGAAAATTACATATCAAACCAATAAATGATTGATATTTTAATTTAAGTTTTGTCAATTTTGAAAATTAAACTAAAAATAAAAGAATAAGAGAAAATGTGAAACGTTTTAGTAGTAATTATATCATCGACATTGATCGAATAACAAATATTTTAGATAACAAATAAAGACTTTGCAAATGTTTTACATACGATTATGAAATAGTCTTTTGATTTTCTTGATTTCATAATATATTTTAACTTCTTGTATCATAAAATTTACTAACCTAACTTGAAATAGTCTTTTAATTTTCTTGATTTCATAATATATTTTAACTTCTTGTATTATAAAATTTATTAACCTAACTTTTTTGTGCATATATGATATATGATTAGTGCAAATATGAAAAATTGATAACAATACAAATAAATATTTAATATATTTTTGTTGTACTTAGAGTATGTTTGGTTGTAGAAATGTTATTTTATCATTATGTGGCATGAATCAAAAGTTTCTTTTGGTAGTGTTTCTATTTGACACTTAGTTCCTGTATATGTGGTCCATTTGGTTGGTTAGAAATGACATAATTTTTAATAGGGGTGACTTGGATGTCTTGAAGCTTCTCTCTGTGACTCGTTTCAGGCTTGTTTCTTG
The DNA here is from genome assembly GCA_958450335.1 of Hibiscus tridactylites. NCBI lineage: Eukaryota > Viridiplantae > Streptophyta > Magnoliopsida > Malvales > Malvaceae > Hibiscus > Hibiscus tridactylites. The sequence continues at coordinate 6,872,152 of OY288272.1, read as the reverse complement.
GTTTAAAGCTAAATATTCAGAGGTGTTAGTTTCTCTGAAAGACTTTTTGGATGATCCTGTTTCGACTGTTCATTTCAAATCTATATCTCGTCAGGCTCACACTCCTTCTAAATGGTATTCTCCTCCGCCTAACTTTTTCAAATTGAATGTTGACAGGGCTATGCTGAAAAACTTGAAAGGCCGGTGAAATTGGGGGGTGTTTAGGAATTTTGAAAGAAATCAAATCTTCTCTTTCTCTGAATCGATTGGCCCAAACCCCCTAATTTTATTTGAATTAAGTGCCATCAAATTCAGGCTAGTCCTTTATGGCTCTTTTGACTGTTGCGCTAAAGATCGATTAATTGCGGAGAGTGACTCTAAGATTGCTATCTCTTGGATTATGATCGGATATTTGCCCTTTGATGTACGTTTCTTTGGTGAGAGATATTATTACTTTAGGTAACTTGAGGGGCTCTATCTTCCGTTTCATTTCGCGTTGTTGTAACGTAGAGACTGATAGGTTAGTAAAAGCAGGTATTAGGTGACTTGTTAGTTTTTTGTTTAGCTCTTTAGGTAATTCTCGGGATCTTTTCTGACTTTCTGGACGATGTAACTGAGGTTGTGTGTAATTTTTACTTTTTAATAAAATTCTTGAGGCACTCTTTTCTTCCTTCCGTTGTCTAAGGATGTAGTCTCATTACATCTGATGATATGAGAGGAGTTTTTAACGAGGCCTCTAATTTTTATAAAAAACAGCGACTATTATTTAAGAACGTTGACAGGAATGTCATCACCATTATCTAAGGATGTTTCAAATATTCTTATACTTCGATAAGGGAAAATATCTCATGCACCGGCGGTGAAAATAAAAAGTTTCTACAAGCGTCTTAATTTTAGGGTTTAAGATTTTTTTCAAGGTTTAGGATTTAGGTATAACACCCCTATTCTGTCGAGAAGAAAGCCGAATCAAAAATATCACCGGAAACAAAACATACACTTTAGCCGGGACAGAACCATGTAGGGTGTAGGAGGGGCACTCTCAAATTTTTTGGTATAATTGCATTTTAGTCCCTTTTAGTTTAAATATTAATCAAACAAGGCTTTTACCCCTCCCATTTTTTAGATTTAAATGCTTAATAGACTCTTGCCCCTCTCAACATGGAATCCTAGCTTCGTCCCTGTACTTTAGCATGACTTAATTCTTACTATACACCATTCACATATATTATTTCATTAAAATGCATCTAATCATGCTTAGTTCATATACCACCATCTAAGAGTTTGCCAAAGAAACTTCACAATACTTTAACATTGACTTGCAGCCTTTAGATACGATTCTAAATGTTTACAAAGACTTGAAAACCTGAAATATATGCAAAGAGACATGATAAGCTTATTTAGCTTAGTGAGATAGTATTCTTAATTTCTATAAAATAACATATAAAACGAATTACATGTATTTAATATTAACAAAACTAAAGGTGGCACCAAATGAACATGAATCAATGTATTAATAGCATGTGTTTCCATATATATATATATATATATATATATATATATATATATATATATAATACGTTTACACGGTGTAAAATTCTTTAAGTTTTACATGTTTTTTGGACCGTTGGATGAGTGAAACGAATGGATGAGATTAACAGTAAATATGTGAAGATTATCACTTGGAAAAGAAAAATAAGGAGTTAATCTGAGCCATCCATTCCCCCATCTAACGATCCAGAAAACGTGTAAAACTTAAAGAGTTTTACATTGTGTAAGTTGATCCTAACATATATATATATATGAGATAGGATCCAGTTACACAGTGTAAAACTCTCTAAGTTTTACATGTTGTTTAGATCGTTGGATGGGTGAGATTAACAGTAAAATATGTGAAGATTATCACTTGAGAAAAAAAGTAAGGAGTTAATCTCATCCATCCATTTCCTCCATACAACGATCCAAAAAACGTGTAAAACTTAAAGAGTTTTAGAATATGTAAGTTGATCCTAACCCTATCTGGATGAGATCTAGTTACACTATATAAAACTCATTTAGTTTTACACTAATCCATGGCTATTGGATGAGTGAAATGAATGGATGAGATTAATAGTAGAAAATGTGAAGATTATTACTTGAAAAAAAAAGATAAGGAAATAATCTTAGTCATTAATTACCATCATCCAACGGTCAAAAAATGTGTAAAATTAATTGAGTTTTACACAATGTAAGTGTATCCTAACCTCTCTCTCTCTCTCTCTCTCTCTCTCTCTCTCTCTCTCTCTCTCTCTCTATATATATATATATATATATATATATATATATATATATATATATATATATATATATATATATATATATATATAATGAATAAGTAATTTTATTTCATCTTTATCTTTGGATTACAGTAACTAATGGATACGTGAATTTCCATCCAACTTAGCCTTACATGAGTATCATCAAGTAATATTATGTCGTGCATTATCATGTATCATCATGTCATACTTATGAAACATAAATAAATCTACCAGCTTAGCTTACTATACCATGAATGCCACTGAGCTTGCTCTATGTGAACTTCATGAATCATGTCACCATGTATAACAAGATAACAAAAATATATACCAACAATGACACACCGAAAAGACACCATGTCATTCTGAATTATATGCTACACTCACCTTAAGTTGAACTTACGAATAATCCCGAATCAATAGATTTTCGTTTAAAACCTTTTGCCTCTCTCATCTTGTTATCTAACTCTATCATGGTCTCCCGTTCAAAGTCCATATAATTTCAAATATAGAATACCAAAACATATAGTTAATACCAATTTATTTTAAGCTTACGTAAGAAATCAAATAGAGCACCTTGAGACTTAGATTTTTTTTACCTCAAATCCTTAATGATCAGTGTTAATTCGATCATTCTTCCCCACCAGCCATTAACCTATAGTATGGTATCTTGATGCCCTATAAACTCTTACCAACTTTTCATGAGTTTCGAATATCTTAAACCCGCATTTTTTCCCCACTAATTCACGACAAGGGAAAGATGGATGGAGAACCAAGGAATTTATAACGTTATTTGATTCTTTGATAGGTAGGGTCGGATCCAAAATTTTCAACTTGGTAATTCACCGACCAGTGTAATAATTTAGAATCAATTTATTCTGATGTAATAATGTATTAATGAGAGATAATTGTTGGGCAAACAAACATGATTTATACTGAGACATATTGACATTAAAGAACCAATATATACTGTGTAAATATGTTTGAGAAATTAGTAGAACTATTTTACACGGATGTAATTGTGTTTTAGAAAGTAGAAAAAACTTACTATAGTAAAAATAAATATTAATAGTGACAATTGTTGTGCAAACAAGCATAAGTTATATATTTCAAAATCGATTTGGAGTTTTAGAAATTTTCAAAAAAATTACGAAATCAAAATCGTTATGTTTCAAATACTCAAACCAATTATAACTTATCAGAAACAAAAGAACAAAGAGGAATTTAGGTTGTTCGGGGTGTGAGGTTGCCCCTCACAACAATGTCGTATTCAATGTTTGAACTCACATCCTCTCCTTAGGAGTGCAATGTACCTTACTAATGCACCCAACACCTTTTTGTAATATTTTACTATTTTTAAATTTTATTTAAATTAAAGTGTAATTATTTTTATATTTTTAAATCAAACTTATAGTTAAATTATTTGATATAAGTATCAATGTATTTAACAAAAAAATTAATAGACTAACAATTATACATAAAATAGTTATAGAATAATAGTATGTACAACCAAAAATAGTTTAGGAGTTCAAAGCAAACAAAATTACTTAATATTTTTAGGATAAATTACATTTGTAGTAACTGAACTCTTAAGATGCTTTCGCTTTGATCACTAAAATTAAAAAAATTTTGTTACAGGGAGTAAACTTTTAATTCGATTTCATTACGGCCGCTACCGTTAGAAAATGATGACGTCGCCGATCAATACCAACTGTGGGAAGGACTCCTTTGGCCAAAAGGTTATATGGTTTGGTTTCAAGCTAATTTGACGATTAACAATGACAGATCAAAATTTCAAATGAGATTTTTAGTTCTGATTCACCAATGTTAACCGCCAAATCAACTTAAAACTAAACTTTTGGCAAAATGAATCTTTCCCACCGCTGAAATTGACCGATGATCGTTTCGTTAGTCGAAATTTTGGTCTTGGCAATACCTATAAATTTGAAAAATCATGGTTCTTTTTGGGAAAGAATATTTAACGTGTCACATCAGTATTTTTTAACAGAGTTAATGGTAGTCACCATAATAAAAGTAAATTAAAAGCTTAGTTATTATAATGAAAATTTTTCGATTTTAGTGACCAAGGTGAAAGTACCCTAAAATTTAATGACTATTAATGTAGTTTATCCCATTCTTTTAATAGTAGGATACTTGCCCTACCATGCACAATGGTGCATCCGCCTATGTACGTGATTTCAACCAGGAATTATCATTCTTTTCATCTATTTCGATGGCCATGGCATGGCGTGCACATAATCGAATGGTCTAAATACAAGCTTTACCACTTAACTTCCCACCGCTTGCATTTAAGCCATTCAATTTTATTTCTTTACAATTTGGTCACCAACTTCTAACATTTCTATATATTATAAATTGGTATTTAGTCACCTTTTTCTTATCTTACATCATAATCATCATAAATTCACATCCTTACAAATTGGTCCTTAATACCTTAAATCTTCAAAATTAGATTGATCTAATTTAAATCAATCGAATTGAATAACTCAAAGGATTGTATTTAATTATCAGAAATAAATTTATGGTCATCGAAAATCAAAATCCTACTGAGCCGGTTTTTGGGGTGTTACATTAAGGGTTTTATATGTATGTGTTTAGAATTTAGAGTTTATAGTTAGAATTTATGGTTAGAATTTAGGGTTTAGGGTAATATAGTTAGATATTTAGGTTTTAACCTATAAATCCTAAATTTTAACATTAACCCATAAATTCTAACCACACACCCTAAATTCAAAATTTCTACACACCTCTAAAGATTAAACCCTATACGGAGTCCTAACCCTAAAGCTAAGGCGCTTATGAAATTTTTTTATTTTTACCGGATGTGGATAGAATAATTACACTTTCGATAATATTACGTTATGTGAACTAAATGTCTCTTACATCTTTTAATAGGAGAAAATACAGAATTAATGACTGGATCAAACCCGATAAGCCCAAAACCGGCCCAACATTACGAAGAAAAAATTGTCGACCCAATCTACCAATTCTTAGACCCATAACGATACCCAAAATCTCAAATTTCGCAAGGTTTTTTTTCCCTCCCCCACCAAAACAATGGCTCTTCTCGGCGACGACGGACACGGCTACGACTTAGCACGGCGGCTGGAGTCGTGCGGCGTCTGGAGAGAATGGCTGGGAGGTTCAACCTACGCCTCTTTCGTTCATTTTCTCTCCTCTCCATCGGCTTGGGAGTCGTTCATGCGCGTTGACGACTCAACGTCTAGGGCTCAGATCCATCTCCAGCTCAGATGTCGAGCCCTCTTGTTTGATAAAGCCACCGTCGCTCTCTTCCTCAGATCACATCCTACCAACGCCGCTAATAATAATTTCTCCTCTTCTTCAGTTGCCGTTTCAAAGCTTAATCCTAATTGTAAGACTTCCCCCATTAATGAACTAAGTGAAGGTATTTAGTTATTTGAAGAAAAAAAAATACTTACTTTTATTTTTGCTTCGGTTAGATTTACAATTGCACGGCGATGACGTGTACTTTACTTTGGAGGGTTCGCCACAGGACGGTGGTGCTGCATCTAATACGGCACCGTCCAAGGTTTTATTTTCCTCTATACTTACAGAGTCAGAGTGTTCAGTTTTATAGTTTTTTTCTAAAGTGCTTGTATCAGTAAATAATGAAAACAAAATTATTGTGTATTCCGTACAACTGAGTAAATGGTGAAAATTAATTCTTTCTTCGAATATAGTAATTTTTGCATGCAAGTGAAATCGTGCATTTGCATTTAGGGGGGAAAAAGAGTTAATTTCTTTCAACTTTCCATTTTTCTCCTCCAAAAATATCACCTTTGAGAAGTTTTGTTTGATTTTTATATCCAGACGTTGTTGCTATTTTTTACTGTGTGCGTAATTTAAATTTTCTAACTGTTTCCCATTTTCTGGAAATCAGTCAAAATCATCTTTTAGTGCTGGATCAAGGTATGCTGAATCCGAATTCGATAGCTTATCCCAGAGATATAGGAATGAAGAGTTGCCAGAGACTTGGTATAATCAATTTATTGAGAAGTATAAACTTACAAGACCCTATAAGTTGTCTTTGGGGGACCGAGAGTCTGAAAAACGTACACCAGGGGAAATGACCATGTATCTTAGAACGCTCGAGAAGCATAAGAGAAGACGGGTGGCATTTCAGGATGATCAGTATACGGGATATGGAAATACTGATCTAGATGGCAATACCTCGGCCGATGAAGACACCCCTTTCTTCCCTGAAACGATGTTTATGATGAACTGTGTACCTGATAGTCCCCTCCCTCCAACAACCAGAGTGCGGGATAAGAAGGCAATAGAGTTCTATGGAGTTCTGGATACTCTACCACAGGTTTCAACCCGAAGTCCTATTATGATCGAGAGGCTTGGTATAAGGCCCGAGTACCTTAATATGGAACAAGGTGCAAAAATAAATCGGGGGAAGACTCCCAAGAAGCATCTTAGTCGGGAGCAAGCATCACAGATTTCTAGAAAGGTCATAGCACGGTTACTGACTGGTGTTGGATTTGAAGGTGCTACAGAAGCTCCAGTGGAAGTCTTCTCTCAGTTTCTCAGCTGTCATATTACTAAACTTGGTCGTAATCTAAAAGTTCTTACTGATAATTACAGAAAACAATGTTCCGCCATTGAACTAATCAGGATGTTCCTTCAAACATCAGGATATAGGTAAATTTGAAATTCAGTTTGCTTTACTTTATGGCATTGGTTCTAGTTCACTCTACTGCTTTGAACTTTCCAAAACTGTTATATTGTTGCTCTATTTTATTGGTCTAGAATACTATAAAAGAGAATGTATGTTGCATGGAGGCGCTCTCATGGAACTTTTTTGGCACATTTGAGTGGAGGAAGAACTTTTGAATTTGGTTCCCCTTCATTCATAAATTTAAACAATTTTTAGAATAGCCTATGCATAAGTTTATGGTTTGAAGTGAATGTACATCCGCATATTTCAATTTCATCATGGTTTGAGAATCATAATTTCAGTATTGCGATACTACTAGTCTACTATATTGATGCCTAATTTAGACCGTTTCTGACAAAAGCAAGTTCATCTTGGATATATATATAGAGTTAGGATCCACTTACATTGTGTAAAACTAAATTACTTTTACACTTTTTTGGACCGTTGGATGGTGATAATAAATGGCTAAGATTATTTCCTTATCTTTTTTCTCAAGTGTAATCTTCACATTTTTTACTGTTAATCTCATCCATCCATTTACCTCCATCCAACGGGCCAAAAAAAGGTGTATATATATATATATAAAGACATACACACATATGTATATAATGTATGTATGCAAGTCTGTTTGTCTTTTTGTATGACTTTTCATATTCTCAGCTTTTTGATGTTTCATACATCTGTCTCATTTTTGCAGATTTAGTATTATCCCCTTCTTATGAAGGTTTCTCTCTTCTATGCATTATCTAACATGTTTTTCTAATTGCAGTAACTTTGGGGCTCTAGCTGAAATTGTCAAAGATAGTACCAGGAACTTAGTGCAGCAAACTCAGCAACAAATGCATGCAATCCAGTCTCAATTGCAGCCACAGCACCAAAATGCTCTTCGAATGGCCCAGCAAGTATGTATAGTTTTTGTCATTAGAGTTGGATTTATCATTAGCAAGCTGGATTTTTGTGGTTACAACTTTTCTCGGAGATCTCTATGGTTCTGGGCTTTATCTGTTTTTACTGTTGACGTTGTCTTTGGGGGAGGGGGGTTCCATCAGATTCTTTGAATGTGCAGCAATTGGTTTGTGGAGTTATGGATGAAAATTTAGAAGAGATGCTCCTTGATTTAGCTTATCTCCTGGATTGCGTTCTTTACCTTTTAATGTAGTCTTTTGCATGTGGTTTACCTAACAACATTTGTTTGATAATTTGATGGTGTAGCTTCAGATGTCGAGACAAATGCATCCACAGATGCAGCAAATGGTTCATCCTCAAAACTTAACGTTTCAGCAGCAGCAGCAGCTGGAAAGAATGCTTAGGCGCCATCCATCCACCCCTCGTCCTGTTATGGATATGGCGGATAAAGACCGACCTTTAGTGCAAGTTAAGCTTGAGAACCCATCGGAGCTGTCCATGGATAACAATGCATTTAATCCTATCAATGCCCGACATCAGCAAATACAGTTCCGTCAGCAGCAACTTGCTGCAATGTCAAGTATGCATTCTCAATCCAACAATCAATTCAGGCAGTTGATGTCTCCACAAAATCCGCAAACACCGTAAGAAAAGCTCGGCTAGAGCATTTGATTTTTATTTAAAAGATGTTTCAACTCAATAATATTCCAGATTCTAACATCTTTCATACATACATTCAGGAACATGGGCATTGTTAGAGCTCCACCAGTGAAGGTGGAAGGTTTTTCAGAATTAATGGGTGGGGACACCACCTTGAAGCACGAAGGCGAGGAAAATAAGCTGACCTCGCCGACCACCACCAAGTAAGTACTTTTCGAAGTACAGTTATCTGAGCCAGCTTATTTCGGCATTACTTGTTTCACTGAAATGTTTTGCATCTTTTGATGCTATGTTTCTATATGCTCTAATTTGTACATTTGTTCGAACAAATGATGATCTTGGAAGTCTGAATTTCATTAATGCTATGAAAAATGCATTTCAATTTTATTTTTCTTAACAGTGAAAATGTGACTATAAACAAGGCAAAATGACAAAAGATGCTCCCAATGTTTGTATGTTTTGTTATTTGACCCTTATTTTTTATGGTCTAAATATAACCATGTTGGATGTAAACTGTCAGTCAACTGACGGTTAACAGCTGATATTGACTGGACGTACCACGTGTTAAGATCTGTTGACATGTCAGCATTATATTTACCATGTATCATCATCAGATTCGACTACGTGTTAACATGATAGTCGGCCACGTGTCACTATAAATAAGGGTATAATAATTTTTTATAAAAAATCTGACGTGGCATCAACAAATTTTAACACGTGACAAGTCCAATTAGCATTAGTCGTTAAGTGACAGTTTTTATCCCACAAAGGTATATTCGAACCAAATTGAAACATTGAAAGGTCAAATGACAAAACATGCAAATATTAGGGGCATCTTTTGTCATTTTGACTATAAACTACTCTTAAATAAACAATTTGTTAAACATCTTACTTTAATAAAGTCGATTTTTTTTTATAATGGATGTGGATTTAAAATTATAATTTGTAAAAGTAAAGACGAATTTCAATATTTGAACTTGCTATCCTCATAAATAATCCATATTCGAACGGTATCCGGATTTGAAATAGATGCAAATTCTGATAATACATCACACGAGAACATATTATAAGTTAATGAAACTTTATATCTAAATAACAAGTGAAAAAAAATCCCAATGCCTATCTATACTTACAAATTTTTAATTGTGTTTCTCTACCCAAAAATAGTACTCTATTTGGATGATTTGTTTGAGCATGAAGTAAAATATAATTTATATTGAATTCATGTTTACATGAATAGACCAAAAAAAGACGAGCAGACATGCTTTACAAAATTACATTATTATCATCATAAATATTTAATAAAGAGGAATGATTTGTCACAATCACAATTCTTTTTACTGTAAGACCTAAAACACAATTTGCAACAGAAAGATTGGTATGGTCAACCATGAAACACTTTTCATAGATTTTCATTGTTACTTAAATGGCATTATCACTGTACACAACCTATAACCTAAATATCAAAATCAAGGTGGGTTTTTTGGACAATTGAAATGAAGGTTTTATCAGTGAGTACCCATGGTGCCAGCAAGGTTCAGCATGGTGTTTTCGAACTGATATGATTGCAGTAGGCTCTTTGTAGCTCTTGTGGGCGGGAAGTCATGGATTTCTGCAGCAAATAAATTAAAGCAGACAATTATCGTCTTGTAATTGATTGAGAGTTGAGACAAAGGAAACATACATCGTTGAAGATTTATCTAGTTACCTGCACAGCACGATATCTGTTTAGCCAACCGGCTTGTGTAGGGTAGCAAAGTTATGGCTTACTGTTGTCCTGAGTAAATGCTTGCTTCTTTCATGTCCTTGGATGGATTACTATGTGACCAAAGGGGAAAAAAAGTTACTAAAACTCCTGTCTTCATTTAAAAAATGATAGCAAAAGTCTCCCGAATTGATTAGGGCATAAATATGTCATTTCTTCCCTTTGTCATTCAGCAGGAAAAAGAAAATCTAGGCAACAAAAATAACTTCATCAATGGTATGAATCATTTGAGCACAATTTCCTTTGGGCATTTACCCGGATGGCTTTCTAAATCAGCAAACCATAATAAACACAATTTCTATGTCAAAAAACAATTTTTTATTACCACTAAATATGCTTGAGAAGTATCCTTCCCAACAAAACTCATCCAGGGTAAATCATGGAAAATATTTTGGAAAAGAACTTTGTAACTTGTTAACAGCTAATTAATTTAAGCACATATCCTGATGTGCCTGCCTGACATATACAAGATACCGTGTTTTATTTAGCACTTCATTTCTGTTATTTTGGGTGATGTAAATGCAAAGAACTTGATTAATAGAGGGCTCAAAAACACTAGTATTTGAACAAATATGACAAGAAGATGTGTACTTGCCTCTTAATTGTCAGCTAGAGTGGTTCACTTGATTAGGGGCCTCTACCACTATCAATGACCAGGAATTTGAAGGTGTGTGTGCTTCTCACTGAAAATTGTTCCATTGATGCCAGCCTAGCGGAAATGCTTCAATTGAAGCAAGTACCCCTGGTTTAAAGTTTTGAGCCGGCATGCCAAAAGGAATGCAGTCTGCAATCTGTACAACACTAGCGCCCATCCAGAACGAAGAGCAATGCAAGGGCCACCTTTTCAGTAAAAAAAGAGGCAAGAATACCAAAGATAAAATACAAAGAATCTATGCTCCTTCAATTCCTTCAATTAACAACGAATATGTATTAGGGTGGAGCCGGCAGCCCATTTTTTCCATGATGCTTAAGAGTTCAGTGCATCTATCAGCAAGCCCCTTTTTCAGCAAGCCATCAATAAGAATGTTCCAAGCTACTTCATCACAATTATAACCACAATGAAGCAAGTCACCAAAAATTGTCTCAGCCTTATCCTTATCCCCTTGATCATATCGTCCGCAAATCAGCTGCCTGTAGGAATCCAGATGCGGTAACTGGCCAGAATTGATCATTAGCTCCACCACTATCGTAGCATCATCATACATTCCCAACTCACAGAAACAACGAAGAAGAGAATTGTAGACATCTTCACCAGGAGACATTCCTTGATCTCTCATATGACCAAATAACTTTTGCGCTACTAGAAAACGGCCAACTCTGCAAAGTTCTATAATAAGCTTGTTGTAAGTGTTAACATTGGGTACACAACCATGTTGACGCATTTTCTCAAATAACTCCAGAGCAGTGTCAAATTCCATTGTCTTCCAGACATTATCATAATTAACCAGCATGGCATCCGGAAGCATATTCAATGCATGGTCGTCATCCCTTGTCCCTCGTTCCTTCAAAAGATACTTTAGTAAAAGACAGTATGTATGATCAGAAGGCTCACAACCAGCATCAAACATACGCTTGAGAACATCAAATGCAGAATGCATTAATCCCAAGCATCCATATGCATCTAAAAGCAATGTGTATGTAAAAGAATCAGGGGAAACCCCTTCTTTGTTCATCCTAATCATCATATCCTCTGCTTCTTTTAGTCTCCCTACACGACAATATGCATGAATAAAAGCAGTATAGGTAAATACATCAGGTTGACATCCCGAGGATATTTGTTGATCAAGAGTCCTATGAGCATGCTTGAAGTCACCTTCTTTAAGCATCCTTCCAATGAGAATTGTATATGTCTCTACTGTAGGCTCCACACCCATCTCTGCCATCTTTTTCACCATCAACAATCCTTCCTTAACATTTTTAATGTTGCACAACCCATCTATAAGGGTGTTGTAAGTGCATGAGTTTGGCAAGCAGCCCTCATTAATCATTCTATCAATCAAACAATTAGCATCTTCAATTTTCCCAACCTTGCAATATCCATCAATCAAAGCAGTATATATAACTTCATTTGCTTTCAAGCTTTTCTCCTTGAGAGAGTCAAATAGAATATGAGCTTCTTCTACCCTATCAACTTTACAAAGAGAATCAATTAGAACACTGTATGTCCATTGGTCAGGAAACAAACCATTCTCCTTCATAATCTCAAGCAGCCTAAAGGCATTATCTAACTGCCCCATTTTACACTGCCCTTGAATTAATGAATTATATGTGACCAAACTTGGCACCAACTTAAGTTCAAGCATCTTATCAAGAAATACCATTGCCTTGTGAACATTCTTCTTACAAAACCCGGCTATCAATTCATTATATGTTCGATCATTTGGACAGCAATTGTTTGATTCCATCATACCCAAAACTTCTAGTGCAGCCTCCATCGACCCATGTTTGCAATATCCATCAATCAAAGCATTGTAGGTGACCACACTTGGAACCAGCCCTTTCTCTAACATCCTACCTAACATTTTCCTTGCTTCATCAACCTTATTTTCTTTACATAAGGTATCAATGATTACCGTATAAGTATGAGGGTTTGGCTCACACCCTTTCTCTGACATTTCCTGGAATAATTTTATTCCTTCAGACTTCCTCCCTGCTTCACACAATCCACAAATAATCACTGTATATGTACGAACTGTAGGATAACAAAAATCCTCCCCCATAGCCTCAAACAACTTAATAGCCTCGTCAACCCGTCCAGCCTCACACAGTCCATGAATAAGATTCGTATATGAAACCTCATTTCTTCGACAACCCTTAGTCGGCATCATTCTAAAAATCCTAAATGCGTTGTCTACATCCTTATTCCTGCAATGCCCCAGTATCAACGAAGTATAAGTAAACGTATCCGGATTCAATCCGGCTTGCACAATCTTACTGACATAATGTTGAGCCTCAACCACATTCCCAATCTTACAATAACCATTAACCATAGTATTCCAAGTAAAAATATTCGGCGAAACCCTGTCGTTCAACATTTCACTATAAACAGATTTCATTTCATCAATCATCAAGAATTTCGACAATGACATCAACAAAAAATTATAGGATCTAACGGAAAGCTTAAATCTGGAATGAAGCTCGTTATCCTTGTTCATATCCTTTAGCAATTCTAAAACAAACCGGGTTTCGTCCACCGAAGCCGGGGATTTGATCATGGCAAGGCGGATTTTATCGGCAGGACCGAAGAATCTGTTGGCGACAAGGATGTTCATAAGGGCGGAATAGGAATACACGGAGTGTTTGAAACTGGGTTTTCTGGAGATCCAATAGGAGAAATCGAGGGCGGTTTGGGGGAGAAGATAAGGGTTGAGAGAGAAAAGGGAATGGACATGGGAAGGGGATATAGAGGGGATTAGTTTAGGGAGCGAAGGGTGTTTTTGCCAATTGGGTTTGGAGAGTATTGAGTGAAGGAGCAAAGGAACATCGTGATCGGGTGGCTCGGGGTCTACGGGGAGAGATGAAGGTAAAGATGAGAAACGTTTCGTGAGGAAACAGCGAAGATGGAAGGGCTCACCTGGTTTTATAATGGCCACCGGAGTTCTCATTGCGGAGGTTCGGACGGTGGCGATGGTGGAGGATCCATTCATGGAAAGGAGGAGGAAGAAGGGTAGCGGCTGGAGCTAATGGTGGCTAGTTTGGTAGGAGGTTTTGCTCAGTTAAACGTTTCTGGGTTCTGGGTTGTTTGATGAATTGGGCATGGTGCTGGGTTTTGGGCTACAATTGTTGGGTTTCCGCCATTTCATGACCCTGTCAGCTCCTAAATGGGACTTTAAAGACTTAATGTTCAAATTAAATATTTGAATTTAAATTTTTTTATAAATATTCAATATAATAATTAATTAGGAAAGATTATAAGTATCCATTTAACCTAAAAAGTATAGTTCATGCACCAATTTAAACTAAAAAGTTAAATTTATGTGTCTGATTGATAAAAAAATCAAATTGAACCAATAAACTAAATTCAAATAATAATTTGAATCGAAAATCAAATTCAAATATCTGATAAACTAAAAAATATATAAATATTAAATTAAATCTTGAAACCAAAATTTTGTAGCAAAACATATATTTACCCGCATTTAAACGCAAACTTGGTTTATTATTGCTTCATGATAGTGAAAAAACTTGGAAAGGGGAATTTTGAAGTTCAATATAATAAGCGTACTGGGTGTTTGGCCTAATTTATGTAGGAAATCAACGGTTGTTTTTTTTGATTGATTTTTCAATTAAATTAGGTTAACTAATTATAGTCTATAAATTTGAACCGACTTAATTGTATACTATATATCAATATAATTGGATCAGATTTAAATTCGGTCTGTTTAATCCGCTAACCGGTTTAATATAAAATATAATATTAGTGTATAATTGTAATATGTTTATTTTATAGTATAAACATAACTAAAATAGTTAATAGAGTTAACTGATTTAATCAACTTAATTTATTTTATATTTAGAATATTTTTTTTAATTTGGTCGATTTTAAAATTCAAAAATCAACAATCGATCGATATAACAAATAAAACTTGTCCCATAACTGAAAAATATATCAATCTGTCTAAAGTCAAATCAAATTAACTAAGGATGTATGTTTTATCGATTTAAATAGAAAAATGTTCCCTTAATTTATGTACAAAAATCCGTTATAAAAATATAAAGATAAAAATTGAATAGTCGAAAGGTGATTATAAGGTAATATCTGTTTATAAAAATATAAATTTGTAAGTGTATCGTTCTCAAAATTATATATATTATAGATCAAAACAAATTAAATAAGTTTTTGGATCAACTAATACAAGATTGTTAAATTAAATTAAATTTATATAAGTTAATTTATTATTAGTGTGAAATTGAAGACGATCGAAGACATCTAGATGAGTGACGATGAATACTTATGAACAAACAAAATAAACTATACATAGGAATGGATATTTTACCTGATTTGACTCGATCGAGTCAGATTTTTTTATTAAAAATACGGGTTGGGTCAAGTTTCCTTAAGGGTGGGTCGGGTTTGAGTTTAGGCTGAAAATATTCAACCCGACTTGTGACTAATAGTATAATTTTCTCTTATATTTTTTAGGAATATTTGTAATAATACCCACTTTTTATATATATATTTTATAATTAGGTCTTAAAATTAAATTTTTTATTTACAGTTTGGTCTCTAAAATTATTTTTTTACAATTAGATCCCTAAAATTATTTTTTTATAATTAAATCTCTAAAATTAATTTTTTAAATAGGCCAGGATCGGATTTAAGTATATAAATTCTAGATCATGTCTAATTTTTTGAAAGATGTGGTTGGGTTGGGATTGAGTGGGTCTAAAAACCCAACTCATGCCCATCCCTAATACCCGATGATGGAAAACAAAAGCAACATATATACATGTGGATATAATAAAAGTTATTAATACTCCAATATGAATAGAAATTCTCTACCATTTTCGGTGTCATTATTTATATTATGCTCTCACACTAAAAATTATGTTTAAGGTTAGAGTTTAGGAAATTTGGGGTAAGGTGTATTTTTTAAGGTGTAATGTTTAAGATTTAGAATTTAAAGTTATGCCTTGAAATTTAATTTTTTGTGTTTCTTTAGTGTTGAGACATAGAAAGATACACCGAAAAAGGGCAGAAAATATTTATCCCTTCGATATATGTAAGGTGGTATAATTGATCATGTAATATATGGATAAAAAATAATTGATCATGTAATAAGTATTATTTTTCTTAATAGATGTAATAAGTATTATTAACTAACATATTTTAAAGGGTTATATTTTGATACACAAGTTGTCCATTCATATTTAAGTTATAAAATCTAAAACCTAAATCCCTAACCTTAACACCCTACATTCTAAACTTTAAATTCTAACCATAAATCTTAATTTCTACACACTAAACTTCTAAAGCCTAACCTAAAACACTAAGCACTAAAATTAAAAGACGCATGTATCAAAATATTTCCCTATTTTAAATATGTATTCATCATATATGAATTACTAATGACTTATTATAATTTTATGACTAACTCTTCAAGGATTTCAGAATAGTTTTTGTTAATATGTTTTTATTTTAATATTCTATTGTATCTTTTAATTAAATTCTTTAAAAACACTTTAATTTTAAATTTTCATGTCGTAAGTACTGAAAATATACTTTAAAATTAACTTATTAATTATATTATATAACGAATCATGTTTACTCTTTCGTGAATACTATAAAATTAACTTAATATATTTGGAGTATTATGGTTTTTTTAAGAAATGGTTAATTATTATTAAAAGTAAAACATTAACAAATGTTACTAGCCTCATTAAAAAAAACTCCTAAGTTTAAGTAGGGGGAAATTGCGTCGTAACATTGCTTACATAGGTACAATAATCATGGCCAATCTCTAGCTCAGACTCACACAAACTTTCCGATTTGGCAAGAAATCACAAAACATATAATGGCCAAAGTTTCAGACAGTAGGCGATCAAACTAATGCAGTAAAGCCATTACATACACATTTTCAGAATTTAAACTTGCTCGAAGGGCAGAAATCTTTTTCTCGTAGAATTTCTTTCATCGCCAATTTATCAACCATAGTATTGAACTCTCTCGTAGAAGACATGAAAATTGCAACCCCAAAAAAAGTTAATATAATTATATAATATTTATAAATATATTTTCGTAAATTTAGTAACAGTCGTTTATTCATTTACATTTGTTGTTTTAAATATTACTAAGTATATTAATTACCTTTATCTGTTTAGTTATAATTTGAGTTTTGGTCGTATTTATCTCATACTCATATTACTATAGATTTAGATTGGTGTCAATCTTGAATTAGAGTTCAAATTTTATCAATTTTTTATGAGACACAAATTTTCTCAAACTCAATTTTTTTTTTAAATTCGAATCATTACGAACTCAATCAACATAATCGTACTTATTTTGCCAATTGTAGTGATAACGGCGGAAATAGAAGACATGAAAATTGCAAACCCCCCCCCCCCCCAAAAAAAAGTAAAAAGTTATGGAGTGTGTGGGGAGGGTGTTTTTTGTCCTTTGAAAGCACCTAGCCAAAGCAATGAATCTTATCGTATAAAATATGTTAAAAAAACTTATCATATATAAACACAAATATTTTTTTATTAAAAGAGAAAAGAACGAGGAAGGAGAGTGTTGTACAATGAATGGGTATAGTATCTTTATCAAAGTTAGAATTTCGTTTTTATTATTTAAAGAATAATTTGAGTGACTCTTTTGTATTAACTTTTGGGTTTTAAAATCTAGAGCTTTGGGCAATAGTGATTAAAGTTTGTAATTTGTTAATTTATCTTGAAGATACGTGAAATTGAAGGGTTTTTTTTATTAACTCGTACTAGTAAATTAAGGAAAAGAATTAAAAAAGTGGAAAACCAAAGCACAAGCTTTGTTTCATGCTTTGAAGATTATGGTTTCATAAATTAAACAACAAAATCTTTGCGCATCATTACCCCTTTCAATATTATTATTATTATTATTATTATTATTATTTGAGGAAACCCCTTTCAATGTTAACATGCTGAAGGCAGGGATATTATTCCCCATGCAAGCGACTACAATCAACTCCAATTAAATATTATTATTATTATTATTATTATTATTATTATTATTATTATTATTATTATTATTATTCATTAAGGAGAGAGATAAATTTTTTTAAGGTAAATGTCTGAATTCGAACTCATACAAGATTAAACAATATGAATATCTTTGATCACTCCGTCAATTAGTGGACCTCAATAATGTATTTCTTTAAGGTAATTTTTTTAGTATTTTTAATATAGTCTTATGATATTATATGTTATTCTTTTAAGTCGTAAGCTCATGCACACAGTGTAAACAAAACTGCTCAAACTCACGTTTTCTACGAAAAATATTTTTTTTTGCAAGTAATAATTTTTTGTAGTTGACAAACAATAAAAAGGTTTAGGGTTAAGTTGAAATCTGTGGTTAATTCTTTTTATTAAACTCTAATTGAAAAAAAGTTACCATTAAACTTTATTCTTAAAAGAATGTATTTTAATTCAATTTAATTTAAATCCCATGTGATTGTATCCTTCCTTTAAACATTGTATAAAAATAATAATATTCTTGTATTAGCTGGTATTTCAACCAAAATAATCATTTGTGTTTATTGCCTCCAATCTTGAGGAGAAAAAGAAGAAAACTTAATCTAAATTTAAAAGAAAAAGAAAAATAATCTGAGGAAAAATATGAACAGGAAAATAAAGAAAAAGTTAACTAAACGGGAATGAAGGTTTTGTGGATTTTCCTCTAACTTTATTCTTTAAGGAATTTTGCTCCTTTCGGATTTATATGCTTCACTAATCAACTCACTTTCCAAATACACTCTCACCCATTTGAGATTCTGTTACAATTGTTGGTGTTCAAACCTGTGAACTCTAAAAATAACAATTATTCCTTTAACCACTGAGACAAATTGGCTCGTGCAAAAACTAGTTAAAAATATAAATGTCAACTAAATTTGCAAATTATGCTACTAAGGCCATGTTTGGTAAATAGCGGTTTGGGCAAAAATTAGAGGTTTGAAGTATAATTAGAGGTTTGACTAGTCAAACCCGCTAATATTGATGTTTGGTAAATAGCGGATTGAAAGAGCGGATTTGGGTGAAAAAACTAATTTTGAAAAAACTCCTAATATGAGCTTTTTGAGATTAGAGGTTTGAGATTAGAATTGTAATAACTCTTTTACCTTTAACAATTACCAAAAATCTCCAAATAACCTAAATTAAATGATAATATTTTTAATATAAATAACAACATATTAAATATTGGACTTATTTGTTGTTACTACTAATTTATATGGTGATATTTGCAAGTTAGTTCTATTTTTTATTATCACGTATTTATATGTGCATATAAAAAATTTAATAATTATATAAATAATAAATTAATATATAAATTTTTCAAATATGTTTAGGAAATTTATATTAAAAAAATAATTTTTACAAATCTAGTTAATATTAATTAGATACAAAATATTAATAACTGATAAATTATTCAAACAAGTATTAAATATAATCATGTCCTTATATGTCATTTTACTTGTTTAAATAATCAAACAGCTATGAGCTATCAGTTAATTTTACCAAACACTTTTATACAATCAGCTAATACAATTCGCTAGTCAAATCAGCTAATGCAATCAGCTATCAGCTAATGTAATCCGCTATCAGCTATCAACTATCTGCTAATTGCCAAACAGGACCTAAATTTATATCTTAAATTCGACCCACTTAATAATTGAAACAGTTGGTAAGCCATGTAAAACAAATAATCCTCTTAATCTAATTCGAATAATTTATAAATTAAAATTCTAATTTATATCTTTTTTAAATGATATAAAAGCAGGACACTATTAAATGCAGAGTAAGTTTTCATTGACAACGACAATTCGTAAAGAGGGTATCTCCTTTCAAGTTCGGACCGATTAATGTTGTTGTATTTACATGTACTTTTGTAAGTATATCTCTGTCTCTGGTCCTTTGCCGCGTGGTTGAGTTGAGCCCATTTATTTTCTCTTTGGGCAAGTTGCACCATCGATCACTAAGTTTTTAACACGTTTCTGATGTAGTCTCTGAATTATAAAAGTTATAACTATAATACTAACGTTTTAAAATCCCTAATTATAGAGCAAGTACATTTATTTGGCTTGCCAAGCAGTTCACTATTGTTTTTTTTGTATTTCCATAGGTAATGAGTGTAATGAGTTCTAGACCCACTAAGAGCATTTTATTTTTTTTCTTTAGAATTTTCATTTTTCTTTCCTCTTAAGTCTGATCAGGATTAAAATTAACATTTGTAAAAAAGAAATTGTATTTATAGACATTGAGCCGTTAATTCTCTAAACTCCTTTATGATATGATGTTTTTTCTTTGGAAATTTAAACTTCTTTTAAATTACCATTTTCATTCAATCGCCAATCACCCCTGTTGGCTACAGAATTAACACCAAAATCATATTCCTTCTATGTTTTCTTTATTCTCATAAATTTGGGTTTTCTCAAAATTCATTTTAAATCTACGAAAATCAAAGTTAAATATTTAATCTTACAAGGGTAAACTACACGAAACGCCATACAATTTTATTCTTAGTATTAAAATATCAATGAATTATAAAATGATATTATTATATCACTAAACTTCGGTTTTAACTTCAATCCAAGTACTCCGCCATTAAATGTAAAATAACGTTATTTTGATATAGTTAATATTTATAGAATAATACTATAAACATTATAAAACTATATTATGAGATAAATGAAATAAAGTACAACTGCAATTTTATTTATAGATCATTTGCGTTAGGATGATATTAAGTTTTTAAGTTGGTTTAGTGGTTTAGTATGAACATTTCATTCTGGATGTTTTGGGTTCAAGCCTCCTCAAACGCAATGTTTTCTGAATTTTTTCCTTCTAAAAATCGACATTGTTTTTTGCTTATCTTAGACATTAAAGCAACTATATCAAAACGATGCCGTTTTACATTTAACGGGCCGTTACAGTTTTAACGGCGGAGTGCTTGGATTAAAGCCAAAAACGAATTTCAGTAGTATAATAGTATCATTTTATAATTCAATAATATTTCCGATACAAAAATTAAAGTTCAATAGCATTTAGTGTATTTTATCCATCTTTTAATATGATCTCCACATCTTTCTATTAGATGAAATTAGTTTTAAATTTCAAGATATATTGTTTGCCTTCTTATTAAAATACTATTCACCATTCAGATTTTATGTCAAACACCTCAAATTTGATAAAAATCGCCTAACCCAAAACAAAATAATTTATATTAAAATATTGTGTGCTTTATTTTATTTTTATTTTTTTTGAAAAATTCTAAATCGACAAAAAATGATAAGTCGGGTTTATCAATGCTTGGATTAGCTTAAGAAAATGTTGAAGGATGCGTTTTCCATAGCGACGGTAGGAAGAAAAAAAATATTTTTTTTAGAAGATAAAATAAAATACAGAAATAATAAAATACAGAAAATAATAACTTCAAAGTTAGCAAAAATATGTCATGTAATATGGCCGTTTAAGACCTATCACTAAAGTGATTAAAAAAAATTAAAAAGTGTTATACGACAATTTTTTATAATTTAATAACCAAAACCAAAATATGATTAGAATTTATTGACTTGTAACACCCGGGTTTTGGGGCTAGGAGTTAACCGGGTTTATAGTTCGAGTCAATAAAATTAAATTAAAATCAATTCAACCTAAATTGGACCCATTTGAACTTTAGAAAAAAAGGGAGGGACTAAGGTTGTAATTTTACCCAAAAATTTTGAAAAGCAAGACCACTTTAATAAAAAGTTGTCTTCCTCCCCCTTATCCCCTTTTTCCAACGTCTAAAACACCCCAAACCCCTTCAAAACTCTTTCAAACCTAAAATACTATTCCATTGGCTTTCAACTTCAATCCAAGGTGTTTTTCAAAGGTAAACATGTTTTCTAACTCTCCTTTTTATCCCCTATCAACCCATGGTCTTAGATTTTAAAGATATGGGGTTTTGAAAATTAGGGTTTGTTTTAAAGGTTGGGTTTTTAAAGGGGTTTTCATTTTGTTTCACAAAATTGAGTCGGGGCTTTAGTTTTTCATGTTAAAAGGTGCAACATATATCAATTTAGTTGAGCTTTGTGGAAAATCCGAAGTAGGGTCTTAGAGCAAATTTTAAGGTATTAAAACTTGGGTTTTTGGAGGTTTAAGGTTGAAATTGAAGGGTTGTTGGTTTATATAGGTTATGAGGGTGATTTGGGACCTTTTGGGGGTCAATTGGAGGTTTGGAAATGGAAATTTCAGCAAGGTTATTGGGGAGCACGAAAATTGGTATTTTGGGGATTATGTGGATTGAGAATTTGTGAAAATTGGCTTGTGTTTGTAAAGTAAGTTAATGGTTGGGTTTTAGCATTGAATTGTGAAGTAATGTATGTGTTTTGCTTGGCTAGAAACAAGAGGAGTCGTTGAAGGAGCATTGGGACCGAATCCGGGTTCGTAGGAGGATTGTTTCGATTGCTAAGGAAGGGCGGTGAGTGATTTCAAACTTGATTTAAAGTTTGGTTCGAGTATGTGTAGTGTGTGTGTGTAAAGTGTGCTTGGTAGGCCACTTCCATTTAACTCAAGTAGTTAATTTAGCCTTTGCTCTCCTTAAATGCTAATGTACTTGTTTGACTATGCTCTTGTGATTGTGGTTAATTGATGCATGTATATCATGAAATGTATATATGTGGTGAGCATAGAATGTGGTTGATGATATATAATGTGGTTATGATAATTGGCACTAATTAAATTACCGGTTGTAAATGATCGATCATTAGGATTAGTGTGCACACAAATTGAGTCAAAACGTACGTGACCTTGATGGTGTTAAGTCATCAAGGAGGAGTACGGTGATGTAACATTCCACCGGAAGCTTTTTATTTATTTCTACGGGATGATGAGTGGAATCTCATCCGTAGGGCATGTGGCGATGAGTGGAATCTCGCACATGCAAGGTCCGGTGATGAGTGTAATCCCACCGAGGTAAAGTGTTGTTGAGGTTTAAATCCGCACAATCGGGGTAATTTAAAGTGGCCAATTAACTTGTTCATTTATTGTGATATGTGATGTTGATTTACGACTGCTGATATTTGATGCTTGATGCTTAGTATGAAGTAAGATGCCATGCTATGCCACTTGAAAGACTAGCTAGGTCTACTTGATTATATGTCAATGTTTGATACATGTGAGATTAGAATTTACATGCTTGAACCCTGCATTGTTGATGTTTTTCGTTTTAGAGCATCATCACTAAACTTATAGCTCACGCTCTCAATGTTCAACAATGCAGATCATTAGCGTGGCGTTAGCTCGAGGCAAGGCAAGAAGGGCTTTCCAAGTTTGCGACTCAAGTACGGTGGTTAATTTTGTATTAGTTAGCAATGTGGCAAGGGTTTTGTATGAGTTATATGTGACTCATGTATGTTGGCATTTGTTTTGGCCATGGTTTGTAAAACGTGTTACGCTATGATGTATATTTGTGTGTGGTGACATGCTTTTAGATGTTTAGGTTGCCTTGTTATGGTGCAAATCTCTTTTATATTATCTTGTGCCTTCTAAGGCCTTTGAGCACCATGTATGACCTTAAATGTTAACTTGCCTTTTTGTTGGAATGCCAAGTATGGATGTCTTGTTCATGTTTGAATGCTAAGTTGCTTGTATGATCTATGCATCACCTTGTGTTGATTTGTGCCCTTTGGCTTCATGTGAGTGCATGCTTTTATGGTTGGTTTGCCTTAGAATTGATGATAGTGTGCTGGTTGAGGTTTTAGAGGGATTTAGGGGCCTCATTGTGCCTTAAATCAGCTCAAATCTGTAAGTTCGTAGCAGAGGTATCGATACGGTTGGTCCCGTATCGATACCGCCTTCTTGTTTCAGGCCTCGTGTATCGATACGCGAGGGGGCGTATCGATACCTTTTTGGTCACTGGAGCTACTGTCCATTTTGGTATCGATACGGGCCTCTGGTGTATCGATACCGTCATCTTAACGTTGATTGTGGGAAGTCAACCGTTGGGGAGGGTATCGATACACTCCTTGGGCGTATCGATACGGTCTCCACGGGTTGACTCTGACCAGTTGACCTAGTCAAGGGGCATCGATACACCCCTTAAGTGTATCGATACCGCCTGCAGTTTAAGTTTAAAATTGGGCTGTAAAATGTTGGGTTGAGTTCGTTTGTTTGTCTTGTGAATGTTGTTCCGCTGTATGATCACATAGGATCTAATACTCCTCTAGACAAGATTTAAAATGAAAAAAAATAGGGTTGCTAACCGAGGGGGAATCCTTAAGGGGTTTTCACTCGATTTTCTCCGTATAGCTCACTCGAACCGGTTATCCGGCCAGACCGGGACGAGAAGGTTACATGACTAATATCGTTTATGGACTTATAATTGGAAGGAATTTTATTCTCGATATACATTAGGTGAAAAAAGTATAATTAATTATAAGTAAACTATATCAAATATTACATAATTAAAATTTAATATTGTTTTAGTACCGAACATTAATTTATGTTTTAATTATAATATTGAGTTGTTAAGATTCATCCAATAAAAGATTAGATTGGAGTATTCAATACGTGTCCAGGAAATGCAATACGTTTGCTGATTTATTGGCCAGAAATAGGATAGCCAGAAAGGAGGACCTTATCATCTTCCATTCAAATTCATAGAAGTTGATCTAAAAAGTGCAACTTATCGAAAAAAATTAGGTTCATGATCCAACCAAGCTAATTCATAGATTGCCTAGCGTTTCTTTACTGGATGAGATGGGTTTATACTTTTGATTTAGCTTTTCACGTTGTACTGGAGCATAAGGAATAGGTACAATAAGCACAAGATTCAAAACATATTATTCTATATGATTGTAAGCCTACGCTCGTTTCTTTTTGCATTATCGTGCATGTGTTGATGAGTGTTATTTGAAGCATTGTGATTCAGTTTATGGTTGTTATGTAGGCATAGTTGTGAGCACTCTTTTTTCTCCAATAGGTTTAGAAAAGTTTTTTAACAAGGCTCACAATTATGCTAGCTTATAGAAGATTCAATAAAACGTATAAATTTTATCTTATAAAAAAGATTCATCGCACGTCATCATACACATGCAATTAAGATTTATCTATGTCATCGATTTTAATGACTTAATATATAATTGAAGACTAAACTAAAGTTTAATATTAAACTAGTATCAATTTTTAGTTCAATAGTATATTTGATACTAAACTTAAAGTTTATGGTATCTGATGTAGTTTACCCTTAATTATAACGTAAATTTTCAGTTAATTTCATATAGAAATTGAAAGTATTTGGATATTTTAATTAATAAATTACTATAATTATTTAAGAGATATTTTTTTCTTACACTATGACCTTATTTGGTAAAGGGAGGTTTGAGCAAAAATTAAAGGTTTGAGGTATAATTAGAGGTTTGACCAGTCAAATCCGCTAATATTGTTGTTTGGTAAATAGCGGATTGGGGTGAAACCGCTAATTTTAAAAAAGCTCATAATAGGAGCTTTTTGAGATTAGAGATTTGATATTAAAGTTGTAAAGACTCTTTTAGCCTTAGCAGTTACCAAAAATCTCAAAATAATCTAAATTAAATATTTTCTCACCTTATTTATAAGCTAATCATATTTATTTTTTTTCTTTTTATTATCACATATTTATACGTGTATTTAAATTTATTAATTAATTAAATTATATTAAAATAATTATATAAATAATAAACTAATATATAAATCATTTGAATATGTTTCGAAAAAATATATTAAAAATAATTTTATAGATCTAATTAATAATAATTAGATACAAAATATTTGATAACTAATAAACTATTCAAACAAGTATTGAATATAAACATGTCCTTATATGTCATTTTATTTGTTTAAATAATTTAACAGCTATCAGTTAATTTTACCAAACACTTTTATACAATCAGCTAATACAATTCGCTAGTCAAATCAGCTAATGCAATCAGCTATCAGCTAATGCAATCCGCTATCCGCTATCAGCTATCCGCTAATTGTCAAACAGGGCCTATGTAAAACTTGAAAGTTTTATATATTTTTAGACCGTTAGATGAAGGAAATGTATGACTAAAATTAACAATAAGAAATGAGAAAATTATCACAAGAAAAAAGTTTATTTATATAACTTTATCCAACACTTCAAAAAAGTGTATAAGTAATTAAACTTTACACGATATAAGTAAATCCTACCCATTATAAAATATGATCCATATATAATCACTTGTAATATTCGATTAATGAATGATTTTCAATTAGGATGGTAATTTTTTCCTGACCTTGATGAGTTCGGATTCATTCTGAACATTTTTTTTTTCTTTTTTAATCGGGGATCAGATTGTGTCAAGATTTTTTTTTTAAAATTTTTAAGGATGAATTGGGATTGGTTTAGATCAAATTTGCCCTGCACGTCCCGGTATATTTATTAAAATATTATTTTTATTTTATAATTATTTTATACAGCATATATTATTATTATTATTATTATTATTATTATTATTATTATTATTATTATTATTATTATTATTATTATTTCCAAGCCGAAGATATTTAATCAGATTTTTTTGTTTAATTTTCAAAGTTGGATTATATTTTTACTATATTAGTTCAATATGTGATCAAATTATATTAAAATCGGAGTCTAATCATGATGACCAAAAGTCTATCCACCCGTTACTAGGGGTGAGAATTGTCAGGTACCCAGTTCATCAGGGTACTTCAAATATCGGCATGTGTTCTGGTCCACCTCATCCGGGTACTCGAGTTTCGGGTACCGATTAATCGGATACCCGCCTTTTTTTAATTTTATAAAAAATATATATACTTAATAAAAGTTCGAATTATATAATTCTAACATAGAGTTTACTATTCGAATTATCAAACCCAAACAACATTAAAATCCATAATCCTAAAAAAACACAAACAACATTAAAATCTATAAATCCTAAACAAGTTTTCAAACACACAAATTTAAGTTTTAACTTAAACATTTAAAGTTTAAACACAAACAACACGATATCAAATTCAAAGCTTCTTGGCTCCTTCGAAATGCTTTTCAAGCTCATTTAAAATAGTACAAAGGAAATAATTTTCATAAAAACACATAAAAGAAAATTAATATATATTCAAATAGTTGAAATCGAAATCCAACATATATTTTTTAATTAAAAATAATAAAAATATATACATTATAAATAATAAAAATAATATATATTTGTGGGAAAAGTTGAGTGTTTCCGACTCAGTTTGATTTAATTAGTTACCCATCTATTTTTATTAAAAATAATAAAAATATATGTATATTATAATTTATAAGTAATTAATATATATATATATATAATTAGATAGTCGGGTACCTGATTGGAACTAATTTTTCGGCCCAGGCCCGACTCGAGTACTCGGGATAAATACCAGATTAGGTACCCAATCCAAAAAAATAAAATAAAAATTTGATAATTATCCGTCTAATTTAATTCAGGTCATCAAGTATTTGAATCGAGTCAATCGGATAGAATAATTTTGCCCACCCTTAAAAAAACATTGCAAGAATTAAAAGTTGAAACTTCTGTTGCAAGAATTAATCTAATTAAAAAACATTGCAGTCATTTTCTAAGGTCAATTATGTCAAACGAACCAAATTTAAGGAATCAATGTTTTTTTTTTGTTAATTTATTGTCAATTACTCCAACAGATGATTCTATATATATATATATATATATATATATATATATATATATATATATATATATATATATATATATATATATATATATATAGGATCTAGTTATATACAATATTTTTTTTTAAAGTTTTACACGCTTTTTAGATCGTTGGATGAATGAAACGAATGATTAAAATTTACAGTATAATACGTGAACATTATCACTTGAGAAAAAAAAGTAATGAGTTAATCTCAACCATCACATTTTTTAAAACTTAAAAGAGCTTTACACTGTGTAAGTGGATCCCAACCTCTTATATATATATAAGGAGTTAATCACATCCATCCATTTCACTCATCTGATGGCTATGAATTATATATAAATTAATGTAAAATTAGTTGAATTTTACACACACATATATATATATATAAGATGTGATCCATTATATTATGTATAAAAATAAGGAGTTAATCTCATCCATCCATTTTATCCATCTAATGGCTATGAATTAGTGTAAAACTAGTTGAGTTTTACATAATGTAAATGGATCCCAACGAAACTAGTTGAATTTTACACACACACACACATATATATATATATATAAGATGTGATCCATTATATTATGTATAAAAATAAGGAGTTAATCTCATCCATCCATTTTATCCATCTAATGGCTATGAATTAGTGTAAAACTAGTTGAGTTTTACATAGTGTAAATGGATCCCAACGAAACTAGTTGAATTTTACATAGTGTAAATGTATCCTAACGAAACTAGTTAATCATATATATTATGTATAAAAATCTTTAATTTTTTTTTCAAGTGATAATCTTGACATATTCTACTGGATCATAATATATATATATATATATATATACCCCAACAGATGAAAATCAGAATGCTTTTAAAAATCTACACAACAATTGAGCTGTTGCTACTTGTCAGTTAATCCTGCAGCTGAATGCTCAGTGATCCGCCCTCTCAAAGTCGTACACCGCGTTTCGTATGTTCTCAGTCTCAACTCAGTGAGTCGCCCAGTCAAAGTCCTCGCCCCACGACTCCAAAGAGACCAACCTCTTTCCTGTTCTCTTCCGACCAAATGCAGAACTCCTATAACCATCGGCGGGGACGCCAAGGCTCACCGCCGAAGATCGTTCCCTTACCAGGCCAGGTGTCATTCCGTGTTATCTGTCACGCATCATCCATCGGTGGATTCATCGGGAGCTCCGGTGCCGTTGTTTCTCAACTTCGTCGCGAGACGAACTCTCGAATCCACTGCGAAGAATCCGTCCGCGGGTCAGACCACAGGGTTATATTGATAGTTGGGTCTGGATCGGTCCAGAGACGGTTTAGTTTGAGTGAGAGAGAAGTGTGTGATGTTTCGTGTGCTCAGGAAGCAATGATTAGGGTCTTCGAGCGCGTGTGGGAAGTGGAAGCGGAGAGAGAGTGGGGGAAAGCGTGCGATGGGGAGGAAGAAGAAGCTTACTGTGGTGTACTCGCTGATTCGGCACAAATTGGTCTCGTTGTGGGGAAAGGAGGGAAGAATATTGTGAGAATGAGGACGGAGAGTGGAGCTCAAATAAGGATTTTGCCGGCGCCGCCATGCGGAAGAACAACGGATCAATTAATTCAGGTAAGGGGTTATTTCTCAAGAAAGTGAAGAAAAAAAAATCAAAGAATTGAAACAATATTCCACATGCAGTTTTCTTTTTGTGTAGCTTGAACTAAATTAATGGCTGAAACTTCTGTAATGGTCTTGATATTGTCTGAATCTGAAATGTTTGTGTTAGTACTTCCTGCATTTGAATGATGAATACATGAATCAAATTAGAAATTTGGTGGAGAAAGACTAGCATTACTAATTATCTTCGGACGTGATTAATATCACTATAACTTGTTTAATTATTTTTAATAACATGGCAGATAACTGGTTGTGCTTTGGCTGTCAAGAAAGCGCTGGTTGCTGTATCTGGCTATCTTCAAGCTTGCCCATCTATGGACAGAGAGCCAACAGTCATGAGTATACCTTCTGAGCAACCTTCGCGTTGGACCTCCCCTGATTCACCCGAAGAACTTTTTCCGCACCTTAGTTCACTTTTGCCACCTATGCTTGCAAATGCTGTGAGTGGTGTTTCGAATGCAAACTTTTCGTATATGGTTGCTAATGGAGATTCCAAACCGGATCCAAATGATACACGAAAAGTTGTTTTCAGAATGCTTTGTTCCAATGTTGCTGCTGGGGCCATCATTGGTAAGAAGGGTGCCATAGTCAGAGCTTTGCAAAATCAAACAGGCGCTTCTATAATGTTTGAGTCCCCAGAAGCTGAGAATCATGAGCGTGTTGTCACCATTTCTGCATTGGAGGTTAGTCCATCATTGCAGAGCTTCTCCTAAGGCCAATAGTTTTATTTAATAGCATTACCTGTGCATATTTTCTTTCTGAAAATGGCTTTTGCTTACTGTAGGACCTTGAATCACAGTATTCTCCTACACAGAATGCTCTTGTTCTTGTATTTGCAAGATCCGTTGAATCTGACATCGAAAAAGGGTTTCCATCAGGCCTGAGTAAGGGCACTGCAGTATCTCTTAGGCTTCTAGTCACTTCTGACCTTGTCAGCTGTTTGAAGGAGAAAGAAGGTAGTGTACTTTCCGAGGTTGTAGAATCAACTGGTGCTGATGTACAAATCTTGGATGAGGTGCTCTCACTGGGCCGTCCTCCAGAGAATGTAGTACAGGTGAAAATATTTACTTTTTTTAGCAATATTACTGCTTAAGTTTCTCCAGATGTAGGAAGCATCAATTGAGTTCCCATTATTTTTCAGGTCAAACAGATGTAGATGCTTGCATAATGTGATTCAATTTTATTGATGATGCAAAGTATGTTACATTAATTTAGTATAATTACCATTTTCATTTAGAAACATGATTTTTTTAAATATAAGAAAAATCTTTCTTAGCTCCATGGGGCAATTTCCCCCTTTTGGCATGTAAATACAAGTTGTCACTTTTTCCGATCTTTGAAATTCCGTTGTCTTTTAACTCAAGCTTGTCAATTACTGCAACACGCCATCTTTTCAGTTGTAGTGACAGTTCCTTGCTGCCAGGGCTTTTTCAGCCTCTTGAATAACTTCCAGTTTCTGGTTACTTCAATTAGAGAACTTTTGGGTGCCACCCTGATAATCAATTTCATCTTGGAGGAGGGATCATTGGTTTATTACTTTTATCCTTGCAGATTACTGGTGACTATAAAAGCGTGCAGAACGCCATCTTTCAAGTTACTAGTAGACTAAGGGATAATCTCCTGCCAACTGAAGTGCTGAATGAAATTAGAGTGGGTAACTGCTGTGGAGAAGAAAGGGAGACAGGTCCGTCTCAAGTGCACCAACAAACAAGCTCAACCTTTGATGATGATCCTGATCCTAATTTAGCTCAAAGAATGCACCCTGGGCACTCAGAAAATACTTCTGGTCCACAGCCTGTAAAACTGCTGCCGCAACAGGTAAAAGCTCTTTCCCTTTTGTTTCTCTTTCCTCTTGAAATATTGCTTTCACTAATATTGTTGGAATATGTACAAGGACCTCAATGCTTGGGTGGGTTTATTTGCAGACTGCAGGAAATGGGCATACAGTTGCCATGGATGATGTTCAACATGGCTCAACTACCTTTGGAGGAAGTTTTGACATTGAGGGCTCACTGGATTTTCTACTTCCATGTGATATGCTCAATGAAGTGGGAGGCAGGGGTCCCTACACTGGAGGGAGTGAGGCTATTTTTTCTGGTCCGCTTCAATCTTTGGACGTGTCTCTTGTTTCTGGTCAAGAGAGTGCTTTAGCAAGAGCAGTGGATAATATTGAACTCTTTGATGGTGTAGAGTGTCCACCGGAGTCTCAGCTAATAGAGGTGAAAGAATTTTATTTATTCTTTTGCAGTTTTCTTTGTGGCTTCTGTTACCTAAGTAATCGAAGGACATTAATTCTGTTCAAGGACCTAAAGTGTTTTGGATGGCTGTGATTGCAGACTGTGAGAAGAAGACGCGGGCTGGACAATGCAGATGGTAAAAGGGGTCTAGAACTCGAAAGGTTAGTATTTGTACAAAATAGCATCAAAACTGTTTTTCTCCTGCCTTTTCTTTTTAATTAAGCAAGGTAAATGTTGGTTTTATTATAGCTGCTGCCTTTAGTAATAGTAGTCCATTGCTTTCTTACCTTGCGTTGGAGGTGGATTCATCACACTATTTGATTATTGGGAACTCAATTCGTTTCACATGTAATAATCCTTCCCGACTGAGGGGCATTTTGATTTGAGACTAATTACGTTGAATGATCGAATATGAGTACAACCACATTTGTTGCTACTAATATAATTACTACAAGAATTAAAATCTGATTTTGATTTTCTCAATATGCAGCGATAGAAAATCCACTATTGTGAAAAATACAAGTGTAGAGATTGCAGTTCATGAAGATGCTTTTGGCTCTATCTACGGCGAAGATGGCAGCAACCTTGCTCGTCTCAAAGAGGTAATAATCAATTACACTAGTAAAAAAAACTGAACTCTGAGCATGTTGTATTAGTAGTCTGACCGTTTCCTGAATTATGTACAACATTTTTCTTATAAATCCATGTATGGCACTGCAAAATCAGATCTCAGGTGCTAAAGTTGAAGTTCACGATCCTTGCCCCGGTGAAACGGAGGGGATGGTGTTGATATCTGGGACTCCGGATCAAACGCTCGTAGCACAAAGCTTGCTTCAAGCATTCATCCAAGCCAATCAGTTATCAACATAACCAGGTTGCTTGCTAGAATCGATGTTCATATATCTGTCCAGGCTGAGGAAGAATTACTTATCGCACGGGTATTGTAGTTTCCTGTAAAATCCTTGTAGAAAATACAAGAGTGTAGGAGGGAATGTTGATATGAAACTGGTAAAATTTTAACAACTTAACAAGTATTTTAAAACGAAGGAAATTCGTCTTCCTTTTTGTTTGAATGCGCAACTTCTCTTATTAGTTATTCATTATATTATGTGTGCTCACCTTAAAATTTTATTTGTACTCATATACGTATAATTTTTTATGTTATTAATATTTAATATATGTGTGTCCACCAACCCCCACTATACTCAATAGGTTCTCAAAATTTATCTAACACTTGTAAAGGTCGCAAGCTGTGAATCATCATTTTGTTTTCATGTTATCCGAATTTGAAATGGACGTCGGATATAGCATTCTTTTTCAATTTTGTTTTGGAAGGATTACCTATTGAAACTCTGCAAAGCCTTGAATTCCGCGTGAGAATTTTTGTTGGTGAGTGATAACCGACCTACGTTTCATGTACAAATCACAGCTGAAAATGTGCATAAATTAATACACCCGTCAATTGCTACATGAAACTTTTGGACACTTTCAGTGCAAGTTGGCCACATTTAAACAACATGAGAGTAAAATAACAGAGAATTGCCTCTCTTTTTTCTTTTTCTTGCTGGTGGTTGGGGGATTATACATCTTCAGCTACATCAACACTGCTTTTATGTTATCTTCATTTCAATACAACGACTGAACTGTGGTGCTTTGACTATTTTATTTGCTAATGATCACATCTTTGAAAGTTGCATTCTGTATCGGACATTGGTTTGGACCCTAGGTGAGTTTTCCCATCATATTTACTATGCTCGATAACTTGTCATCGAATTTTGTTTTCGGTTAATCCCCGGTGCTAGATTCCGATGTTCTATTCATGCTTGAACCGCAAGGCTTCTCTTGACCTTCCTAGCATAGATAGGACTGTTGCAGAGATATGCCTTGAAGAAAGCCCTGCTTCTTCTATCTGATCTTGGGGTGATCCATGATCAATGTATCTATCAGGAAGCACCATTGCCCTCAACTGCAAACACCTCTACTAATTAGATATTTGTAGAAGAAAAGAAATTGATGGTTAGAAGTAAAAAATGAAAAAAAAATATACATACCTTGAGAGATCCATCCAGAATACCATTTAAGCTCAAGAAATGGGATACATGAGAGCAAAAGCCACCAATAGAACCCTCTTCCACTGTAATAAGAATCTCATGCTCATTTGCTAGTTGCTTGATGAGATGACCGTCTAGTGGCTTGCAAAATCTTGCATCAGCTACTGTTATATAAATGTTTTGAGATCTCAGCATGTTTGCTGCTTCGACGCACTGCTGCACGATCGAACCGTATCCCAGAATAGCTACTCTATTGCCTTCCATTATGATTCTTCCTTTTCCGATCTGTTCAATCATTAGAAGAAGGAAACCTTAATTAGTTCATCTGCTTTGATTCTAATTTGTTCAGATATCTAAAATATTTTATTACTCTAACCTCAAGTGGTGTTCCTTTGTAATCATGTGGGATAACTACACCAGTACCATTTCCCCTGGGGAACCTGAAGCAGCTAGGCCTGTCATCGATGGCTGCTGCTGTTGCTACCATATGCATGAGCTCCGCCTCATCGGATGGGGCCATTACCACCATGTTGGGCAAGCAAGCCATGTATGTGATATCAAATGCCCCACAGTGGGTAGGTCCATCTGCTCCAACCAAACCAGCTCGATCCATCGCGAACCTTACAGGTAATTTCTGAAGATCCACATCATGCACCACCTGTCATAGGAATAAAATTTTCCAACAAAAGTGTCGATCAGGAAAAAATAGGTGAAGGAAATCTGATCGTATACGATGTAGTATGTCCATTTTTGAGAGCACACCTGATCGTATCCTCGTTGCAAGAACGACGAGTAGATAGCGCAGAATGGCTTGAGCCCCTCCGTGGCTAAACCGGCTGCAAAAGTAACTGCATGTTGCTCAGCAATCCCCACATCGAAGCAGCGGTCCGGGAACCTGTTTTGGAAGTAATTGAGACCTGTTCCTCCACCCATTGCTGCATGGATGGCTACAATCTTGTCATCAGTTTCAGCTTCTTTGATGAGCGATTCAGCGAAGTACTGTGTATACGACAGTGTAGATGATTTGGACTTAAACTGCTTGCCTGTTTCTGTGTCAAATCTTACAACACCTGAGAGCAGGTAGAACAACAATGATCATTTAGAAAAATCCCGTAACATCGCCATGGATCAAGAGTTGCAATCTTACCATGCATTTTGTCAGCGGCTGCCTCAGCCGGGGGATAGCCCTTTCCTTTCTCTGTTACGATGTGGATTAATACCGGCCCCGGGGCAGGCATGGCTTTTACTTTCTTAAACATAGCTACTAAATCTTCAATATTGTGTCCATCAACCGGACCGATGTAATACAGCCCAAGTT
This sequence comes from Hibiscus tridactylites, assembly GCA_958450335.1. Lineage (NCBI taxonomy): Eukaryota > Viridiplantae > Streptophyta > Magnoliopsida > Malvales > Malvaceae > Hibiscus > Hibiscus tridactylites. The sequence goes on along the minus strand of OY288272.1, from coordinate 6,837,209 downwards.
CCTCAAAGAGAGTGGAACCATAAGCACTGATCATTCCTCTTGCATACTCATCAACCTTAGCTGCAATTTCATATGCTGGACCACCAATTTGCTTAGTAATGCCCTTCAACAACAACAAGTAGTATCCACAATCAGATTTCAGCCATGTATTACCAGGAAGCTAAGGCAAATAATAAGAAAGCTTAGAGAAATACTTTTGCTGTTTCCCGAAGTTTTCGAAACTCTGTGCTTGATTGAATCTTGGTTAGAGTCCTACTAAGAGCTCCAACAGGAGTAGCAGGACCGTGTAGAGTTGCAGTCGGTAGCGACACTTGCTTATTGTCGTTCAATACAACAATCAGGTTTGAATCAAGGAACCCTGCATTATTCATGGCCTCATATGCAAGTCCAGCAGTCATTGCTCCATCTCCAATCACTGAAATCACATGGTTCTTCTTCTTCAGAAGGTCTCTTGCCACTGCCATGCCTACATTAACAGCAAGAAACTCAAAGTTATCAATTATTTTACATTTCACATAAGTTTTTTTATACATTTTTTAGTTTTTTTTACAGAGAGAAGCAAATACCAAGTCCAGCTGATATGCTGGTAGAACTATGTCCAACACCAAAGGCATCATAAACACTCTCATCCCTTTTAGGAAACCCTGCAAGTCCTGAAGTTTTTCTTATGGTATGCATCCTGGACCTTCTTCCTGTCAGGATTTTATGAGGGTAGGCCTGCAATTTTTGAAAGATGCCATTTATACATAAACTCCCATATGAAAAGAAACAAAAACAAGTCGGATCTCTCGATTCTCTCACCTGATGCCCGACATCCCATATGACCTTATCGTCGGGTGTGTCGAATACATGGTGCAAAGCTATTGTCAACTCCACCACTCCCAAGCTTGAACTCAGATGCCCTCCGGTCTTAGATACCGAGTGCACGATATCGGCTCGAATCTCCGCCGCCAGTTGTTCAAGCTCCTAAAGACAACACATTCATATTAAAGAGAGCAAAAAAAAAAAAAACAGACGGAGGACGGCATGCTTACCCCTGTTGATAAGTTCTTCATATGAAGAGGGTAATTGATGGTGTCCAACAATGGCGTCGGCGGTTTGTTCCCGGAGAAATCGATCTTCCAGGAGTCGTTTTCTTTCGTTATACGCATTTTACATCCCTCATCGTCTCCTTCCCTGTTTCCAGCTGAAGCTTTCGGACAGAACTGGAAAACAACACACACGCGCACAAAACAAGCAAAACCACCATTTCAGACATGAAACCACGAACATAAAATGATAAAAGTAGAACCCCACACCAAAACCAGAAACGTTTAAACATGAAAAAATGAAGAGAAAAACAGACAGCAGAACATGTGAAGTGCATGTATTATGTTTATGGTAAGAGGAAAACTACTAACATGTTTTCTGCAACAAAGGCTTGGCCTTGAGGGTTTAAGAGATGGAAGATGGGATTGGTTTGGTCGAATCAAAGAACCAGAAACCGCCATTTTTTTGAAATTATTTTTGGTGTGACGATTGTTGGAGAGAAATCAGAATGGTGAACGCTTAATATAGACGGAGCCTGGAATCAAGTGTGTGTGAGCGGCTAAATGCCTTACGTGTCATCAATGTCTGGACAGCTAAAATCATTTATAAACATTATTTTTATAATTATGAATTATTATCTTATACACTGACTGTGAAAATAAAATTTTTGTATGCCGAATTATTTAGGAATTTAAAATTTTAGATTAGAGTTTAAAAATTATGGGTCTATAATTTAAGGCTCATGGTTAAGATTTAGATTTTATGATTTACGTTTTAAGGTTAAGATTTTAGAGTTAGAGATTTAAATTTTTTATTTTAGCTTGAAATTAGACATGAACGTGTAAAGAAATTTACACTATCAATTTATTAAATATCCTCTCATACATTGAAATCCACTAATTGGTTTAGCTACTAAGAATGTTCAAATTATCTTATATTGTGTGGGTTTGAATCTCAGTAAAGTAATGTAATACATCTCTATTTAATATAAAAAAATCCACTCATAAATTATTACCATTTATTTTTGTTTGTGTTATGGTAAATTAGTTAATGCAATACTCTGTAAATATTTAAAACTTATTTAATTATTTATTTCCATATATAAATAATGTATAATTGTACTTAATTCAATGTATAGATCCCTAAATGTAGAAATATGCATATCCTTTTTGCATTGAGTAAAAAACCATTATTATGGTAATTTTTCCAACTTGTAATATATATACATATATAAATTTGGATTTATCATTTTACCCTATATTAATTTTCAATTTCAGTATTCACCTAACCGTCGAAACAATTAAACTTATTCAATTTTTATATGGTCTTTATAAAGTATTCAAACCTTAAATTTTTAAGAGAATAATGCGCAATAAAACCCACTTTGAACTTCTTTTTATAAAGTATGATTTCATTAGGTGAAATAATCATACAAATATTATTATCGTGTATTTCGTTAAAAAATTATCTAAATTAAAGTGAAAGAAAAAATATATCACGATAATAAGGAAACTCACTTTGAACTTATATTTTTTTCTACGTTACAATAATAATCATATCAACTAAATTAATACTCAATCGACTAAACAAATTTGTTTATTTATTTAAAATAACGAAGTTTTAAGTAATGATCATGTTTGGTAAAGAGCGATTTGGGCAAAAATTAAAGGTTTGACCAGTCAAATTCGCTAATGTTGATGTTTGGTGAACAACGAATTGAAAGAGTGGATTGGGTAAAACCACTAATTTTAAAAAAGCTCATAATACAAACTTTTTGAGATTAGAGGTTTGATATTAGAGCTGTAAAGACTCTTTTACCCTAAGAAGTTACCAAAAATCTCCAAATAACCTAAATTAAATATTTTCTCACCTTATTTATAAGTTAATTCTATTTATTTTTTCTTTTTATTATCACATATTTATATGTGTATTTAAATTTATTAATTAATTAAATTATATTAAAATAATTATATAAATAATAAATTTATATATAAATCATTCGAATATGTTTAGAAAAGTTATATTAAAAATAATTTTTATAAATCTAATTAATATTAATTAGATACAAAATATTGATAACTTATAAACTATTCAAACAAGTATTGAATATAATCATGTCCTTATATGTCATTTTGCTTGCTTAAATAATCTAACATCTATCAGCTATCAGTTAATTTTACTAAACACTTTTATACAATCAACTAATACAATCCGCTAGTGAAATCAGCTAATGCAATCAGCTATCCGCTAATTGCCAAACAGAGCCTATATTTTTAACCAAAATACTTTATAGTGTAATTTTTTAAATATAATTTTATAGTATAATTTAATCCAATGACATAACTTGACGAAGGGCTTTTGCCACGTCTGAAAAAAGACGAGGTCATTAATCCATATGGGAAAAGAAAAATGAGATATTGGGATATATAAGCGATGGTGCAATACATTATATCAGACATGTCTTTTGGGAAGAGTGTAATGACCCTATGACAAGTGGTATCAGAGTGACCCTTTGACTGCCCGATTTCACGTCGAGTGCTCAGGAGTGGGGTAGGCAGTGTGGACAACCGTGACAATTGACCAAAATTACGAGAGCGAAAGCTCGTGACGAAGGTGTCACGAGGTTGAGTGGTGGAGAATGTCATGTCTGAGAAGAGACATGGTTATTAATCTCACATCAGAAAGAAAAAGGAAGGTCTTGGGATATATAAATGGTGGCGCTGCACATTCTATCAGACATGTCTTTTGGGAAGAAGGTAATGACCCCGTAAAACTTTGTAGGGGCAAATCTAAAATGTAAAAAAATGGAGATTTAAATTGAAATTTTAAACAAAAATTGAAGGGTTTCATTTAATTTTTCAAAAAAAAAATGGGGTCTAACTAAATATTTTTTAATTTTGGGAGGCATAGTAAGAATTTTTGAAAATTATGGGAGTGATTTAATTAAAAAAATCAAAAACTTTGAAATTACTTTGAATTTTTAAAATTTCTTTGGGACCAAATTATTTTTTTTGGAAACTTAAAAGATTAAAATCTAATTTTTAATTTTTTTGAGAGATCACGAGTAAACTCGACACCAAATCAATTAATTAAATGACCAAATAACATTATTTATAAAGGATAAATCGTGTTATTGATTCTTCACATTTACATAAATATTTATATAAACAATTAGAATTTGTGTAGAACTAATGTTTTGATATAATAATTGAAAAATGTTTTGGACTAATTTGAAAAGAATTTAAAACTTATTTTTAAGTCCAAACAACTTGAAATAATGTTTGAGATATTTTAGAGGGTTTTTGGCAATATTTTTACTAATTTTAAAGAGCCAAACTAGATTTTTCAAGCTACCCGTATCGATACGGTTGTACCCGTACCAATACCTTTTTGCCCAAGTTTGGTCACTGCCAAAACCCGTATCGAAACAGGCTTGGCCATTTCAATACGGATCGGAATCGTTTCGATACGCCTGGTAAGCGTACCGATCCCCTTTCAACCACCCTAACGGCTATTTTCCCAACGGTCATTTAAATGTGAAACCGTACCGATACGCCCTCAAGCGTATCGATACGCTCAGGCTGGCAAGAGCCCAACGACTAGTTTCTAATGAAGGTCGTACCGATACGGATCCAAGCGTATCGATACGGATGGCTGCAGAACAACATTTATGAAGGGAAATAAAGTCCTCAACGGCTAGTAACGGCTACAAACTCAATTTGGAGTATAAAAGAGACCTCCAAGCATCTTGTAATGCTTAATGCTTCAATTGTTACAACATTATGATGTCAAAATTTGTCTAGAGCTTTAATTGTTCATTTCTTGCTTAGACAACACTTGTGAGCTTACATTGTTAAATTTGCTCAAGTGTTTAGGTTTTGGGTGAGAGCTTAGAATTGCAAACAAACACCTTTTAGAGGGATTTCTAGTTTGCTAAGTCTTTCTTTGTAAAGAGAGTGTTCCTTCAAGCTTTGGGTAGAAAGCTTTGAGGGTTGTAACGGTTTCCTCCTAATCCGAGAAAAGGGGACGAAATTCTTAGTGAAATTGTTTGGAAATCCTTAGTGGGGAGCTAAGGTAGTGGATGTAGACCTTGGTTAGAAGGTTGAACCACTATAAATCCTTGTGTCAAATTGCCTAATTTTCACCTCCCACTAAAACACCCAATTATCCAACTTCTCCACACTTGGCGAGCAAGAACGGTTGATCGATTCGAGCCCCTAAAATCTCAACAATTGGTATCAGAGCTTGGCTTAATCGAAGAGGATTAACATCCTATTGAGAAGATCCGGCAAGCTCGATCACTAGTTCATCAACTGGCTCAATGGCACAATCAATCGACAAACCGCCTTTCTTCGACGGAAATCACTATGCCCATTGGAAGATAAAGATGAAATTCTTCTTGAAGTCAAGAGATTACAAGCTATGGGACATAGTTGAAGATGGTCCGTTCGTGCCTCAAGGAAGCAAAGCGGAATGGAGTGCCGACGATCGCAAAAAGATGGAGCTTAATTGCAAAGCCTTGCACATGCTCTTTTGTGCTTTTGGCCCAACCATCTATGAGAAAATGTCTTCTTGTGAGAGTGTCAAGGAGGTATGAGACAAGCTTGAAGTCACATACGAGGGAACCGATGAAGTCAAGGAGACCAAGATTGGGCTCCTAACCTTAGAGTATGAGAACTTCAAGATGGATCCGGAAGAGAACATCGAGAAGATGTTTGATAGGTTCTCCACTATCACCAATGGTCTTAAAGGTTATGGAGAAGTCATCCCGGAAGAGAAGTTTGTCCGAAAGCTCATCTACTCCCTTCCCGAGTCATGGGACTCAAAGAGGACCGCCATCATCGAAGCCAAGAATCTCAAAACCTTGAAGCTTGATGAACTCATGGGGTCTCTTCTCACTCACCAAATAATGAAGAAAAACAAAGAAGAGGAGAAGAAGAAGGAAGAGATTAGAGCGATAGGGAAGAAGAAGATCATGGAGCTAGGCATCAATGCTAGTGTCGTAGCTCTCAAATCCTCCACATGCCATAATGTAGATTCAAGTGAGGAGGAAAGTGAAGATGAAGAGATGGCCTATCTCTTCAACAAATTTGCTCGGTTCATGAAGAGCAAAATTGAAAAATCCAAGCATGAATCGATGAAGAAGATGAAAGACTCCCACAAATCCAAAAAGAAGGGATCATCTTCAAAACAAGCATATGTGGCCACATGGAGTGATGAAGACTCCACCAATGATGAAGTAGCCCACTTATGCTTGATGGCCCTCAATGAGGGGGAGGTAACTTCTAACTCATCTATTTCAAATTCTTATACATTTGATGAGTTACAAGATGCATATGATGATTTGCTTTTAGAATTCAAGGCATCATTTTCTAAGAACAAAAAGTTGATTTCAAAAATAAAAATTAAAAATGATTTGTTTTCCAAAACAAATCTTGAACTTGAAGCAAAATTGAAAGATTTTGAACAAAAATATCTTGATTTACAAAATTTGCTTCTTAAAGTTCAAAAAGAAAAAGATTTGAGTTCCAATGAACTTGAAAAGAAAAATAATTTTCGAAAATCAAATTTTTATGTAAGACAATCTAGTGCCCCTAGATTTGTGAATGGAAAATGTTTTAGAAGTGTTTGGGTCCCAAAAGGACTAATCAATTCAACTAAAAAGGATGAAATTGAAAAATGGATTCCTAAGGGGAATAAATTTTGTGCTACTAATGTCTATGGATCCAAAGCAATTTGGATACCAAAAATTACTTGATTGTCTTTTGCTAGGTGTGATGGAGAGTGATCAACAAGTCAAACTTTGAGGGGGAGCTCCATGCACACATAGGAAGAACACTTGAAGAAGGAAGGCTTCACTTCCCCTCTTGAGTTCAAGTGTGGTAAAATCTAGTTGCTTTTACTTTTATTTGATTAATTTTCTTTTAAGTCAACTAGTTAATCATATATGTTGAACTAACGTTCTTATGATGCTTTGAGTAAGGGGGGGATTTTAAACCAAAATTTTAAGTGTGTCAAATTCTTTTACCTCTATTTTTATTTTGAAACTTAATGTTTTAAATTCTTTTTGATATAACAAAAACGGGAGAAATGGTTTGAAAAAAAAAATTGAATTTTCAAATGAATAAGGGGAGCTTTATTTGATTTCACATCTTCAATCTCTTATTCGCATTTTTAAAGTTAAAGGGGGAGAATCCCAAACAATTTTTCAAGTGAGTTTTATTATATCAAAAAGGGGGAGATTGTAGAACTAATGTTTTGATATAATAATTGAAAAATGTTTTGGACTAATTTGAAAAGAATTTAAAACTTGTTTTTAAGTCCAAACAACTTGAAATAATGTTTGAGATATTTTAGAGGGTTTTTGGCAATGTTTTTACTAATTTTAAAGAGCCAAACTAGACTTTTCAAGCTACCCATATCGATACGGTTGTACCCGTACCGATACCTTTTTGCCCAAGTTTGGTCACTGCCAAAACTCGTATGGAAACAGGCTTGGCCGTTTCGATACGGATCGAGATCGTTTCGATACGCCTGGTAAGCGTACCGATCCCCTTTCAACCACCCTAACGGCTATTTTCCCAACGGTCATTTAAATGTGAAACCGTACCGATACGCCCTCAAGCGTATCGATACGCCCAGGCTGGCAAGAGCCCAACGATTAGTTTCTAATGAAGGTCGTACTGATACGAATCCAAGCGTATCGATACGGATGGCTGCAGAACAGCATTTATGAAGAGAAATAAAGTCCTCAACGGCTCTAAATCATCCCCAACGGCTAGTAACGGCTACAAACTCAATTTGGAGTATAAAAGGGACCTCCAAGCATCTTGTAATGGTTAATGCTTCAATTGTTACAACATTATGATGTCAAAATTTGTCTAGAGCTTTAATTGTTCATTTCTTGCTTAAACAACACTTGTGAGCTTACATTGTTAAATTTGCTCAAGTGTTTAAGTTTTGGGTGAGAGCTTAGAATTGCAAACAAACACCTTTTAGAGGGATTTCTAGTTTGCTAAGTCTTTCTTTGTAAAGAGAGTGTTCCTTTAAGCTTTGGGTAGAAAGCTTTGAGGGTTGTAACGGTTTCCTCCTAATCCGAGAAAAGGGGACGAAATTCTTAATGAATTTGTTTGGAAATCCTTAGTGGGGAGCTAAGGTAGTGGATGTAGACCTTGGTTAGAAGGCTGAACCACTATAAATCCTTGTGTCAAATTGCCTAATTTTCACCTCCCACTAAAACACTCAATTATCCAACTTCTCCACACTTGGCGAGCAAGAACGGTTGATCGATTCGAGCCCCTAAAATCTCAACAATTTGTTATTCTTCCTATCAAAAAAGAATTTGTTATTCTTTATAATTTAATATTTGATACACTGCTAGTTTAAAAAAAGTTTACACAAGTATGCATATTTTCAAGTATAAATATAAAATCTAAAATTTTAACTTTTAAACCCTAGATATCTAACCACAAACCCTAAACTATAAACTTTAAATTCTAAATTCTAAACCCTACAACTTAAACCCTAAACCCCTACATAACCCCAATTGTGAAAACTTTATTTTCTACCGTCGGCGTATAAGATAAAATCCATTCTTCATTGCCAAAAGTTATTTATTTCATGGAATATTATCGCATGCACATGCGGTGGAAACATTTTGTTTCCACAAGCGCCTTAAGTTTATGGTTTAAAGTTTAGAGGTTTTAGTGTATGCGTTTAGAAATTTGGGTTTAGGATTTAGAGTAATATGGTTAGAGATTTAGGTTTTAACCTATAAACCCTGAATTTTAACACTAAATCCAAAATTCTATCAATAACCCCTAAATTCAAAATTACTACACTTAAACTCCTAAACTCAAAACCCCAAATAGAGTCCATAAACCCTAAAACTAAGGCACACAAGCACTTGTGCATGGAATAATTACCTTATTTCATTAGCACATTTTACCACTACATCTACAATTTTTTTTAAAAAAAAATTGGATTATATTCAATAGTGAAAGGATTACAAAGGAATCACGCCTCAAACATTGAAAGTTCAGTGCAAAACAAAAAAATGCAGTAAAATTTAAGGGTGTGAAAGAATTTAAATACCAAACCTAACACCTTCATAAGAACTTGAAAAAACTCCTGAAATTAAATCCAAAAAACTATTACTTTGCCTTGAGTGCTCTTTGAAAAAAATAAAATTCTTCCGCTACTTATTCTTGGCGTATCAGCACAACCACAAAAAAGGAAATCAGAACATGTACAACTCGGCCTCCTTCGTTGATAAAGAAGTTCGATGATATTCGTCACCCGAACTCTAAACAATCAAAAGATAAACTGAAACTGCCATAAAAGCAGACAAAGTAACTGTCATACAAGCAGACAAAAAAATACCATAGAAGCAGATATAGTATAAACCTGTCAAAGTAAAACAAGAAAAACGTGAAACTAAAATTCATCAGTAAAAATGAATCTTATTTATGTACATAATCAACAAAGCGGTCAACGACTGCCACCGGCGAAAAAAAATAATACAAAGAAAAAAATTTGAAACTTAAAAAAAAATTAATCGCCTCAGAACAAATAAAAGAATTAGTGAACAAATTTTGAAATTATGTAGACATAAAACCACGTTTGTGATTAGAGTTTCTTTATTTAAATATTTTTTTGTGAAATTTTTACTATAAATATTTATCAGAGACATGATTTCATTATTCTCAAAAGAATTAGTGAACATGTGAAAACATTTTGTAATAGGTTACATGTTAACCTGTACTCGAACCGTTAAATAGCGGTTACCTGTTTAAAAATTTAATACTTGACCTTTATTGATGTTTAAATTACAGTTTAATAATTGCTACAACGATTAACCAACCGTTTTATGCTAAATGGTAGGGTTATTGGTTAACCTACCATGAACACCCATACTTTAAACATTAAATTTTAATTATCGCAAGTCATCTATTCAAATTTATTTGTAAAAATTTTAGCTCCATTAACGATATATAAAATGATTTTATTTATTTTATCCAAATTTAACTTTTTATTCTATTTTTAAGGTAATTTTTTTTGAATATTTCTAAGATAATGTAGTATTTATTTATATATATATTCTTAATTCTTTAATAAGATATACACCTTACTAATAAAATAATTTAGATTCAAGTCTCCTAAAATAAACATTATCTTTTTTACTAAGATGAGTCTACTACGTGCGACGAACATTGATGAACACCACTAATGATGAACACCGATGAACACCATTAATTTTTTTAAAATTTTAAAAATCTAAAGGAATAAAATTATAATTAAAATTATCTCTTAAAAAATAAAAATTAAATTTAATAGTTACTTTATAATATTATTTTAATATGTTAGAATCAAATATACACAATTCTCCTAAACCCTAACAAAATCAATCTCTTAAAAAAATAGAAATCAGTTAATAGGTTTAGGAGAGTTGGGTATATTTGATTCTAATCTATTAAAAATTATAAACTGATTTCTATATTTTTTAAGAGATTGATTTGTTAGGGTTTAGGAGAATTGAGTATATTTGATTCTAACCTATTAAAAAATATTATAAAGTAACTATTAAATTTGATTTTTATTTTTAAGAGATAATTTTAATTATAATTTTAGTCCTCTAAATTTTTAAAATTAAAAAAATTAATAGTGTTTATCGATGTTTATCGTTAGTGGTGTTCATCAATGTCCGTCGTCCGTTGTAAAATTTTCTTTACTGAGATTCAAGTTAAAAGACTCGATTAAACCAAACTAAAACTAAATACTCAGAAATTTAAAGGAAAATGATGAAATCCAATTAACATAAAAAAATATAAGAAATTCGATCAACTATAAAGTGGAAAAAAAACCCAGAAAATATAAATAAAGAAATGAAAGTGGGTCCTTTGAATTGAATACCTTATTTTATGGGTGTTTATCTTTTTTTTTTTTTTTTGACAACTTATATCTTTCATGATTTTGCAATGAAAACGGCAGTTACATACTCCAATTTATTTATGTATTTATTTTATTTTGAGGAGTCCGATTTAATAATGCAAAGGAAACTCTGGAACTGGTCCTACGATACAAGACAGTACAAACATGGTATCAACCATAGTAAGCCGGCTACATCGTCTAGATACCTGCTTCCTACTGTTTTAGTGAGGTTTAACCGTAAAATAAGTACCCAAATTATATTTTTTTAATAGGTGTTTAAAGTATTTTTTTTTGTTAAAATAGATGCTTAATATTTTTTTGTCTGAAATAAGTGTTTAAATTTTATTCCGTTACTATTTTAAGATAATACCGTTAACAAAAATTCATCGCCTAATCAGAATTGAAAAAAATATTTTTTTAAAAAAGTTAAAACTTTTCAAAATATCCAAAATAGTTCTAAATCCAAAAAAACCCCAAACCCTCAAATTTCAAAATTAATGTTATTGTCGCCGCCAATAGCCTCGCTAAACCCCCCATCGCCATTGTCGGAGTCCTCCTATTTCTCCAACCACCCATCGTCGATAATCGGCGGGAGGCGTGTCAATCGAACATCGAACGGTTAGAGCTTTTCGCGTCCATCATTCGTCGTCTGATTGACGTGCCTTCGACCGGTTACCGACAATGAGTAGTTGGGAAAAAATTACGAAAGACTATATCGCCGGTGGTGATGAGGTTTGGCGAGACTATCGACAACGATAATGGCGTCGATTTTGAGATTTTAAGTTTGTGCGTTTAGGGATTTGATTTTTAGATATTTAATTTATTTTTAGTTTGTTTTTGAAAATTAAAAAATAAAAGCCACTGCTAAGTTATAATTAGGTGATGCATTTTTTATCGATTAAATTTAAAATAGGCAAAAATAAAACATTAAATATTTATTTCAACTAAAAAATACTTCATGCACTTATTATAAAAAATAAAAAATTTGAACATATATTTCATTGTTAAGCCTTTTATTTAAGACAACTTGTTTTTTAATTTAATTTTATTTAAATTTACTTTTTCTGAAGAAAACAAATCCCTCCTCCACTAAGCAAAAAGTGGAATCCAGATCCTTTCAATTATTTTTAACCTTTTACTTAAATTTAAGACAACTTGTTATTTTATTTAAATTTATTAGCCTTATCTATCTTATATCATTGTTGATATAAATCCCGTGCTCGTTTTATATTTGTATTTATATACTTAATATAAGTTTTTATGCGCTTTTAATTATACAGAACACATTCGAAATTTTATTGTCAAAATCTTCAAATCTTTTAATTGAGTTCTCGTGTCTCGACAATCGAAATAAGTCATGGTAAGTATAATAAAGGGTTAGATATCCATTTGGTACCTGAAGTATATACAAAATATCGAATTGTCTTTAAAATTATTTTTTGTGACATTTTGCCCCTGAATTAAAAATAGTGACCTCATATGCCTCATAAATTAAAAATCGTGACCTCATATGCCCTTCTGTTAAAAAAAATTCTCACAGACCAATCAAAACGTGCCACGTGTCATTTTATTAAAAAAATAACCTGACATAAATAAAATGGGTGAATTGCACATTAAGTATGCCAAATTTTATTTTTTGTTCATTTTAATCCCTTATTAGGATCCAATCCTTTATCTTGCAATAAACTAGTCAGTTCTCTATCACCATGCCTTGCTCTCCTTTTCAACATTGATGTAATCCTATGATCACTCAACCTTTGTTGAAATGCAAGAGCTAAATTAAAATCTAACATTTGTTGATTTGCCGAAGTCGATGTACTAGACACACAACCTTGGCTATCAAGACCACTACTGGGCAAACCACAAGAAATTCATTGGGGTCAATATTTTTCTCTAATGTTCCCATTTCATGCTCTTGAATACATAAGAAGACTATTCCAATTATTAGCATCAGCAGAGCATTCTACAATACTATGGCTATTATCTTCAATAACATTGGTAAAATGGCCTGCTTCGGACTTGAGCCACAACCATCAGATGAACCGGAAGAATTATTTTGCTCTTTCCTACGGAAACCTTCCCTCAGACGGATCATTGTGTTCTGCAAGTCATCTCTGATTAGTCTGTGGATTTTTTTTAATAGAAAGGACATATGAGGTCATGGTTTTTAGTTCAGGGGACAAAACGTTTCAAAAAATACTTTAGGGAGCAATTCAGTATTTTATGTATACTTTAGGGGCCAAATGAGCATTTAAGCCTATAATAAAATGTACAAATTACACTATCTTTCAATCGAGATGCTTTCAAAACTCTCTTAAAAAGTGGAAAAATATCGAGACTAAAACGATATTATACATCAAAAAATACAATATCTTTCGACTGCTGAAAATTTCAACAAACAAGATAATCATAAAATCCGTTAGTAATAACCTCTCCCAATAAATCGAACACTTCTTTTTTTAAGTTTTATTCACATGGTATCGAAAATTTGAGAAATCAGAAAACTATGGTGGATCCAACGCGGTTTAGTTGGGACTTGGGGACAGTGGCGGATACACCCAGTAATAGTGGGGTGCATCCGCATCCTTATTTTATTTTCTTTTTTTAAAAAATAAATTTAGTTTAGTATTATTTTTTAGAAAAAATAATTTTATATAGTATATAGTGAAAAATTTTCTCCACCTGCACTAAGCAAGATTCAAACCTAGGTTTATCAAGTGTAAAGCCAATGACTTTACCACTACACCAAGCACAACTTTGTGCTATAATTCTCCAGATATAATATATACCTCTTATTAATTTCTACATTTATAAGCTAAAAGCTCAAACCCTAAACAGTAATTTCACATATATAAATTTTAAACCCTAAACTCTAACCTGAAATATTTCAAATTAATTTCACGCTAAATATTTCAAATTAAACCTCAAACCCTAAACATTTCAAATTAATTATATTCTAAATATTTTAAATTAAACCTTAAACCCAAACCCTAAAATTTTCAAATTGAACCCTAAACCCTAAATATTTCAAATTAATTTCACGCTAAATATTTCAAATTAAACCCTAAACCCCAAATTCAAACCTTAAACCCTACAAATTTCAAATTAATTCCACCCTAAATATTTTAAATTAAACCCTAAACCCTAAAAATTTCAAATTAATTCCATGCTAAATATTTTAAATTAAACCTTAAATCCTATTTTAGGGTTTAATGTTTAGGGTTTAATTTGAAATATTTAGCATGTTATTAATTTGAAATATTTAGGGTTTAATTTGAAATAAATAGCGTTGAATTAATTTGAAATATTTAGGGTTTAGAGTTTAATTTCAAATATTTAGCGTTGAATTAATTTGAAATTTTTAGGGTTTAAGGTTTGGGTTTGGTGTTTAGGGTTTAATTTGAAATATTTGGCGTGAAATTAATTTAAATTTTTAGGGTTTAATTTAAAATATTTAGAGTGGAATTAATTTGAAATATTTAGGGTTTGAGGTTTAATTTGAGATATTTAGCGTGAAATTAATTTGAAATATTTAGGGTTAGAGTTTAGAATTTATATATGTAAAATTAGTGTTTAGGGTTTGAGCTTTTGGCTTGTAAATGTAGAAATTAATAAGAGGTATATATTATATCTGGAGAATTATAACTTAAAGTTGTGCTTGGTGCAGTGGCAAAACCATTGGCTTTATACTTGAAAGACCCAGGTTCAAATCCTTCTTAGCACAAGTGAAAAGAAATTTGTTTCTCCTCTAAATTGGTTTCCCCTCCAATAAGGTGTTGACATGTGTCACCACTTAATTAAATAATTTATTATTTTATTAATTTAAAATTAGGATTAAATTGAAAGAATGTGTAAATAACAAGGACCAAATGTGTAGTTTTAAATTTTTTCTGTCAATTGCCACGTGGCAGTTCGTCACTCCACCGTTAGGTTTTTAAAGACGGTAGTCAAAATAGGTTGATTTTATAAGTTCGATGGTTTAATTGACGATTTCTATAGTTCTGTGGTCCAAATAGGTATTCCCGATTTGTTTGGTGGTCAGTGGTGTAGTTTTCCCTAATTATAATTTTACTCCTTAAGTAGTGATGGATCTAAAAATAGGGTTCAAAATATTTTTTTTCCAAATGTGTATGCAAAATTAAAATTTTCATTATATACTAGATAAAATTATTTTTTTTCCAAACAATTTATATAGTTTGGTGGTACAAATAAATATTCTTAATTTGTTTGGTGGCCAGTGGTGTAATTTTCCCTTATAATTAATCTAAGGGTAAACTACTGCGGTGGTCACTTATGTTTTTCTTCAGTACAGAGTTGGTCACCGATTTTGAAAAACGACCAGTAAGGTCACTTACGTTTTCGGGACGTAAACTTTTGGTCACCCAACCATTTGATGCCGTTAAATTTTGACGAATTTCTGATATGGCAGTTAAAAAAATTCCTAAATTTTTAAAATTCACAAAATAACCCCTATATTCGAAATCCCCAGCTCACCAAAACTTAAATCGCGATTTAAGTCTATTCTGTCGCCGATTATAACGCCGCCACCCACCATATCCGTCGCCGGATCACCATGATCGTTTACCCTACCATGCCGCTACCAAAAATTGATCGGAGTCGTGCAAAATGTCGGATGAAGGTTAAAATATTTGAAAAAAAATTCGATCGATTTGCAACAAGAGATTGAACGACGACGATTGGTGCATGGGTGTTTGGGAGAAGGGAGGACGCTCCATTCCGTCGTCGGAATCGTGGCTAACGACGGCAGGAGTGACCAGATTGAGGGATTTAGGTATTTAAGGATTTAGGAATATATAAATTTGGGGGTTTTCTAAAATTTCGGAAATTTTGGGGCCATTGCAGTAGCTTACCCTTTTTTTCAATTGCCAGATCAGAAAACCGTTAAAATTTAACGGCATTAAACGGTTGGTGACTAAAAGTTTACGCCCCGAAAACGTAAGTAACCTTATTGGTCATTTTTCAAAATCGGTGACTAACTCTGTACTAAAGGAAAACATAAGTGACCACCGCAGTAATTTACACTTAATCTAAAAAAACAAGTTATATGCAATGCACCTGATCTGTGAAATTGATGTGTGTACGGGGAAAACCAATATTGAATGCCATAGTGATCAATACTTTTTTTTAATAAATGCATAGTGATCAATACTTGAATGGACACAAAAGAAAAATATCTTATATGTGGAGCATACTGCATACGCATGCACCATAATATCTTATTTGGTTTTTGACTATTTGGTGGCCTTCCACACCTCTTTTTTTTCAAATTATAATGTTTATTTACCTACTTATTGCCAAAATTATCTTGTTTTTAAATAATAAAGAAAAAGAGTTTGTTTTTTAATAGACTAAATATGATTATAAGATAATATATATATATATATATATATTTAAAACTTTTGACAAGTCACATACATTACATATAAAACTATTGAACATGAATCTCTTATAATGAACATCATATGTTTTTTTACTAGTACTCTTAATGAGTTAAAAAAAATAGTTTATAGTTGTGGATCAAATGAATATGTTACAATTGAGGTAACCCTAACACTTAGGCAAATATAGTATTATATTTTGTTATATAGATAGAAATAACGAAGGATACATGAACTGTGTGTTAATAATTGAAATAAATAATCCTAGCATTCGTTTTCTTTTTTCTCTCAAGCAATTATAATCTTTTGTCATTATGGGGCTTACGATGATATTAATTTTAGTGTTGGTTATTAATCGTCGGTAATTTTTTATATTTTTTTTATAATTTTAAAAGTCAATAACTTTGTTCTTTTTCACGTTTTTTATATCTTTTGTTATGTTTCCTTTGTGTTTTAACACGTTTTTTTTCTTCCTCTTAATTGGTTGCTTGGCCATTTCTTTTTCATTCGGTATTCTTTTAATTATCTCTATGATTTCTTGTTTTGAACTCTCAAATTGGATTTGAATACGAGCTCACAGTCACAGTTCTTGTACGCGATTCAGTTGTGATAATAACCGTGTTGTATACGTGCTTTATTGTAATATATATTTTTTATTGTTGTTTTTCGTTAGTTTTTACCTTTCATCGTCGAGCTTTAGTGATGTTTGTATTTGTTTTGTTTCGGTTCTGAATTTGATTTAGGGTTTTACCTTTTTTTATATGGTACTATCTATGATTTAGAGATGCTAATTTTCGTGTTTCTTATAAGAATATGTCCGAATCAAGTTTATTTTAGTGAATTGTATACTTACATTGTTTTTAAAATTTCCCCTCTTTTAATAAAGCTAATGTAAATTTATTAAAAAAAACAACGAACTAAAAGTTAATTAAAGCATAATTGAAGGTTTTGTGCATTTTCCTCCAACTTGACCAGTGGGTTGAAGATGCTAATTTTGGAGCATCTAAATGAGTCAAACAAACCTAAATTTTCTCAAGGAATTTTGCTCCTATTTGATTTATATGCATCCTATTATCAACCTACTTTCCAAATATTCCTCAATTTTGGATTTCTTGACTAAATTAGTCCCAGTTCATCAACACATTAACGAGGTATATCTTTGGAGTCAACACAACTAAATTTTCTTATGAATAATTAGATTCCACAATTCATGCAGTCATCGTATATCATACATCAAAATCTTCCATAATTGCTACGGGAGACAACAAGTTCGAATTCGAATGTGCTTAAGCATACAATATTCTACTAATTAGTAGGGTTGAAGAAACTATGGATGATTCATGCATTATATCAACAGCAACAAAAAACTCAAAACATACATAAGCATTAAGGTAGCTGAGCCCACAATCAATCCAGAAGCTGATCAATGGACACTTGTTTTAACATTCAAAACTGAGCAAATTCATGCCCTTGAATTACATTGTACAAAAACCCAAATCTTTTTTGCTGCTTATAAACATAAAGATTAAGCAGTAAGTAAACAAAATTCAAGATTTTAGGTTATCAGGGAGCAACAGCTTTAGCGTATACAAAGAGGAACCGCTTTCATGAATGAATCAACAAGTTAGTATTTAATTACATGGTGGCGCAACCAAAGCTCATAAATGACCATGTGGAATGCATCATACTTTATGGGTGGTGAATTCCATTGGAAGTGCTTCTGAACCTGGTAAATGATTCGTACGAAAAATTCTCACCAATTGTTGCAGGTAAATTTTTTTATTGAACTTCGATTTTAGTGAAAAAATTATGGGACGGTACCGGAAACAAAGGCTTCTTACCGTAACTAGGTTCTTGTGTAGTGTAACAAATTCCTCTTGGGATATGTTCTTTAGGATCTGCTTGAGGTTATACACATCAGTCTCCCGAAGGACAACAGCGAATTTTTGCCAATTAAGAATGTCGTTGAACGGCAGGTCATAATAGTTGGATAATATTACTGCAAGAAAACAAACCAGACAGGTTAAGGGAAACATTCTAATCACTCTCTTGTTAAAATGTGGCAATGTGAATTTTTGCCAATTAAGAATGTCATTGAACAAGAAAACAAACCAGACAGGTTAAGGAAACATTCTAATCACTCTCTTGCTAAAATGTGGCAATCTTACTATGTCTTCAATACCCCGACGTAAAAGTTAAAGCACATATTCCAAACTATATAGGACAACAAAGTCAAGGTAGAGTTGTAATCAAGTTGACGTCCAGAACTATAGGACAACAAAATCTAGGAGTATTTTGGCTGGCTGTTGAACTATATAAGTCAATAAGGAACAGAAATTTTATGACACCTTACTACCAACAATCTTGGACTATGCCGGAAAGGTAAGTTCAGTGGCGGATCTAGAAATATTTTTCAGGATGTGCACAGGCCCACCCAAGCTTTACACTTGCATCCGCCAGTGGCACCAAGCCACCAACTGTCACATTTAATGGAGATAAATCCCAAGTTTTAATGCCGACAGAAAATTTTTAGAAAATTCTTCTCCCGAGCTCCACAGGGATTGCCCAAAAGAAGCACACCTCCGTAGATATGCCAACTTTAGGAGCAATCCCATCATTATATCTCTACAAGTATATTCTAATTTGTCTCACTAGGCTTAGTCACAATATCTAAGTTTGTCACAGGTATTTCAGTAGTGGTCATGTAAATCATCAAAAGGACATCTCATCATCTCCTCTAAAGCATAGCAAAGAGCAAAAGAGATAAATTTACTCTATAGTCTATTCGAGTATTTTGTTTGAAATTTCACTCTCCTAACCGTATTTTAGTGCCAAGTTCCTCACAACTTTTTTAGACAGCCTAGTCCTAATAACTTGGCAACCCACATTCATTATTCAGAAAGCGATAAGCAACTAAGAGAATACAAATATCCAAATCCCCACACATCAGCAGACAGCAGCCACAAGAAGTTGAGATCGCTTACCAGGCACACATCCATAATGGATTGAATCAGTTATGCGGGCACTATTGACCTGAGAGCCACCAGGGCATATGCAAAATTTAGTTCTGTAGAACCTCTTCTGGTACACTAAATGCCCAGTAGCCCTGCTAATTCTATTATTCGAAATGTCAAGTTCAGTATCGTTTTCCCATACACGAGCCAGTATAACTCTAATCTTCGAGTTTCTATGACCAGCCCAAAAACCAAGCGTTGTCCTACAAAACATGCTTCTAATCAGTGTGAATCTACAAGCTGGTTTAGAAAACTACAAATGCATTGAAAAGGGGGTTTTTATTCTACCTATTTTCAACATCATTTCCACCAGCAGGAAGAGCAAATGGCTGCAAAACTTGAGGGAGGGCAACATCTTTATGGGGAATGAAACCGACATCATAGCTTGGAGAACATACAACACGAATGGCATTCTTTACAAGAAAGGGAACTCCTTCAGTTGCCCGAACACCGACATCATGACAAGTGACAAAGAAATGATCCGCACCTAGAGTTCTATTCCAGTAAGGATACTTAGCTATTAAACCATCGAGATAATTCTGAACAATTATTGTCATATTCTCATACGAAGTGCCCTGCATTAATTGTCGTAAGTTGTAACAACGGATCAGTCTCCAGTCCACATTATCTAATTTATTCAGATCTAATTATGAATAAATAAATAAGCTATTTTCTTGGTTTACCTTGCCGCGCATTTTGTGACAAGAAATTGGGATAAAAAAGAGGTGAGCTTGATCTGGATCGTCGGTACGGAACCGACTCTCGCGAATGTTCTGGAAAAAGTAACCTTCGCTGGCGTATTTACCGGTGAGTTTCCGGGGAGTTTGGTAAAAGGTTTTTGGATCACCGTCGGGGTAAATGTAAATCTTGAAATTCCTCTCCATTTCTTCAAAATTCAACTTGAAAAGCTTCGGCGAATGGTAAACATCAGTAAACGTATCGCCGTCGTCGTCGTCTTCCCCTCCTTCATCGACATTGTTTCCCTTTTCGTTGGAAACGATATGCGCACGAGAGGGAACGGTGTCGGCAGCGGAGGAGGTGGTGGGGAGGAGAGTGAGCTGAGGAGTGGAAGGCGAGAGAGGAAGAGGCGGGCGGAGGGATTTGAAGGAGAAGTAAGAGAAGGAAATTAGGGTCAAGATAGAGAGAGCGAGGATTGCTCCCTTTGGAGAAAACAGCTGAGATTGCTGTGAGTGTTGCTTTCCGGCAATCATCGCCGGTGGATTGCGGTGAAATCCGGCGAGTGATGGCGGTTATTATCCTTCTCTAATATTATTGGAGCGGCAAAGGGATTCGCGTGAAGCAGCGCGGAAGAATAATAAATCTTCCGAGTTTTGTACGTTGCTGGACTTGGAGGGCGACGTTTCCAGAAGTGTTTAATTTTCTAGATTGGATCTAACAAATGAAAAATCACTGCTTTTCAGTCTTCAAAAATGAAAAATAAGTGTCATACCACTTTTGAAATATAGGCGTTTAAAGTATTTTGGGTAAAAATAGGTACTTAAAATTATAATTATAATTGTCCCGACTGTTAAAAAAATATTATTCATTTAAAACACGACATATACTGGGATATTTATTTTTTAATTATTTTAGAAAAAAAAACCTTAAAATTTATTTTTTTTAAAAAAAAAATTACAAAATTTGCAAAAATGTTTAAACCAGTTTCTAAATTCTTAAAAATTCCTAAATTTTAAACCCCAAATCCTTACCGTTGTCTTCGCTGACCCCACCCGTTCGGTCGCCGGGCCTATTCGACCATTTCCCCCAGCTCGCCGTCGTTGAAAATCGACAAACGGTGTGCCAGCCGAACATTGAACGTCGAACGTGAGGATTTTGGGATTTTGGGACTATTTTAGAAAGTTTTAGAATTTTAAATTTTTTCCATAAAAATTTAAAGGGTAAACTACCTAATTGATACCCCAATTTTACTCGTGTTTCTATTTTAGTACCTAACCTATTATTTTTGGCAAATTCACGCCTAACTTTATGTTTTGTTTCTATTTTGGTACCCTGTCGTTAAATTTGACCATTAACTTAACAGAAATAGTGATGTGATATGACATAATAACAATTTTAGTCCCCAAAGCTTACATAGTCTATGAAATTGGTCCAAATTCAAAATAATTCAATAAATACTTAATATTAAAAATACACAATTTTAAGGACTTATTGTGTGAATGTCCCTTTCTATTTCAAATCATCACTGTCGACCATCCCTGCTCATGTCGTCGTTCATTATTTTTCCAACATCCACCCCTTTGAAAAATCACAACATCGTCGCCACTCATCGGACAATTCCTCAAGACTCTCATCGCACCTTTGCTCATTGCAACATTACGTCCTTGTTAGAGTATTACTGTTAATCAGATGTTATTAGTTAATTGAGTCAATTGTTATTATGTTGTTAGTTTGTTGGATTGGTTGTTAGCAAACTATTGTGATTAATAGGCTACATAAGCCTACTAGTTGTTGTGTGTTGATTCATTTTCTAATAAAAATATTGATATCTTTTTTCTATGTTATTTCTCTAACCCTAATTATCATTTACCTTCCTCACTCACACTCACCGTCGTTCATCACTATCTCCGACAACCATGCCTGAATTCTCACATGGTATCATTCGCCATTGAAGATCCTGACGCCGTTTTTTTTCGTTGTTGCCGTTTGGATTTTTTTCATTGTTATCTTGTTCTTCGCTTGTCCTCTGTGTTTCTGTGTTCTCCTTTAACCGCCGTCGATCGTGATGTTGTTTTTTCTTTGTCACCGCCTTTCAGATCTGAGTTCTCTCATTTGTGTCTTTCAGTACCGATTCTTTTTCTGCTGCATTCTTTGAGATATTCTTTTCCTCACCGTCGTTGCCTCTATTGTTGCCAAGTATGTACTTTAAACCTGCAAACTACACGCCCTTTGGGCACCATTGTTGTTGTTCCCATCAGTTTTCTCTCTCCCGGACTGTTGCTCTCATAGTCGGTCGTCCACCGACCCCAATTTACAACAGTGCGTCGTGCACTATTTTTATTTTACCATGCCACATCACCATTTTTGTTCAGTCAACAGTCAAACTTAACGACGGGTATCAAAATAGAAACAAAACCTAACGTTAGGTATGATTTTGTCAAAAATAATAGTTGAGATACTAAAACAAAAGTATGAGTAAAGGTGGGTACTAAATATATAGTTTACCCAATTTTAAATTATTAAAATAAATTAATTTAAAGAATTTAAAATGACACGTGTAAAATTTGTACTGGTTAACAGTTTTTTTAACAGTAATTAACTATCATGCACCTAAAAGTATAACTTTTGAAACTGTAAGTACCTATTTTTTTTTTAAAAAAGTACCTTAGACACCTAAAGTTAAAAAAAACATACTTTGGGCACCAACTAAAATATACATTTATAGTAATAATTAATAAATATTTATAATAATATTAATATGATGTTATGATTTCATTTAGGCTTAAATATAGTTTTGGTACTTAAATTATACATATTCTCATTGGTACTTAAAGAATTTTTTTTTTCAAGTTGGTACTTGAACTATACACTTTTTCCTAACTTGATACCTAAAGAATTTTTCTTCTCAAGTTAGTACCCAAACATTAATTCCATCCACTATTTTAATAATTTTATTAATAGTTTTAGTCCCAAAAACTTATACATTAATCAATTTAGTCATAATTCGAAATTATTCAATAAATTTAACATTTCATATTTGAAAATTTCATCAATTTAATCATTTTGTGATAGTGTCAAACCAAGCAAGTCGGTTGGATCAAAGCAACAATTGGATAATTGAATTATACCATAAATCAAAAAGTTATGTTTAAACTTTTATTATACCAAGAAAGTAATATAACATTTTTAAGAGAAGAACAAACAATTTAGGTGAATAACACATAGTAAATTGATAGAGTTTTTAAATATAGAGAGTTAAATTTATTGAATTGTTTCAAATTATGACCAAATTGAGAGAATGTATATGTTTTGGTACCAACTTGGGATAAGGTGTCTAATTTAGGTACCAACTTGGGAGCAAAAATTCTTTAGGTACCAAGTTGGGAGAAAGTGTATAGTTCAAGTGCCAATGTGGGAGAAAATTTTCTTTAAGTACCAACTTGGGAGCAAAAATTGTTTAGGTACCAAGTTGGGAGAAAGTGTATAATTCGGGTACCAATGTGGGAGAAATTTTTTTAAGTACCAACTTCGGAAAATATGTTTAGTTTACGTACCAAATGTATATTTAAGCCTTTCATGTATTTCTAAGATATTTTAATAAGATATAATTAAAAGATTACAAATTATATTGGATTAAGGGTATTAGAAGTAGGGGTGAGAATTGTCGGGTACCCGGTTCATTCGGGTACCTCAATCTTTGGCCCGTGTTCCGGCCCATCTCATCCGGGTACCCGAAACACCCGGGTACCCGCTTATTTTTTTAATTCTAAAATTTAAAAAAATCACAAATTAAACACAAAAAATTCTAAACTTAAAACTATATAATACAAACATAAAAAGAATTTAGGGATTTAAATTTAGTTTTAGAGTAAAAATTTAAGAACCTTAAAATAAAAATATAATTGAAAATATAAAAAAAATATATTAAATATTATCAGGTCGGGTACCCGGTAACTTAAAAATCTCAGCCCGTGTCCCAGAAAAATTCTTGGGTCGAGTAATTTTTTTAGAGAATTATTCGGTACTTTTAAGTTCGGATCATCGGGTCGCCGGGTCGGGTATTTTTGCCCACCCTAATTAGAAGCCCTTGAATTTTTGAAATAAAAAAACAGATATGCCCCTGAACTATTTTTGCACTCAATTAATTATTGAACCAAGAAATTTAATCAATTAAGCCCTTGAACCAAAAAATTTGATCATTTAATCCCTTTGACCAATTTTGACCGTGAAGTCTTATAATTTTTTTTCAATCTTTTGTTGCAGTGCGTCGTGTCTGTAACGCCCCGGTTTTGGGCTTGGAAGTCTTGGACGTTGACCGGTTGGTCAAAGTGCTGTTCGAATCGTAAGAGGTTAAATTAGGAAAGCCTAGTTCGGGTTGCATTAAAAATATGGAAAAATGTTCTAAAATCATATTTTAATATAATTAAGTGAACTGTGAAATCAATTTTGGAAAATGAGTTTCGGAAGTGTGACATTTTGGCTAGTGACCAAAATGTAATTTTTGAAAGTTTGGTGGCTATTTTATAAAGGGTTGAAACTTTGAATCTTTAAGGAGCTATTTACCCAAAGGGAGTTTCTCCAGATTTTTCTAAGATATTTTAACACATAATTCTGATTTTTAAAGTAAACAAAAGGAGGGAAAATTCATTTTAGCCATTTTCTCATTTAACTACCTATTTTCTTTCTATCTTTTTTCTCTCAACCCAAACACTCAATTTCCAGAGATCTAAATCTGATTTTCTCACCTAAAATCCTTCTTTCAACTCTCAATTGATTGCAAATCATTGTGTCTTCAAAACCTCTTCAATTGCTTCTAGTTTCATCAAGCTTTTCAATTCCAAAAAGAGGAGAAACTCAAGTTTGGAGGTAAGAACGTCCTTCTCCTCTAAACTTCAAGTTCTTTAATGAAATTCCTAAAGTTTTCAATCCTAATTTGATAATTGATTAAAGGTTTTAAGGTTGATTTATGGATCTTGGCTAATTATGCAAGATTTTGATGATTTCACATGATTTTCGTTTGATCTGTTTAATCTGTGTTTTGAGAAGTGTTTTTGATGTTAAATGATCATTAAATTGATGTGGAAATGAGTCTTGATTGATGCAATCCCGGATAGGTTGGATTTCCTAAGTTTAGCTTGTGTTTTAAGGTAGCTTTTGTGGTGATCTTGTGGATCTGGTGTTGCTGGAGGTATAAGGATGTTTATAGGTTGTTTATAGATGTGTTTTGATGTTAATGGAAGTGATGTTTTGCTGGTTTGTGGCTGGGCTTTGTTTAGAAGTGTTTCGGATGCATTTTCGGTTGTGTTTGGTGGCCGAAAATGGAGGTTTTGTGAGAGCAGCGAGTTTAGATGCTTTCATTGAAGCAATTAATGCATGATGATGCATTAATCCTCTGCTTTAATGTGTTGAATCAGGGGAGGCATCCTTGGATCCAAGAATTGTTGATCCGGAGGCTTGATTTGGTGCTTTGGCTTGAAGCAAAGTGGAAATCGGTGAGTGGATTTGTGAAAATGGTTTTCGGCTTTGAAACCAAGGTTTTGGGAGCTTAGTTTAAGTCTAAACAACTTTGCTAAGCTCAAGTGTAAGTTTTCGGATTACTCTCTTTAAGTGGTGGCCATGTTTTGGTGCAATGTAAAATGATGATTTTGCATGATTTGTTTACTGTTTTTGAAAGCATGTTTAAGCATGATAATTGCTGATGTTTTAGCATGATTTATGCTGATGTTTAAAGCCATGTGTTGAAGGTGACTCTAGGTAAGAGTACCTTGTTTTTAATGCATTGTTAAATGATGATTTAATGCTTTGAAATGCATGATGAAATGGCTTGGTTTAATGCTTTAAAACAGTGGATTATGTGATGTATAAAGTGTGTATTGGCAAGTGATGGTTTGTAAAAGTGAAGGTCACTAAGGTGGTTAAAAGTCCTTGAGTGAGCCTTGTTACCTAAGATCATCAAGGTGTTTAAAAGTCCTTGGATGAATCTTGTTGCGGACACTAAGGTGGTTAAAAGTCCTTAGGTGCTCCTTTCCATGGTGTTTAAAAGTCCATGGGGCCAAGGTGTTTAAAAGTCCTTGGGGCCAAGGTGTTTAAAAGTCCTTGGGGAAATTCAAGCTACGGACACAAAGGTGGTTAAAAGTCCTTGTGTGGTCCTTTCATGGTGTTTAAAAGTCCATGGCCAAGGTGTTTAAAAGTCCTTGGGGCCAAGGTGTTTAAAAGTCCTTGGGGAAAGTTGTTGAACTTGATTTCTTAAATGAAATGTATCACTTGAGCCAATATGACATGTATAGTACATTGAGATGCATGAGATGCATGTTTTAATGTTTATGTTGAAGCATGAGATGCTTGTTTAAAGGAAATGTGGAAGCATGATATTGCTTGATTTAAAGTATGCTTTGAGCATGTATAAAGGTTGTTTGTAAGCAAGTTTTATAAATGGTTTTAATTGCATTATTGAATGGTTTTTAAAGAGCACTCCTCACTAAGCTTTGGCTTACGCTCTCTCGTTTTCTTGAATCAATAATGCAGAGCATTAGAGTACATTGAGGGCAGCAAGAGGAGGCAAGCAAACAAGTTCAAGTAAAGCTCAATGTATGGAAGGTTTTGTTAAACATTTAGCTTTTGTATGTTTTGGCAATGGGGGACCAATGTATATGTTTTGGGAGGTGTTTGAGACTCCCTATGGTTGTTAAGTGTTGTTGTTGTTGCTGGTTTTTGGATTGAACCTTATATGTTTGTTTTGCAAGTTTGATGCTTGAGTGGATAGCTTGTGTAGGAAGCATGACCATTGAATTGGGGCTTTTTGCATGTGAAGTTGGTTTGTTGGTTTCTATATGTCTTAAAGATGTTTAATTGCATGCTGGTAAAGTTTGGTGATGTTTGGAGCATGTTTGGAAGTCCAATTGCATGATTAGGTATGCTTGTTTGCTGAAATCTGAGCAGGCGTTTCGGAACAGTGTGTACCGTTTCGGAACGGGTGCCTGGAATGAACCCAGGGGTCCGAAACGGGGTGCACCGTTCCGAAACGGAATGCTCACTGCCAGACCCCCGTTGCGGAACCAGTATCGGAACGTCCCGCGTTTCGGAACAGGGTTAGCCTGTTTCGGAACGGTCGACCGTTAGGGGGCTGACATGGTAGTTATATGTTTTGATTTGTTTGCGTTTTGGTCCCGAATCTTGTTTGATCAATTGCATGAGCTGTGGATGTCCTTTTGAGCTGAAATTTCTCAGAGAAGCATGAAACCTGATTAATTTCAAGATGGTAACTTTAATTTGGGTTAAGTCCCTTAATTTATCAGAATTTACAAATTGGTCCCTAAAGTTGTAATTTGTTCAATTGGGTCCCTGTTTGATCTCTGATGTTTGTGATCTTTTAGTATGTTGTCTGTATGATCACAATTAAGGTTAACGTGCATCTAGATAAGATTAAAAAGAAAAAAAAAGGGTCGTTAATCAAGGTTGACTTTCGGGTTGACTTTGGTTTTCCCCGTGTAATCTTCGTAGTTCGGGTCAACCGTCTAAACCGGGCTACGGGGGTTACAGTGTCACTGTATTTTCACTTGATATTTTTCGGAATTTTTTATTTTATTTAAAAAATTATTTGAAAGTTTTAAAAATTCTAAAAAAAACTTTATAAAATTTATATAAAAAATACTTTTTGAAATATTTTTTGTAAATGCAATATGAATATATGATAGAACTGTAGTATATTATGTGCTAGTAATACCTAAAGAAAAAATCGGCAAGATTTAATTGTCAAATGACTTAATTGATTTATTTTTTTCGTTCAAAGGCTTAATTGATTAAATTTCTTGGTTTAAGAGCTTAATTTCGTGTAAAAAAATAGGAGTTTAATTGATTTTTTCCAAATGTTCGGCTTCTTAACCCCTTAAGCTAATTATATTCAAATAAAATCATTTTTATTTAGGTTTTTATCGATTTCTTGCTATTAAAACACTAAATTTATAAACCCTACTTAATTTTTAATTAATCGTCAATAGATTGAATATTGATATTTTTTAACATAAAGACAACTTTATTTCAAACAAAAAAGGAAAAAAAAACGGGGAGAACACCCAAAAAAAAATAATACACATAAACAAATACAAAGAAAAGCACACAAACTGTGCGAACAAAGCTTCAGACTGAAGCAGGCAGACCACAAACAAAAACAGACATACAAACAACAAAACAACTAAAACTTAAGGGGAAGAAAGCTTCCAGGACCAACAGGCAATAGTGATCGAAAAGGAGAAATGAGCCAGTAACTCTAAACATGACTCGTATAAAGGAATACAACGAGTAATTAAAACGGTTAAAGAATTAAGCACTGAATTTTAAAAATAAACATTTGGATGATAATGAATCTCTTGTTGTCGATTATTTTATTTTTATTTATTACATGACCTTCCTAATCAACTAGATTAATATTTGTAACTTCTGTCCAAATCAACTGGATGAACCACACATAATAATGTCTTACATACGAATATTTTATCTACACATAGTGGCTTTATTCCCGCCCAAGCGTATATACTTTTTTGGGTAAATTATATAAATGGTCCCTCAATTATGACCCAAATTTTTTATTGAATCTTTTGACTATGAGAAGTTACAAATAGGTCTTTTGACTAATCGTGACTAACAAATCAGTCCAATTTTATTAAAAATAAATGGTTAATGACGTGGTAGTTAACAAAATCTCTATGATAACAAATTTAACCATTAACCTTTACATTTTATTTTAATTTGCTCATTAATTTAAAATTTTAGCTCTCAACATTTAAATATTACAACATCTAAGTTCCTTAAATCTTAAACTTCATCTTCTTCCCTTCTAGAAAACAAAAGGTATGCGTCTCTTGTTGTGGGTAGCTCATCGTAGATAACTACCATAAACACCAATGCAAGTTTTGATTCTCCAACTGTTTTTCAATGCTCATACAAACGATGATGCAAATGGCTACCGTTAACATTAATGGAGGTTTGTTTTTTAGAAGGGGAAGAAGATGGAGTTTAAGATTTAAGGGACTAAAATATTATAATATTTAAATATTAAGAGATGAAATTTTAAATTTAGGACCAAATTAAAATAAAATGTAAAAGTTGAGGGTTAAATCTGTTATTATGTAGATTTTATTAAATTGCCACATTATCAACCATTTTTTTTTATAAAATTAGATTGATTTGTTAGTCGCAATTAGTCGAAGGACCTATTTATAACTTCTCAGAAACAATTGGGTCATAGTTGGGATGATGTTTACCCGATATTCTTTTTCTTCTTTTTAAATGGTACAATAGGAGGAGGCAAGGGTAATTCGGTTATATGTGGTAAGCTTAAGTTGTTTTTGAAGACATCTGGATAATTGGATATTATACAAAGACAAGCCCAATGGGCCTTTGAGTCCATTGAAAAAACTTTTTGACAAACCCTATAAGATTTTTACCGGTAAAATATTTCAGCTAACGGTCGACAAAGGAATTCGAATTCGAAAATTTCCCCTTCCAAATCCATCAGAAAAATCAAACTCGTTCATTTCCCCCCCTATTCTTCCAGTCTTGCTCTTAACAGATTTCAGAAAAGATAGTCCAAGAAAATCTCGAAAGTTTCCTCGCAAACCAAGCACTGCAAAAGCTTTGATTTCCCTATGGGTAATTTCAACTTAAACTCCTTTCTCGAAAACCCAGAAACCCTTTTCCCCGATTCCTCTATCATTAGGGGTTTTGACTCGGAAAAATGCGATCTTGTCTTGAATCAAGATAACCCTAGCTCCGCCATGGATGAAGGTGAAGAAGAATCTTTTGCTGATTTAATGCTTTGTGACTCTTATTCAAGGCTGATCCCATCTGGGTTCTCCAAATCTAATTGCACAGGTAAGTAAAATTTCTTTATATTTTTCTTGTTAAGCCCTTAGTTATTTAGTTAATAATAAGACTCAATGAAAGCAAGAACTTGTAATTCATTTTCTTGATTTGGTGAAATTGATTTCTTAATCTTTCCTCCATAATTTTTATATGGTTTACAGATGAAATTGTGATGTTTATAAATGCTGGAGGAGAGACTTTATATGAAGCAGATTCTAGCATGAAATTACTGGAGGATACTAACTTTGAAGGAGGAAGTGTTATGCAGACCAATGAGCCTATAACTGAGGCCGGAGATTGTCCATTCATTTATTGGTCTGCAAGATTTGGGAGCTTCTGGTACCGCTTCAACAATCTTCCTCCTGGGCACTATTTTGTTGATCTTCATTTTGCGGAGATCGTAAACACTAATGGACCTAAAGGAATGAGGTTATTCAATGTCTATATGCAAGAAGAAAAGGCAAGTTATATGTCAAAAACCACTCAGTTTGTGTAGTGATTTTTCACTTCCCAGAGATATTAAAATGTTGATGTCTATGTGACAGGTATTGTCAGATTTTGATATCTTCTCAGTTGTCGGAGCCAATAAGCCATTACAAGTTGTTGATTTGAGGGTATTGGTGAAGGAGGATGGCCTAATTGCATTGAGGTTCGAAGGAGTTATTGGAAGTCCAATGGTCAGCGGGATTTGTGTAAGGAAACCACAAAATATTCCAGGTGCTGTAATTTGTGTTTCCATTATTTGATTCATTTTCAATTTTAATTTTGGAGCATGTTAGAAGAACTGCTTATTTTGAAACCTTATTTCCAATCTATGTACAGTTACTCAGGGATCGCAAGAATACCTTAAGTGCAATAACTGTGCTGCTGAAATAGAAGTTTCCTCAGCTCAGGTTAGGATTTATTTAGCTTTGATTAGATGTTCTCTGTAAGGCTCAACTTGGTTCTTATGTAGACTTTTATTTTGGACTTTCAGATGAAACTTGTGCGAACAAAAGCTACAGATAAATATGAGAAGAAGATACAAGAGCTCACTACACAGTGCCAGCTCAAGACACATGAATGCCATGAGGCTTGGATGTCATTGACGGCCGCAAATGAGCAGCTGGAGAAAGTTATGATGGAACTTGACAACAAGATCTTCCAAACACGCACGCTAGGTAACCACATATTCTTTAAATTGAACAGAAGAATTATTAAGCTACTAAAGAGCTCTTTTTCAGTGATTCTGATAGAATATGTTGTTCTCAGTTTTTTAATGACATGATCAAATACATTTCTTCCGTTACTAGTCTTAGAAACTTTAGTTCTTTCTAAATAGTTGTTTGTTTCTCATATTCTTGAATGCTTGAAACATTCGAGTGGGGGAAGATGTGTGGGTAATAGTCTAAAGCCTGTGTTATGGTGGTTTGTCTAGAATATGTTTGGTGCTTAAGTTCTACAATTAGAGGGATGATATTACATGCTCAATGGTCACTCAAGAAATCTTATCTTGTCAGATGAAACTGTGGGGATACAAGCAGAAAATTTGAAAAATATTATTAGCAGTTATGACCATCATAAGAAGCATTGGGAGGCAGCAATCAGTATTTTACAAGAGAAAATAAAGGTCACAAAGTTATATATTTTCATTAAATTCTTACTTTTTTTATAATTCCACTTCCTGTTGTTGTCGCGAGATTATTTACTTTAATGTATTTTCTTATTGGTTATTCTTCAG
This sequence comes from Hibiscus tridactylites, assembly GCA_958450335.1. NCBI lineage: Eukaryota > Viridiplantae > Streptophyta > Magnoliopsida > Malvales > Malvaceae > Hibiscus > Hibiscus tridactylites. The sequence goes on along the minus strand of OY288272.1, from coordinate 6,805,578 downwards.
ATAATGAAAAAAGAACATGCTCAACTCTCTCATGAAGCACATGCATGCGTTGAGTCAATACCCGAGTTGAATAAAATGGTCACTGGTGTTCAGGCACTGGGTAGGGTCTAATTCAACTGGGTAATCTGATTTGGAGTTTACATTTATAAAGCTGCATGGGCTCACAGAATGTGTTTGCAGTTATGCAGTGTGAGGATCTCAAAGTAAAGTATAGCGAGGAGCAAGCAAAACGAAAGGAGCTCTATAATCAAATTCAGGACACTAAAGGCATGAGTTTTTCTCCATTTTGATTGGTTCATTAATGCAGCTTTTGCAATTCATCATTGAAGACTACAGAGGAAACACTTATTACTCGATCTATTTAATTTCAGGCAATATCAGAGTATTTTGCCGCTGCCGTCCACTTAGTAAAGAGGAGATATCAGCTGGTTTTGCTCAGGTTGTAGACTTTGATGCAGCAAAAGATGGAGACCTTGGCATTCTGACAGGTGCCTCCACCAAAAAGACATTCAAGTTTGACCGAGTTTACACGCCAAAAGACAATCAAGGTAACAATTACCCGTCATACTGTGCACTAACTCCAATATCAACATTTAAAGTACTGTAAGATGCTGATTTAGCTAGTGTTTGTTTTGGCATAACAGTTGATGTTTTTGCGGATGCCTTGCCACTAGTGACATCAGTGCTAGATGGCTACAATGTCTGTATTTTTGCTTATGGGCAAACGGGAACAGGAAAGACATTTACAATGGAAGGCACTAACCAGGACAGAGGAGTCAATTATAGGACTCTTGAGGAGTTGTTTCAAATTTCTAAGGAAAGGAGTGACAGTTTTACGTATAACATATCTGTTAGTGTTCTTGAAGTTTATAATGAACAAATTAGAGATTTGTTATCTACATCACCGACATCAAAGAGGTTAGACAGCTGTCCTCTTGATTACATTCTTAACCAGTCACTTTTGACATACGGTATCCAAAATGTATGCTAAATGGTGGTTTATGTATGTCTAGGTTGAATTTGCCTTGCGACATTGAAGCTTAATGTATTCACTTGGATTGGTTGTGATAGGTTGGAGATAAAGCAATCTGCTGAAGGTTTTCATCATGTTCCGGGCATTGTAGAAGCCCAAGTTGAAAACATTAATGAAGTTTGGGATGTGTTGCAAATTGGAAGCAATTCTAGAGCTGTTGGATCAAACAATGTGAATGAGCATAGCAGCCGGTCCCACTGGTATCAAGACCCCTGTTTTTCTTTTTCAACACTTTAAATTGAAAGATCTTTCAAGTTTTCTGCCTTTTTTCTCATTAATTGTTATAAGAAGAATTTTCTTTTACTTTGTTCAGCATGCTTTGTATAATGGTAAAATCAAAAAACTTGATGACTGGTGAGTGCACGAACAGCAAGCTTTGGCTTGTGGATTTAGCAGGCAGTGAGAGGCTTGCAAAAACTGATGCACAAGGGGAACGACTCAAGGAGGCTCAAAATATCAACAAATCACTTTCAGCTCTTGGGGACGTCGTATATGCTTTAGCAACAAAAAGTAGCCACATTCCATACAGGTTAATTGATTTTTTCTACCTAACTCAACAATATAGCCCATTTCTCTTGCATCTTGTGCATGACGTCTTTCATTTGCTTTCAGGAATTCGAAGTTGACACATTTACTTCAAGATTCATTAGGTAAATTTGGGGGATTCGAACTCTAGTTGTTTATTTGATTTCTGTTTGTTAGTCTTAATGGCAATAGATTTTGGACATAACCATTTACTGATATTGCGACTTTTAAACCAGCTTTTGGGGCTAAAAGCTGGTTTGGAGGCAGAAGCAATGCTAAATAGCTAGCTTTTGGAGAAAAAACTGTTTTTGAAAAGTGCTTTTCAACCCAAACACAAAAGCTAATTTTTTTTAGCTTTTGCGGTTGTAAAAGTGCTTTTTGGGAGCCAAATTACAATTTTAACCTTCATTTGTTATTGTGTTCATTTGTAAGTTATATATTTTTTCATGTCAAGGTTTTTAAATAAAATATTTAAAATTTATTATATTTTCATGGAATACGTAAAATTGTTAAAAAATGTATTTATTAATATTTTTTTATATAATAATGTAAGCTGATATATTATATATTATATATATAGGATTAATATCCTATACACTGGCGGTGGAAATTTGTTGTTTCCACAAGCGCCTCAATTATAGGGTTTAGGGTTAGGGTTTATGTTTTAAAGTTTAGGGGTTTTAGTGTAAAGGTTTAGAATTTAGGGTTCATGGTTAGAATTTAGGATTTAGGGTTAGAATTTAGGGTTTATGGTTAGGGTTTAGTTTTAGGGTAATATGGGTAAGGATTTTAAGTTTTAACCTATAAACCCTAAATTTTAACCCTAAACCCAAAATTCTATCAACAATCCCTAAATTTAAAACTACTATACTTATACCCCTAAATTTTAAACCCTAAATGGAGTCCCTAACCCCTAAAACTAAGACGCTTGTGTAAAAAAGTTTCCATAAGCGCTTGTGTATAGAACAATTACCCATATATATATATATATATATAAAACTTACAATATATGTCCAAAATGGTCATTTATCTTCTTAAAAGCACTTTTTGACAGTAATACTAAACACTTAAATTTTAAACTTAAAAATCCAGAAGCACTTTTAAAAACTGTTTTTTAAACTAGCTTTTCCACTGCACTTTTTAAAAGCAATGCTAAACTGGCCTTAACAGTAGCTATTACTTATCAGGGGGTGACTCGAAGACACTGATGTTTGTGCAAATTAGTCCTTCAGAGAGGGACTTAAGCGAAACCTTGAGCTCCTTGAATTTTGCAACTCGAGTTCGAGGAGTTGAGTTGGGTCCTGCTAAGAGGCAAGTCGATACGAGTGAGCTCCAGAAGATGAAAACTTCGGTAGGTCTAGACAAGTCTCCGCTCCCATCACTATTACTTAGTATAAGATTGATCAGCTAACTTGACTGCAACTACTTTTAAACTCTTATAAAGCTTGAAAAAGCAAGGCAGGAATCTAGATCGAAAGACGAGTCTTTAAGAAAATTAGAAGAGAGCTTACAGAACCTAGAGAGTAAGGCAAAAGGTAGGGACCAGGTTTACAAAACACAACAAGAGAAGATCAAAGAACTTGAAGGTCAATTGGAACTGAAAACTAGCATGCACAACCAGTCAGAGAAGCAGGTCTCACAACTTTCTGATAGATTGAAAGGGAAAGAAGAGATTTACGCTGCTTTGCAACTAAAGGTTGGTATCAATTTAAACTATAATTGACATATTGCCACCTTGTTGTTTGTTCATACTAACTATACTATTTTATCTGGTAAAGGTTAAGGAATTGGAGGCCAAGCTTAAAGAGCGGCAACAATCGGATTCTGCTTGTTACCAGCAAAAGGTTACACTAAACAGAATCTATTTTTATTGTTTGTTTTTTCTTCTTGCTTGTTTTTGACATGCACTGGTCTGATTCAAAACAGGTTAAGGGTCTTGAGAACAAGCTGAAAGAGCAAGTACAAGAATCCGAGTCCAATTCACTTGCTCTTCAACTCAAGGTTGTTAATATTTTAGTAATGCTGGTTTATATTTAATAATTTCATTATCAATGTGGAATCAGAAAGCTTAACGTGTTATGTTTCTTTTCCAGATTAAGGAGCTTGAGAGAAAGCTGAAAGAGCAAGAAGAAAACTCAAAATCCATTTTGCTTCAACTCAAGGTCATCTACATATATACATATAGCATACCTCTGTTGTCGCTCACTATTTCTGGCATAATCAGATAATGTCGTTTATTTTCTCATAACATAAGAAATTTGCTGGACTGAACTTTATTCTCTAATCCTATTTGCCTTTGCATGCCATATCGAATGTTTGATCATTTTCTAGCAGATTAAGGAGCTGGAAGACAGATTGAAGGAGCAAGAACAACAGTTACAATGTGCACTAGCTCGTGACTTTGCCGATGCGATAGTGACCAGTCCTAGTGAAGGAAAACGCAGAAGAGAAGATGAGTCAATGACTGAAGCTGAACCTCATATCCTAAGGAGTTCAAACTCAACTAGTAGACGTCGGTTGAGCCGTGGGTCTAAACAGCCAACAGTTAGTGATGCAGTCCATGAGACAACAAGGAAAAGGTACTCTAGAAGCGGTGAAACAGAGGCCAACAATATACCTGCTTCTTTGGCTGATAAAAGGGCAAGAAAATTAGATCCACCTAAGGTTGCAATAGGTGTTAAAACAGCAAAATCAGGTAGCATAGCTGCACAGGGACAGGGACCCTTGGCTCACAAAAGGGTCATTCATAATAGAGTCCAAGCAGCAATGGAGAGAGATAATAAGAAGAAGGTTTGGTCAAGATAAGTCAAACCAGATAAGAAGGTTTGGTCAAGATAAGTCAAACCAGATAAGAAGGTTTGGTCAAGATAAGTCAAACCAGATAAGAAGGTTTGTATGTAACTTCAACAAAAGCTTATTGTTGATTTGGTTGAATTTGATTTTACATGTTCTCTGATGTATATCAAAAGCATACACTTCAAACCTTGTTCATGTCTTAATTGAATACAGTAGTTTCATTATGATATGTTGTTCAAACTATTCATTTTTCATGAAGATATGACCTTCAAAATCCCTTTAAATGTATGTGACAACTTAGAAAAATCTAATTATACCCATGTTCTAACAATTATATAACTTTCTTTATTGGTTCCGGGTAGAAAGATTTGAACCATGATTTTGACAGCAAGAGCTTACTTTTTTTTGGTGGTCTGTCATTTCTATTTTCTAATTTCTAGCATGCTGTTAAATATGATTCGATAAAATGGTTAATTTTACCATGCAATCAAGCACAGTGATGATCATTTAATCAAAAAGATTAAAAGTACATTCACTGCAGCGAATGTTTGACTATTTACAAATATTGTCCAATGTCTTGTCCGTGAAATTTAGCCTAAACCGCGTTACCTTTGTTGTGAAGTTACTTTATGCCATAACAAAAATAGGAATGAGAGCATATCGGATATATGCAAAATTTTAAATTAATCAAATTATTTAAATTAAATAGTATTATCCGTTAGATACTCGATTCTGTTAAAAAAATAAATTTAAAATTTAAAATCATACTTATGACGAATATCTGAATTCATTACAAATTGGATGATCAAGATTCGACCTCCCTTGAAAACAAACATATTCATGGAATAATCGAGAATCGTATTCATATATCTAAGTACGAATCTAATACAGATTCCGATAATAGTTACCCAAAAATGTTTATACATATCTGCTCTGAATCTACAAAGAATAGTTTGAACAACATATCTAAAATGGATACAAGTTTCACTAACGAGAGTTGATCCGAATGGTAAGCAGCTTGATGTCGCTTAAGCATGGATCGAGTGAAATTTAGCCCAAATAGAAAATATGAATGAAACATGAAACCGATCTATGAAAAGCTTAAAATGGAAGCAAAGAAATGGACAAAAAAAACTATAAATGCAATGATGAGAGTGAGTTGATGAAAGGTGTGGGATATGAGGGATGTTGGTTTTTGAAGCCTTACACCAACATCCCCCAATGACTCGCAAAATGCCAAAAACACAGTGATGTCTGATGACAGACCAAAACATTTTTCTCGTTCCAGTGGGGGCCCGGGCATCTTAATGTAACATCTCATATCTCATCTGCCCCCCACCCCCTTTGTTCTAACTGCCACTCACAACACACAACACAACAAAAAACCAACTCTTGTTTTTCGCAGAGAGAAAACGTTATATGCAATGAACTAATGATGCTGACATCTTATTGTTATACTTCCAACAGATACACTTCCAGATTCTTTCTCCAGCTCACATGCATATACCTTAAGTTTGAAGTTTAGGCTCCAAGTCCAAATGTGTCCGTCACATGATATTGATTCAACATCGGATTAATGGAAACTATTTAACGAAATTGGGTGAGGGTCGATGAGACCAGTGGCTGTCGATTCATGAGCTTCTTGCATGTTTCCGTACGGTTAGAAGATACTAAAGGACCCCAACATAACATCACACTTCACCAACTGTTCTCTAACAAAAGTTGTTTTTTTTTTACTTTCACCGGGAAGACCCCATCACGTTAATCACGCCCCTTCATGTTCTTCATCAGTTTCCTTGTTTAGCCAACCATTTCTTCTCCTGTCTCCGTAAACCATAGGTTAAATGATTGAGGAAATATACATGTATTGGTAGGGGAAAGCAGGAACATGATATTAAATGGTGGAAAGGCAAAAACAAATAGATTTCGAAGTCTTTAGGGAGGAAATCATGGCCATGTTTAGGTTAAACATTAGCCTATAAAGTTCTGCACATGTAATGTTAAAAAAGTGAAGGAAAAAAGACAAATCAAAGAGTAAAAGGCCAAAGGGTCGGCAGCTATAATTACACGTATATATGATACAGCTTTATGCGGTGATTTAGCCCAAAAGATTAAAAAGAAAGGGTAGGAAAAATGAGACAAAATGGTGGCTTTTCCCTTCTGATTAAGCAGTAAAATTTAAGCGAACATAATTAATTACTTAGCCAACAATGGTGAATTTGTTAAACAAAAGCATGGGTTGGAGGATTCAATAATTGTTGTTGTACTAGAAAGGAGAATGTTGAAGATAATGGGAGAGAAGTAATTAATTAAAAAGTTATGAGTTTCATTAATTATTTAAAGGCTTGGAATGACAGATTAAAGTTGTGCTATATCTTCAAATATACATCCTTTCGTTCCTTTCAAAAGTCTCAACATTATATTTAAATAAGTTTTAGTGAAAAGGTAGTAGTTATTAGTTAATAATACATAGCTAAGATATAAATTTGATGATGTCATTCTATAAAAAAATAAAAATACTTATATTAGATTTAGAAATTCAAAAGATAATAGTATGATTTAAAAAGGTAGTAATGAACCTGAACATGAATCATGTAAAAATGAATATAAAGCATACAAAAAATAATAATATGATATCATCAAAGTGACATCTAATCTCGAGTGCAAATCCTAGAGAATCCTTACATTTTCTCTTACTAAAAAAAAAATATACATGATATTTTTTAATGATATGTTTAATATTGTATATAGGAACAACGAATACATCAAATAAAAACTATTTGCATGGTGCATGCAATTATAGCCAACTTATAGCCAACTTTTTTATATACAAATCATTAATCTTTCTCCTCGTGTATTAAGAATGCATTAAGAACAAGGCATTGCACGTAGTATGAAAACGCACAGATCAGCATGTTTTCTCATACACAAGATTTAATATACAAATATTAGTAAAAAGAAGTTGAACCCTAATTTTTATTATTAACGTAGAGTTTATTTGTCCGATGTAAAATATTAATAACTGTTAAATACATGTTAAACAAAACAACATTTTACCGACATCCATTACATGATAAACAAAACAACATTTTCCAAGTGACAAGTAACTTGATATCGCTTAAACAGATTTTATCAAGTCTCGAAATTGATTTGAGCTTTTGATATGTAGAGAATCCCTGTTAGAAAGACTCACTCGTCAAAGTTAATTGTACAACGTGAATCAATTCGAATTAATCAGAACAAAGTCTATGAAACCAGAGGTTGCAAGTAATGAAAAGAGGGGGGGGGGGCAAAGGTAATTTAAGGGGAAAAGCAAACAGAATCACAGTGTGATTATATGGCCGATGAGTAGCAATTAGCAGGGAGAAGATGGCAGATGGCTCACCACCCAAGGAACAAAAAGGCTAAACAAAACGCTTCACACAAAAGAAGGAAACCCTACCTAAGCTTTAGATGCCTTTCCTCTCTTTTTCTCTCTCAAGTCTCGATTCAAATCGTTTCCACAGTCTTTTAACGCTTTCAAACCACCACTTTTTCAGACACCACAATGCAACTAATTACTACACAACAACACCCCTAACCCATCCAGACAGACACTGAAACGAAAACCACTGCAAATGGCGCATATGCCTATGCGATGCCAAGGCAGCAGCTACTCCTACGGCCCTGGTGTTTGTTTCATATATACATACGATGACAATCTTCAGTTCCCTAATAGGCAGAGATTGAAAGACACTGCCTCAACATAAAACAAGATCAAAGATCTGCAAATTTAATACACAGTTCCAGTGTTCCCCGTCACAGATCCCAATGCCTTCAACTCAAACAGTCCCCGAAAAACCATAAGACAAAAACAAATCTATAGAAAGATTGAGTTTTATATATATGTAAGAACAAATCTATATGTATACATACAGTGATAGTAGAGCCAACTATAGCTTTCACTTTCATCTATATTTCAGCTGCTGGCTTCTGCATACATAATCTTGTGTAGAAACATGCAAGAGGAAACAACTACATATGTCTAGCAGATTCATCAAAAGGTATTATATCAAAACACAAACAAAAAAAGAAACATGCATGAATTATGAAGTGATCAGTAATGTCAAACATCTTATTAAAATAAATAATAAAAAGGAAAGTGAAAAATGAAACACTATCCCCCCCCCCCCCCCCCCCCCCAACGTTTACATGTTGATCATATCTTAATGATAAAACATTTTAAACAGACAATAAACTAAAAATGGGTTTTCCCTTTTTTTCTTTTTTTCAAGGTCTACCTTTTTTGGTCCTTGGCTTTTTAGGGCAACGTGCTGTAATGATGCAAATCATTCCATGCTTGAACCCCATTCCAGTTGCTTGTTGTAGTCTTATCATTGCCATTGCTGCTAGTGGTTGGAGTCGGAGTTACTGGTGCGTATGAATTCCCAAAGAACCATTCCGTGGCGGTTTCATTGGTGGGGCCTTTCCTTTGATTCCCCTCAGGCTTTGTAATCTCCAGATTCTGGAACAAATTGGGTTGAATTTTGTATCCTTGGCTGATCTCAACTGGAACTGAAGAAACAGTGGCGCTGTTTTCCTTTTGGTTCTCTCCACCGAAAAGCATAGCCAATCTTTGTTGCTGCAACTTCCAGTGTAAATCTTGGTTTATGGAACTTAAAGACTCAATTGAAGAAGCAAGTCCACTGTTGACATTCAACGAACCCATCTCCTGAATTGCACCACTAAGGCCACTGGTAACCGAAGACAATGGATAATTGTTAAACCCCATAAAAGAGCTAGAGCTACCTGCTGGATCGAGGCTGAAAGAAGGACTACTAGTAGTAGTAGTACTGTCCCCAAATGAAGAAAACTGGTTGTAAATACCAGCAGCCGGTGAGGGATTAATCCTAGGAAACGACAACCCACCGAGCTGAAAATCCATGGCAGGAGAAAGGCCATGAAAGAACTTCAATCCACCCATCTCCGAAGACGAGTCCTTGGAGTCAGCGGAGAGCCTGGAGGACGATTTCAGCTTCTTGTTCTTGCGGCAACCACCGCCGATGGGCACGTTACGCAGAGCCCCACCTTTGGTCCAGTACCTCCTACAGGTCTTGCAAAAATGCCTGGGTTGGCTGAGGCTGTAGTTGTTGTAGTAGCAGAATTTGGTGTTGGGAGAGTCGCACCGTGGACAGTTTTGCGGCGGTGGCTGGTCTTGTTGTGGCTGGCTTGCTGAACCAGTTTTCCGGTTTTCTTCCTTGGTAGCGGCTGGTTTCACACTGGGATTATCATGAGACATGATGGAAATCAGAAGAAGAGAAATGATACGGTGGGTTTGTTTCAGTTTCGTTGGGCAGAGGCAAAGATGGTCAATTGATTGGATTCATGCATGGGGAAGATGATAAAGAAAGCGAGAGAGATGGGGTCTTGTGAATGTGATATTCATCAAAGAAGGCGTTTGGGGGTTATGGAATTCTTTTTATAAGCAAGGCTGGGTTAGATCTGGTGGGAATTGGAATTCCAATAAATAGAGAGTTTGATGCAAGACAAAAGAGAGAAGAAATGAAGGGGAAAAACTAGATCTTACTAGAATAACAATTGGACAAATAAATCATATCATCTTAAACTGCTTCTGTCAGGGCAGTGAAATAAAAAAATAACATGAGATCGAACCTTAGAAATGACATTACACTTTTAAGTACAGGACGTGAGTTCTAAATTTAGAGATGACATTATTAGGAGGGGCAACCTCGTACCCCGAACATGAACCGTAAGACTGACATGCATATAATAAAAAAAATTGCATTACAATTTTGATAACTTAAAGTTTCTAATCATATTATTAGAAGAAAAAATTATACTTTAAATATAAATAACAAAATAAATATAAAATATATTAATTATAATTATTTAATATCTCGTGTGTTATAAAAAATAAAAATATAATCAATTTTTTTTCTAAACATGCTGACATGGTTATATGGTAATATTTGTTAAGACTTTTCTTAATCCTTTGATAATATACATATTATTTAAATCTGAATTTTCTAATATAGACATCATCCTCTTTTTCACTAGAACTCATCATTAGGTTCAAAAGATACCAAGTTAACAACGTAGTAAATTTCAAATATGAATAATAGAAACAAAACAAACAAATTTTAAATAAAACGCCTAACAACAATGTATACCTTGCTTGCATTTTTTTATTTTACTATTGTGGTGTATAAAATATTACTATATGATATTAATTAATATAAAAAATTCGTTAAAATTGTAATACTGCCGTTTTTTTATAAATGTTTTGGACCAATATTTTGCCTTATGTGGAATTAAAATTAGTTTTTGCAAAAGAAAAAGAATTGTTAATTCCACAAATGAACACGATAATTCGTATATCTATATAATATGTATACATTTTTTATAATATTACAATTTTATTAAAATACTTTTTATAATAATTTTAACATGTATTTAATTAATTTAAATGTTATATAAATTTGAAGCCATGGAGTGTCCCAAGTGGTCAAGGATAATGTACTTCATTCAGGTGGCCTGGGTTCAAGCATTATGTGTGTATAATATGTGTGCGTTTAAAAGTCTAAAAAAATTAAACAATATTACCTTGTAATCACACCAGCATATTTTAAAAATATCATATAAGTTAATATAATTTTTTTATCATATAAGTTAATATAATTTTTTTATGAAAATATGGGATTGAATATGAATGGGAGGTGCATGTTGACATGCATGAAAGCGAGCCTGCTGAATACTAAATCTATATGTGAACCTGATAGAATATATAACATTGATTTTCATAGTTACTGCAGCAGCAGGTTAATAATTGTGAGTGAAAAAAAGCAGATATCAGAGCATGCTGCCTGCCACCAACAAAGACAGTGGCAGTGGCAGTGGTAGAAGAACCAACAAGTAATTAGTTACGATCATATCTCTAAATTTATATTTTCAAGGGTTTAGTATTAGGAGAGACATTTATGTTTTTTTTTAGTATAGAGCTTGTCATTAATTTTAAAAAATAATTTATAAGGTCATTTACATTTTTTAGGTCGTAATTTTTTAGTCATTCAGTCGTTTGTTGCCGTTAAATGTTAACGAGAGGCTAATTTAACATAATAAAAAAGATAAATTACCTAGACAATCCTTAAACTATTATTTCACTCTTATTTTGACCACCGAAATAAAAATAATTTATATAATTACACATTTAATCCTCCACATTTACATTTTTTTATTTCTTCTCTCCTCCACCATCTTCCATATTCTTCTTCAACTAACTCAATCTTTAATTTTCTATTATATTAATCACCAATTCACACCGTATATTATAATTCATCACCGTATATATCAATGTTTCAAATAATGTTTGTAATTTTTAATATGGTTCAATACAAAATAATGTCCAATTTACGTACAACAATGTTTATATAGCATATTCGAAAGGCTTAAATGAAAATAGGTGCCTAAAGTATACCTTTTTTGAACTTTAGGTGCCTAAAGTATTTTTTTGTAAAAATAGGTGCTCAAATTTTCAACCATTATAATTTTAGTACCAGGCCGTTAAAGGGGTGTTAAAAAAAGTATCAACCGATCAATGCTTAACATGCGACACTTTTTTATTTTTTAAAATCAATCTAATGAAAAAAAACTCAGAATTTTTAATCTTTAATCCAGAAATTTTGGAAATTTTACAAAACAGTCTTCAAATCCCTGAAATTATTCAAACCCAAACCTCCAAATCGCCGCCGCTTTGCCGCTGATCGCCGCCCCTAACCACGCCATTTGGTCGCCGAAGCATGGTAGCCATTTCCCCTAACACAGCATCACCAGAAATGGTGAACGATGTGCCAGTTGAACGTCGATTTCGCATTCGACGTTCGATTGCACGTCGTTCTCCGTTTCTGGTGACGTCGTGTTGGGGGAAATGACCACCATGCTTCGGCGACCAAAGGGGTGTAGTCATGGGCGGCGATCGACGGCGGAAGCGGCTATGATTTGAGTGTTTGGGTAATTTTAGGGATATGAGGACTACTTTGTAAAATTTTTAAAATTTTGGGATTTTTTGAAATATTTAAAATTCTGAGTTGATGATTATAAACATTATTTGAAACATGGATATATACGTTGATGAGTTATAATATACGGTGTGAATTGATGATTAATATAGTAGAAAATTAGAGATTGAATTAGTTGAAGAAAAAATAAAAAATTGTAAATGTGGAGGATTAAATGTGTAAGTACATATTTTTTTTTATTTTAATGGTCAAAATAAGAGTGAAGTAATAGTTTAGGAACTATATGTGTAATTTATTTTTTTTTTGTTTCAGATCAACCTCCCGTCAAAGGTTAACGGCAACAAATGACTAGTGACCAAAAGTTTACGCTCCAAAAATGTAAGTGACCTTACTGGTCGTTTTCAAAATCAGTGACTAATTTTATACTAAAAAATATAAGTGATCATCCAAGTAGTTAACCTCATTTTCAAATAAAATGTCTTAAAATTGGTAAGCAATATAGATATATAGTTGTAGACTTGTAGTAGTAGGGTTGAGTCGGAAAGAAAAAACACAGTAACAGTAGCAGGGGTGCTCTCATTACTGCTGCCTTTGCACTGCAGCTCTCCAGCTTTGTCTAATTCCCTTGCCATGTAATGTCCATTTTAACATCTCCTTTTTACTGTTCATTAATATTTTCCCCCCTCCAGTACTAGCTAGACCGCTCACGTACGAACTCATAAATCATAATCTATTTATATATCTCATTGGTTTTTATTATCCAAACGAATTAATTTACGAGGAAGCTAACAATTAAATTTATTTAAATGTGATTAAATACTAAAATATTTTATAATTCAATTTAAAAATTGTTATTACATTAGAACTTGTCTGGATCCAGAAAAAATTTGTCAAGCGAGCTTATCAGATGAAGTAAATTACTAGAACTTTACACAAATTTAATGCTACTAACTCAAATAGCGCTCATGTTTTTTTTCTTTCAAAAAATAGCATTCATGTTGTTCAAAGGTTTTTATCGAGATAAGTGAATTACTTAAAGAAGAATGAATAGAGTAAGGTGATTTAAAATAATAATAATAATAATAATTAAACGATGAAACTTTGATACACAAAATTTTTAATTTTAAGAGTTAGTGGTTTAGTTTATAGTTTAAAATTTAGGAGTTTAGACTTTTAGAGTTTAAAAATTAAGGTTAATATTTGAAATAGAGTTTAGAGTTTAAGGTTTTATTTATAAGGTTTAAGATTAAAATTTTAAAATGTATGTAAAATTTTACCATAATTAAATCAATGACTTGGTTTTTAATTATAAGAAGTTATGAGATTTTATGAAGTTTCTTTTCTTACGAAAAGGTAGACGCTTTTATTAGCATATTTTTATAACATGTTTTTTTTTTTTTTCATTTTCAAGGTCCGATTTAGTTTTACGTCTCTAATTGGTAGTTTATACTTTATCTTGTTATCTACCCAATATGTCATGCTTGAGTTGTAACGAAATTAGTTGTTAATGTGTCGTCATGTGCTATTGTTATTGTATTGTTGACGATACTTATTATTCGTCGCCGACAATAATATTTGTTTGTATTTTTTTATTTTTTTCAAGTTCTTTGATTAAATTTTATTAACTCATTCTTCCAATGATCATGTTTTCATTATTCGATGGCTAGTTTTTGATTTTGTGGCCTATGTAAGGGTGCTAATTGAGTTGAGTAGTTCGTGAGCAACTCGAGTTTAACTTGGTAAAAACTTGACTGGATAAGCTCGTGAACAACTCGTTGATTTTATAATATGTTAGTTTAGTGTATTCATGGATTGTTACTTTATAATTGAAATTTTAGAATTGCTTCACACGGCATTTTTTTTGTTAATTTATGTTTATTTTAAGCTATATATGGAATTTACATATATTAAAAAAATAAGATAACAATTCTGGTGAGCTTAACGAGCAACGACTAACGAGTCTAGTCAAGCAATTTTTTTTTTAAAATGAGCACAAGTCGAGTAAAATTTTATCAAGTATCGAGTACTAAGTGAGCACAAATTGAACACTTTTCGACTTGAACCTAGTACTACTCAACTCGTGATCGACTCACTCGACAAGCATCCCTAAACATAATTGATTAATGTAATTAGTCTACTACAAATTTTGTACTCATATTTCTTGAGATTATGAACTTTTATTGTATCCTCTCTTTATTTATTTAATAAAACTAGCTGAAATTATTATTTAGAAAATTGATATATGATTTACGTACATTTGACAAAACTCAAACAATAGATGTATGATCTGAATGTTGGCATTCGATAAAAATTCACGGTCTTTTTTTGGTGTCTCTTTTTATGTCCTAACATTAAAAAATACTAATAAATTAAATTCTAAGCCCTAACCCTAAATTCTAAATCCTAAACCTTACCCCTAAAATACACTCACCCTAAATTCTCTAAACCTTTACTACAAACTCTAAACCTAATTTTTAGTGTAGAGCATAAATAGAGGCACCGAAAAGAGGCGGAGTATTTTTATTCGTTGGCATTAGAACCAAGATTAAGTAAATGAATAGAAAAGGTGTGGGTTGAAGAGCAATTTGGGGTGTGTGCAGTGGTGAAATAGGTAGCAAGTGGCAGTTAAAGAAGGGAAGTGGCATATAGGAATAGGAATAGGAATAGGAACCGACCAAATTAAGAGCAAAGACGTTAAGGGAAAAAGCTTAATGCATGGATGAGAAGAAACGTGGAGTGCCGTAACCAAAATTACTATTCCAGATACAAACAGTTGGCTACACATTCATCCCAACATGGATGAATCAGACACACCGAGAGGAACACGTGATTGTCCGTCGAAGAGGGGAGGGCCCTGCCTCAATTCCCGTGAGACCCAAACCAGATAGATATTAGATAGTAGATACACATCAATACTGAAAAAAAGCACTTTCCCTTTTCTCTTACAACCTAAATTTAATACGAATACGATATAAATTCACGAATTATAAAATTTAATCATATGGTTTTGGAGCTGTGAATTCCCCCCTGAAACGTTAACTCCCGGTCACGGGCCTCCCCTTCTTCGGAACTTCCAAATCATGGATGGTTTAATAATAAGTACAGGAGGCAGTAGCAATCAATTAACAATCAAGTAATACAAAAACAAAAACAAAAACAAAAACAAAGCTACAGTGCGTCATGTCCACAGAGGTTGGTCAAATGTTAAGTCGCAATCAGATCTCGTCTTAAAACATCAGATGAACTGACGGTCCAAAATCAGAAGGAACATTTATTACTTTAAAAAAAGAATTACATTTATAATAAACCATGTCCAACATGTATTTAATTAAAGGTGAAAGGAAAGATTTTTGTACTGTCCTATTGTCGGGTGGTACATGATTGCTGATCATGCAAAGTACTGAACCGGACCGTAGCTGTAATATACCGGAAGTCATCTCATCCATCTCCGTCTCCGTCTCCGTCTCGATTGAGTTAAAACGACTTTGTCCCAGTTGTACGGACGAGCGTTCTCTGTCTCTGGAGGGTGGTTTCGTCATTTCGCTTTTAATGGCCTGTGAAGCGTTAAGTCGCTCTCGTAAATTCACGAGTCTCGAGGCTTGGCATTTTGGGATCCAAGTAATTTTAATTCTACTTTCCTATTTCGAGGCTTACAATTTTTTTTAAACTACTGCACGGGTTACTTTCGTTTCTCATTTGTACAGATTTAGTCACCACTTTTGAAAAGTACTAATAAGTGGTCATCTACGTTTTCGATGTGTAAAGACTTAGTCATTCCGACGTTATAGTCCGTTAGTCCCTAACGGATTGCTGATATGGCGGAATAAATTAACGAAAAATAAGGGTAAATTACCGCAATAGCCATTAAAATTTATCTCATGTACATTTTCTCCTCAATTTAAAAAAAATAAACATTATAGTCACTAATAAAAATGTTTCTTTATAATTTCACCCTTAAATTTTTAAAATTCATTTTTTCAATCCTAAAACTTTACAATCAATTAGTACAATAATATTATAAATGCTTAGATGAAAAATAGGTGCCCAAAGTATACCCTTTGAAACTTAGGTGCCCAAATTGCTCCTATTTAATAACTCGAACTTAAAAATTTAGTCCACTAACTACTAAAAAATTCGAGTTATTGGAATTTATATTTTATAATTCAAACTTTATTTTGAATTTTTGAGTCGAGTTTATGAAATTATGAGTCGAGTATTTTCACATCAAACCAAAAAATTTAATTTTTTCGAGCCAAGTCGAGTGTTGCATTTCCCTTCACTGATTACAACCCAAGGGAATACTAAAGCAAATATTCCTTCCAAAAACATCTCCAAAAATTAAATTCAGTTCAAGTTAAATACTCGCTCAAACATCTGAATATTTACCTAGTCATCATTAATATAGTTATTAGTTTTTATTAACACAAGATGATAATTTTATCCAAATTCAATAAGTTCGATTCGATCAATTTTATAAGATCTTATTTTGAAAAAATGGTTTTGGGATTGATTTTTTTTCTCTAAACAGTGATTGGATTGGATACGAATCAGAAATTTAATTTTATTTTCGGTTCGGATTAAGATCGTGTAAATGTATTTTAAAAGGGGGGCGGATCGAAGTAATATTTCGTTGTGTTATTGTCGAGTCAGGTTTGGGTCTACTAAAAGCTCGACCCATTGTCATCTCTACCCAAACAGAAGGAAATGTTATATTGAACATATTTTTATTCTAGTAGAATGAGACACTAGGTCCTTTAAGCAAGATAAGATGTTCACTAACTTAGGTTTGTGTGTAGGGAAGAAATATAATTTTTAATTTTAATCCGTGTTTGTATGTAGGGAAATGCAACACTCGACTTGACTCGAAAAAATTAATTTTTTTGGTTTGATGTGAAAATACTCGACTCATAATTTCATAAACTCGACTCAAAAATTCAAAATAAAATTTTTAAAAATTTAAGAGTGAAATTATAAAGAAATATTTTTATTAGTGACTATAATGTTTACTTTTTTAAATTGAAGAGAAAAAATGTACATGAGATAAATTTTAATGGCTATTGTAGTAATTTATCCTTATTTTTTTGTTAATTAATTCTGCCACATCAACAATCCGTTAGGGGACTAACGGACTATAAAGTCGGAGTGACCAAGTCTTTACACATCGAAAACGTAGATGACCACTTATTGACACTTTTCAAAAGTGGTGACTAAATCTGTACAAAAGGGAAACGAAAGTGACCCCTGCAATAGTTTACCCTTTTACGGGGTTGGTCGAATAATCCCGTTTTATGAAGTGATTCTTAACACGATCCATTTTTATGAGCTCAATTATGGTGAGAATCAAGTTTTTAATATAGTACTTAGGACAATAATTTTGTTATTAGAATTTCTTTAACGTATTTATAAAGAATTTAACTATAACTATAATCAAGTTTAAGATCCAAATCACGACCGGATAAATATAATATTCAATTTCAATCAAAATTGAGTTCTAAAAAAGCTTTCATAAAATAATAATGAATTGAGAATATTTTTTCAAGAAACCAGATTTTATTAAAATAAAGAAATTTACAATAAAATATACTCCCAACTATGAAGAGAAAGTTGATGACGTACATGAAAAAATAAGTAATGAAAACCTAAGACGCGAAAATGAAAAAAATTAAAGCATTCTCTTGATTATGTTATTTATCATTAATAGAAATTCAATAAATAAATCTTATTGTTTTTTTTTCTAGTATTGCCATCTCTTTTTTTTCTCTCTTCATTTTTGTCTACTTTTAGGCCGGCATCGGCACTAGTTTAGTGCTAGTTGTTCACCGCAGGTCACACTCTTTTATTTATTACGTTATTTTGATTTTCGTTCTTTTAATTTAATAAATCTATCTTTATGACACGTTTTTCTCTGCCTTTTGGTACGTATTTTCTGCTTTTTAACACGCTTTTCTGTCTTTAGGCACAATTTTTTGTTATTTATTTTTCTGTCAGTATTGGATTTGACGTCGTCACGACTGATTAAGATGTCGCTCTTTTGATTATCATGTTAATCTCCCTGTTTTGGACCCTCGAACTGGATCTAGATGCAAGTTTAGTCACCGCTCTTGTTCGCGATTGAGTTGTGGTAATAAACGTGTTATCAACGTGCCCCATTTTGTAATATGCATTTTTAATGTCGTTTGTTGATGGTTTTTACCTTCATCATCGAGCTTTGGTGATGTTTTTTTTTATCTAGTTTGTTTCTAGTCTTTGAATTAGGATTTTGCCTTTTCTTTCTTTGGTCATGTTTATGATCTAGAGACGTTAGTTTTCGTGTTTGTAGGAATATGTTCAGATCATGTTTGTTTACCTGCATTGTAAACTTTCATCTTGACTTTTTTATTATTAATAAAACTGATGAACTCATGTTAAAAAAATGTAATTAGCAAAATCAATCTTGTAGACTGATCCACTAATAATTTTAAAAATATCGGCAAACTAATACAAAAGAAGATTTAATCATACTATACCACTAATCTTTCATGGTTAGGGATGGACTTCATAAAAATTGCTACACTAACGTAAAATTATCACAAAGATTGACAACAATTGTGCTCCAAAACAATTGAAAAACGTGTCATTAGACAATGAAAAATAGTCGATAAAAATAAACAAAACGAAACACAACACAACAAGCTGTGTGAAAAAAGAAGAATCCAAAATAAAGGTAATTCTTATTAGAAATAAAAAATACGAAAAATAAAGAAAGTAAGAAAATATAATAATGATCGACAATCAACCTAAAAAAAAAGAACGGCTAACCTTGATTTAATTTTGTATTTTTAAAATGAGACTATTTAAAAAGTTAATTCCAGAAACAAAATATTCAGCTAAAAACCAACAATTGTATTAAAAAGTGGGTTTGAAGTTAAACCGGAATCCATTGGATTCAGGTTCAACCCATGTTATTTAATTAAAATATTAAATATATAAATTATATACAGAACTAACATTAAATATAAAAGTTAGTTAGTAAATATCCCTATTCGTAGCATAATTTTTAATATCGAATTAAAAGGTTAGAAAATGAAAAATGATACAGCTTTCCAATTTTTTAACAAAATATCGAATTAAAAGGTTTGCTGTAATTGATTTGCATCCTGGATTGGACCTTTTTCACAAGTTCGCTAGAGAGCCAGACTGTATTTTTTTTTTTTTTGAGAAAAGACTGCATTTGTTATGTATACCCAGTAAGCTTTCCATGATTCTTCAACGGCCCAACCGAAAAGATGGCATTCAAAATAATTATCATGTTTTTGCCCCAAAAAATTTCCATTACATGTAAAATAAAATATATAAACAGATATTTATATGTTCAGTTATTGACCGAATATTCAGTGTTATACATGGGTTAGTTTTAGCTCACCCGCCATGTTAGCAATGACTCGAACCTACACACTAAAAATAAAGTAGCCACTCCATATTATTACATTACATATCATTTTCCTTTGCTTAATGACTTGAATAGATCAAACCACCAGGCACCAACAATGGCAAAATCGCCAGAAGAAGAGCACCCCAAGAAGGCTTTTGGATGGGCAGCCAGAGACAGCTCCGGTGTTTTCTCTCCTTTCAAGTTTTCCAGAAGGTTTCTAATACTACTGTTTTTAAACAATGATGTCCATTTGCATGTTGAACAATGTGAGGTGGATTTGCATTTGCAGGGCAACAGGTGAGAAGGATGTGGCTTTCAAAGTCCTTTATTGTGGGATGTGCCATAGTGATATTCATATGATCAAGAATGAATGGGGCGATTCTATTTACCCTCTTGTTCCCGGGTACGTAACGGCCGCATTGATTTCATATTATCTATTGAGCATTATATAGATTTGAACAATCATTGGTATTGTAATGCAGGCATGAGATTGCTGGTGAAGTGACTGAGGTGGGAAGTAAGGTTCAAAAGTTCAAAGTCGGAGACCGAGTCGGCGTTGGGTGCATGGTCGATTCCTGCCGTTCCTGCGACAACTGCAAAGTCGATCTCGAGAACTTCTGTCCCAAAATGGTACTCACTTACTCGGTTAAACACTACGATGGAACTGTTACATACGGAGGCTACTCTGACTGTATGGTTGCTGATGAACACTTCATCGTACGCATACCCGATAGCATACCTCTTGATGCGGCTGCCCCCTTGCTCTGCGCTGGGATTACAGTGTATAGTCCGATGAAACATTATGGGCTCGATAAGCCTGGTTTGCATATCGGTGTGGTTGGACTCGGTGGACTAGGTCATGTGGCGGTGAAATTTGGCAAGGCTATGGGGCTCAAAGTTACGGTGATTAGCACTTCTCCTAATAAGAAGGACGAGGCATTGAAAACTCTCGGTGCTGATTCATTTTTGGTTAGCCGAGACCAAGACCAGCTTAAGGTTTGGTTCTGAACACATTTGATTTACTCTTTATATTTTGTTTCTATATTCATCGTATGGTGTATAGGCTGCCTTCGGCACAATGGACGGTATCATCGATACAGTATCAGCTCAACACCCAATGATGCCATTGTTTTCACTGTTGAAGACTGACGGGAAAATTGCTCTGGTTGGCTTACCGGAGCATCCACTCGAGATACCCGCCGTTGGTTTAATCAAAGGTAAGAATCTATGGTTAATACGTTTTCGACCGTAGGATCGAAACGGGATCGATCTTGAATTCTTGGTGTACATAAACGGGTGCAGGGAGGAAGACAATAGGTGGAAGCATGATTGGGGGAATGAAGGAGACACAAGAGATGATGGATTTCGCGGCAAAACATAACGTAAGAGCAGACATTGAAGTTATAGCTATGGATTACGTGAACACTGCCGTAGAACGCATTCTCAAATCGGATGTCAAATACCGATTTGTGATCGACATTGGGAACACTTTAAAGCCCCCTTCTTGATTCTTATCTTCTTTATAAGATACTGCAAAAGCAGAGTGCCTTTATGTCATAAATAAAGCATGAAATTATTTTTGTTGGAGGATATATAGCTTGCCTTTAAATTTTACATGTCCTATTGGCTTGGTTCCTTAACTAGTAAAACAAATTTTTTAAAATCAGAGTATCAGTGTTTCAAACTTAACTCTTGATTTTGTATTTCTTAAAAAAATATGTCAGAAACATAATAGAAAATTTGAGTTGGACAAGTGACAAATAAATTATGGCAAAAATTTTGGCCAATAAAAAAACAGACAATGGTGTCATACGAAGGATAAAATCTAAGCTTCGTTATAAAAATTTAACATCCGTTATGCCCATAGGTGAAAATGAAAGAAAAATAAAATTGCAAAGTGAAAAGAAAATTTATCTCTAAATATTAAAGTTGCTAAACTAAAATACGGTGCCATTTTGACATTTTCCTTGTGAAACTATTTCCAACCTACAATGAAGGATTTCGACAAAGTTTGACATAAACTTAAAAAAAAATCAGGGTATAACTTTTTTATATAAAAAAGTGATTTAATGACAATATTTAAACTTTTTGAGAGTAACTTAATTTAAAATTTTTAAAATTTAATTATATTTTTTAAAAACAAGAGGATCTAATTAAAATTTTTAAAATTTGAGAGACTAGATACTAATTTTGCAAAATTTTAGGCGGCCAAGCCCTACCCGACAACCTAAGATGACATGGAGGCTGATCTAGCAAAGGAACTATGACGTAGGACACCTTTTTTTTCAATATATATAAAATTCATTAATATCCAGATTTTTATAATAAATAAAGCAGTTCAAATTTTACTTGCTACAGTTTGACCAAAATTTTTTGTCCGTACAATAGTTGGAGGATGTACATGTACATATATTATATTTAGAAAATATATTATGTAGACAAAATTTAATTAAAATATGAGCTTAAATCAAGTACTATTGCGGAATTAATTAGTTTTAATAAAATAATAGTTATTTTGGTTATATTTTAATGGATGAGTCTGTCACGCTCGACGAGCACTGATGAACACCACTAACGACGAGCACCGATGACACCATTAATTTAATTTATAAAGATTAAAAATAAAAAAATTCACTGTATAATTATAAATTATTTAAAATTTAAAAAATAAATTAATTAAAATATATTATTTTTCACAGTTGATTGTGACTTTTCGACTAAACTAAGAAGGGTGAATCATCTCAACTTTAACAACAATCATCATCCCATTTTTATCTTCAATAATTTGTGTGTTGTGTGTGGAGTATTTTTAACCAAAAAGAATAGTCATTATGAACTCTTAAGAATAGAAACCGCACTTTCCATTTCCTTCGAAAAATCTTCATGAGTTTGAAGTTCTCTATGTAATATTTAATCTATCTTGAGTTTCCTTCATGAATAATCATTCATTCACATGTTTTTCACTAACTTTGTCCATCGTGTCCGTTGGAGAACTCTAAACAATAAGAATAACTTTTCCTGGTTTCTTCCTCTTTCAAGCCTTGACTTTCCCGAATCTCTTCTTTAGTTCTCAAAATACTGAGAAGTCCTGCTCGGTAGTCGTATCGATTGTGTGGACTGTCCCCGCCGTGAAGCTTCGTCGTTCTTCTAGTGTTTTTGACCTGGAGAAAGGCGGCCAAGTGCAGCCGAGGGACGAAGGACCAAGGCCATCGACAGTGGTTGTCGTTATGCTCGGTTATCCCCAGTTTTTGAAGAATCGGCTTTAACGTTGGCTCATGGGATACTACAAACAAGGGTATGGCAAAGAAGTACGACGTGGTTTTGGACCTTCCGACAATGGCGAAGCTCGTGTAATAGTAGTCCTCTGGATCTCGGCAAGTTCCAGTTTAGCCCCGATGCCATCTTTGCATGTGAGCTTGAGGCTAGTCGTCGCAGACTCTCTCTATTGTGCTGTGTTGAATATGTGGTCACTTATGGGATCCATGGCGTCAATAAAAAGCTCTGACTATCTCTTAGCTTTGTGGAAGAGATGAAGCTGCTGCAGTTTGTTGCAAGGTGTAGCGACGTCTTTTTTTTGAAAAACACTCAAGCATATAGGTGTAGGTGTAGTGAAAATGATATTTTAGAAAAAAAAAAGGGTGTAATGGGAGTGGGAAGGAGGGATATTTTAGAAATTAGGGAATAGGGGTTTAAAAAGTGGATTTTTGAAAATTATCGGAAAAATATTCAGATTTTAAAAAACATTTTGAAAATTAGGGGGGAATTTG